>OY987246.1:19732696-20006727 GCA_963920765.1 Ulota crispa | reverse complement strand
ACACCATATTGGTACAGCTACTTACCCTTACCTTACTAAACTGTTTTTTTTTTTTTTTTTGAGACTTTTGGTTGAACACGATTCAGCTAGCGACATTTGTCAACTGCAGTAGTTATGAAGTGGATTTTTGTTTGATGATAACATCCCCTTTGTCTATCGTCAATGGTTGTTTGCATTGTGTTGAATGTATTTTCAGTGCCTGCGTTTCTGATCTGATGATTGTTAGTGACTTGATTGGAAAATCAGAACAAATAAGTAGTCTGCTGGTAAGTGGGGTTTGCATTCTATGTCATTTGAGCACCCTCTGCGACACTTGAGCCTGAAAATGCCCACAACAGGAACTTTGGAATCAGGATTTTGAAAGATCGAATTGGGGGAAGCTACTGATGTTCAGGGCAGCAAGTTTAAATTCTGAACAAGCCTATCGCAGCATTGGCTCATTCATGTTTAAGGTGAGAGCGCCCAGTACCAATAGTGTACCTAATGGAATCTTTGTCTACAGAAGGTGGTCAACCTAGAATTTAAATTTAGATACACCATAGATAGCTTATTGATGTTAGTCAAAATGATGAGTTATCTATGGTGTACTTAGATTGAAGTCTTACAATGACCACCTTATGTAGACAGTGATACTATTAGGAAGTGTCAAGCCTCGCAGTTTTGCACCTCATAACTTAAAGGATTTCACCCCATAACTTTCTAATAGTTACAAGTTATCATGTTTGATAACTTTATCACCCACTTGTGGAGGTGGGTGACAACTGAAACTATTTATGGTCCTCTTTATAAAAGTTATCAAGTGACGTTGTAGCTCTCTTCTAGCAAGCTAACTTTGTTAAGACTAAACCTTAAATTCTAAGTTAGGCTATTTTGTTGTCACACAAAGTTGAGGAGTGATATTAAACATGTTAGGATGCAATAATATAGAGGCAATTGTGATTTTAGTAGTATGATTAGTAGCAACATCTTAAAAACGCATAACAATACTTCCTCATCATGCGCTTTTACATTAGAGGACATGGATTTTGAGTAGTGTTAGATGACAATTGCAAAGAGATTGGTTACTATCACATTAACACCTCTTTAATATCACATTCTCACCTCTTTAATACTCCCTCTGTCCCAAAATGATCTTCCTGTTACACAAAATGTTATAGATTAAGCTAAGAAAGAATCATTTTTCAAATTTTTTTGACCTATGAATAGAGTTTGATGTCCTCCTATTGTTCTAAAATTTTGAGTTAGTATGGTTTCAAAGTGCTTGAAAATTGAATTTTTGAGGCATTTTTGAAGAGCAATGGTGTCCACTCACTTGAGGAGTTGAGGGCATGGGATTGGTTAGCATGCCCATGCTTTTGGACTGTGTGCAAGTGTCGTTAGCTCCCTTCCTCCTCCAACAAGAAGATCGTTTTGGGACACTAAATAAAGGTCAACAAGAAGATCATTCTGGGACAGAGGGAGTACTACATAATGTACTCTAGAGCTTAAGTTTGTGATAGTATGGATACAATCATATTGACCTTTGTAAAATCACATCTAGACAAATGTAATATCACATTTCCCCTCTCTGTGATATTATCACATAGATACAATTTGAAAACTTATTAAATTTTTTACTTTGAATTTTATTTAACATGAAAAAATCTTAATAAACTACTAATGGTAAATGTGCAACGTAGCTAGTACCAATGCTAGTTTTAATGAGAAAATTTTGAGGTTCTCTTTAACAATTCACTCCTTTACACATCTTGGGAAAAGGAGAAAGAGTTACGAGGAGAAATGACCACATATGTCAAGTAGGTTGTGAAGCTTTGTAAGGATGACAACCTCTAAGGTTACCTTGTGAGCAACCATCCATAAATTTGAATGAATTCCAAGATAAAGTTATAAAAAGATAAAAGGTTTAACGTGATGCCATTAGGTACACTATTGGTACTGGGCGCTCTCACCTTAAACATGAATGAGCCAATGCTGCGATAGGCTTGTTCAGAATTTAAACTTGCTGCCCTGAACATCAGTAGCTTCCCCCAATTCGATCTTTCAAAATCCTGATTCCAAAGTTCCTGTTGTGGGCATTTTCAGGCTCAAGTGTCGCAGAGGGTGCTCAAATGACATAGAATGCAAACCCCACTTACCAGCAGACTACTTATTTGTTCTGATTTTCCAATCAAGTCACTAACAATCATCAGATCAGAAACGCAGGCACTGAAAATACATTCAACACAATGCAAACAACCATTGACGATAGACAAAGGGGATGTTATCATCAAACAAAAATCCACTTCATAACTACTGCAGTTGACAAATGTCGCTAGCTGAATCGTGTTCAACCAAAAGTCTCAAAAAAAAAAAAAAAAACAGTTTAGTAAGGTAAGGGTAAGTAGCTGTACCAATATGGTGTCCTCCTTTCTAAACCTTTGAATGAGTATGATAGAATATGATATCTCCGTTCAGATTGTGTGCAGTAACATGAAAGTGCAGCTTTTATTGAAACAACCATTCCCAGCCACTTTCGAGTCAGCCAAGATCTTGACAAGATTACAAAGTTTAGTAAGCTATGCATACTCTATCCACTACCACCACTGAGGAATGGGCTGCATTGAAGATACGGAAAGCTCTGCTACCAATTGCGCAGCTCCAGTGACTGACTAGCCAGCTGGCGTACTTCCATATCTCAGCAGTTCATGGAGCTCCCGGAGCCGATGCTTCAGCTTAGTAGGGAGGGGGAGGAGACTTCTTCACGTACGGCGGTGGAGATGCCTTCACTGGAGGGGGTGGAGACTTCTTCACGGGAGGTGAGTAAGTCGGCACAGGCGGGGGTGGCGATTTCTTCACGATCGGCGGAGAGTACGTGGCCACCGGTGGGGGTGGCGATTTCTTCACCGGTGGAGAGTACGTGGGCACGGGTGGAGGTGGAGACTTCGTCACGATCGGCGGGGGGTACGTCTTCACCGGAGGGAGAGGGGGAGACTTCTTGGGAGGAGAGTAGCCGCCACCATAGCCAGCCAAGTCCCGAGTGGCCTCAGCTGGAGTGACAACGACAACAGCAACAGCAACGAGCATGAGGGCAGCCACCAGGCCCAACACTCCAGGAGTCCGAAGAGCTGCCATAGCTGCAATGATGAGAACGCTTACGACAGCAAAGACTACCAGCTAGAACCGATCGCCTCTATCGATGGTGCGGAGCTGCAAGGAATGAGAGTGAGACAGTGTGATGGATGACTGGAGCGGTGAGCATTTTATAGCGATCTCGACGAGCCTGGAAGTCGTCGGAGTTGACAGTCTCGCAACCGCCACCACCTGAAGAGCTTGGAAAAAAATGGACATGAGGTTGCTCAAGTCTCATGCTCCGACCTGCCTCCATGCTAACTAGCCCTGACAATCGCCCCTCGGCCAGGACGACGCCCCCTATTTTCTTCACCGGTGACAGATTCAGCTCTTACACCACAATCATCATCATATGATCAGGGGGTTTCAAATCTTGGGGGATCATCCCTATCTCTCCCCAAGCGTTTCGCAATATCCACTGAAGTCTTTCCATGAGAAACCATCACTGAATATTCATTTGGGGCACCGTCCAAGGTGCAGACAAGTGCAAGCTTGGGCTCTTTTGATGTGAATACAAGGAGGAAGCCATTGCGAATAAAATCAGCTGTGATTATTTTTTCTTGCAAAAGGGCGTGTATTGAAAAGCAGATTTAGCTACCCCGTTAGCAACAAGTAACTTACGTACTGTGCTTTGAAAATCCCCTTACTTTCCCTTTTTTTCTTACAACTTATTTCCTTGTTTTTTTACAACATATCATGAACTTTTCGTATTGTCAGTAAGTTAATAGGTTTTGCAATTGCACTGCTGCTTCTGGAATGGATGAGACTTCTGAGTTCTGACAGTATTTGAAGGCAGTAGTTGTCAGTGAAGGGGCACATTGACTTGGGAAGTTGGGATGCTCCTTGTGGGTGGGTCGGTGCCCGGTGGGTATTTGTAGAAGTATGGAAATTAAGCTTAGTTGATGGGACACATAATGTGAGAGTGTGAGACAGCTAAAGGCTTGTTTTCACTTGCTCTTGTGAGCAGTGTTAGGTGAGTAATCGATGGTCAATTTTAATTGGCATTCTCACTTGTGTTAGTAACCAAGAATTAAATCTAGTTGACAAGGTTGATGGTAGTAAATAGCATTGGTTTTTGTATGTAAAAATGTAGTAAACCATGAACATAAAGAATTCCTTGCTAAATTTTTTAATGTTCAAAATCAAAAAAAATAAAGTTTTGATAAAACTAATCATGGTATTATGTAATGTTGGTGAGGATGATGGATTCACTAAGGTGGAAGCACTCATTGTAATCACCTCTTCATTTGCAATTAGTAGGGTTTGGCAGTGTGCTATTTCCACTACGAGCAAGGATAGGCGCTTTGGAATGCGTTTTTTTGTCTTTTTCAAGGTTGGGGCTACTTAAGTCTTGCCACATGTGCCAAAGTGAGGTAGAAAGTAAGGAGCTAAAAGTAGTTTGGCTAGTATCAAAATTACATATGTCTAGACATTGGCAATGGATGTGGAACACTTTTTGACTACCTAAACTTATATTAATTTCATTATTGCAAATAAAATTATGAAAAATTTGCAATCCCAAAATTTTTTATCTTCCTACATGAGAAAAATATTTTTTGCCTCAAACTCTTTGTAGTTTTTTGCAAAATTGCTTAAGTTATTGGATATGGGTGCTTCCACCTTAATGTTGGTGGTCTTAACTCTGCTAGTAGTGTGAACAATGTACCAAAAGTACTATTCATCCTTACTAAATGGAACTAAAAAGATCTTGTAAGATATAAGTACCCTTTGTGCACCTACTTTGTTATTATTAACAAAAATCATAACTTTTTACTACAAGCAAGTGGAAACAAACCTTAAGGTAGATGCTTATTAAAGTGGCAGGGAATTCGATTTAGCTTATTCTAGGATAAGATTGTATCTGAACAATAAATAAATCAATACCTTAATATTCACACAAAAAAACACAGCTTTTGAATGTACCTTTGTGTTTCTCAATATTGGTTAAATTTAACCATGTAGACAATAGGATTTTTGGCCTCTCATAATAGACCATGTGTTTATGATCACTTTTACAAAAAGATCAAAGAAAAAGTTATTTTTATTTTGTCATACAGAACGTTTTTTCAAAACCTGAGAACATTTTTTATCCTCCTCAGCATTGAACTCCATAACGACATTGAGGGTAGAATGTGTCCTTGACTGATTTTTGAAATTAAATAGAATTTTACCAAATTACTATTATTAGTAGTTTATATTTTTGAAAGATTATTTCTGAAGTTTAGTTTTAGCTTCAACAATTTGATTTTGCAAATGACTATTTATGATTTTTCTATTCAAGATTTTGTACACTGGTGTCCATTGCAATCTTGACTTTATGTAGTGTTGAGGGCTATTGGGAATGAGCCTCAAATACACGAGATCTTTGAGAAAAAATCACATTAGAAATTAATTTAAAAAATTTGTAAAGAAGATTTTGAGAAGTCATAAATTGATTGGGGTTATGCAAATTAGGCCCTTTAACCTCGTATTTTTTTGGTGACCAAATTTTTAAATTTGACATGTGAAAAGAAGATTGAAAGATTTCAAATCACTTTCACAGTTTTAACACCCTCATGATCAAACATTATAATCATTCAATTCATAAAAGATATTGTTGTGTTTTCTTTTCTAGTGTGATCTCTAACATGTCTAGTTTGGTTTTATACGGTTACAATTCAAAAAGAATTGATACAACGTATCAAAATGCTAACTTTTTATTCAAATTAGAGCAAATTTGTAGAAGCTCAAGAATCTCTAAGGTCGTTTTGGGGTTAAGGGTTCAACTTTTTGGGATCCAAAAAGCTTCTTGGATGGTCCCAAAGCTCTTTGGACGACCTTGACTCTTAATGAAAATAGGTTCTTTGGTGAAGCAGTTTTTTCTAGCCCAACTTGCTACCAGTGGAAAGAGGACGATCTGAATCTCATCCTGTCAGGGGCCAATTCAGGGCAAAGACAGAAATTTGTGTAAGTTGATTGTCAGAAACGGTGGTCCTGAAACTTGCAGTAACAAAGAGTTGACCTTAGGGGAAGTGAATAGGCCATGAATTGACCGGTCAACTTGTTTTATGGAGAAGTCACTAGTTTACCTAAAGTAGCTACTAATGTATTGTTCTCTTCATCTGACCGCATTCTCAAGCACAAATCAACAAATACTGTAGCTATGTGGGTGATAAGTAAATACCATATCCATAATAACAAAGTAAGTTAGCATGCGCAAAATATCAATGAGGTTACAGTTTCTTCACATGATTTAGGTAGGGCTTTGAAGTAACTAAGGTAGTGTGCTCATAAACCGTTCATCTAAGGGTTGAAATTGAATTTTGGGGAGGTGAAACTTTTTGAAATAATTTTTGGTAAATTTTCCTTGAAAGATAAGAGGAATTGGCATCTATCCCAAGTGTTTTCATATTTTATGGAGTTTTGTGGAATTAGTTATGAAATTTTGAAGTGGAAAGATCATATGTGCTCTAAAATTGCCCACCTCTCAAATGTTTGTCCCATATACATTGTTGAAAATATATGAATAAGACATGTATCAATAGGGTACATTTGGGGAGGTGAGCAGGATTAGAGTATGAGCAGAATATGAGCAGACTACCTTAATAAGATGAAGAACCCATTGCCCTTTTGAGCGCCATTTATATTGTAACTTTTTCACATGAGGGCAAAGATGGTAAAAGTCATTGACTACAAGGATTGACGTAGTATACTATAATCTTGTTTTGACAAACAAAAGTTTCATCAAGCATTTTCACATGGGTGGCAAGAATAGAAGTAGAGGAGGAGGATAGCCTTGTTGTCCAAAAAAAATCAATATATTGATCACGATGTGTTGCCATTAAGTTTTTTATTTAGTCCCAGAACGAAAGTTTTTATCCAAATTGGATGAATCATGTAATGTTAAAAAACTCTTGAGAAGATCTTTCCCATGATATATTGCAATGACCACATGGAACTAATCTGTAAAATCTGAAACTTCAGAAAATTACAAAGTAACAATGACAATGGACCTCAAGTCACATTTAGTTGTTGAAATTGATCAAGTCATTAGTCAACTAATATTTTGATACTCAAGTGTTGTCTTTGAAAGTTTTGTTTGTGAATCTATCATACCTTCATAGTAGAGAAACCATCATATAACTTATATGTTTTAAATAATTATAGAGAACTTGATTACACTTTAACCCCTCAACACCCAAGGGGCTCAAACTATACCCCTCTAAATCTTATTTAAGGATGCTCAAAGTTTCTTTAAGATTTTTTAAGTGGTTACTGTTACATTTAAATTCTTATTGAAGTCTAGTTTCAACATCAAGAGTTTGATTTTGAAAATGAATCAACATGATTTGTCTATTCAAAATTTTGTGCAAGGGTGTCCATTGCAAATCTAACACCATATTGGATAAATTGGGAAAAATAGGGGTCTCATTTTGTATTCCACCTTAAACCCAAAATTTCACCTTAAACCAGATTCAAAGGTATCAGATTCAGTATGAACCACTAGATTTTTTCCCTCCCAAATTCCTCCTCTCAAGTGAGGGCACGTGTACCAAAAAAAACATTGGAGCTCAAATTAAGTTGATCAACTTAATTCTTAGAAGTCCCAAAATGTACTATTTTTCCCAATTTATCTAATATGGTGTTATCTTCAATTTCTAGTGTTGACGGCTCTTAGAAATGAACCTCAAGTACACTAGAACTTGGAGAAAAAATCACATTAAAAATTCATTTGAAAATTATTTTTGTAGAATAGATTTTGAGAAGTCGTAAATTGATTGGGGTTATGCATGTTATACTTTACATACTCATATTTTTTTGATACCCTCAATTTTAGGTTTGAGATGCAAAAAGGGGATTGAAAGACTTCAAATCACTTTCACAAATTTAGCACCCTCATGATCAAACATTATAATCTTTCAATCCATAAGTGATATAGTTGTGATTTGTTTTCCTATGCAATCTATAACATGTCTACCTTGAATTTGTACAGTTACTTTTCAAAAAAAATTGATAAGATTGATCAAAATGCAGGCATTTTGTTCACTTTCAAGCAAATTTTGAGATACTCCAAAATTTTAGGGGCATTGAGGGGTTGAATTTGCCTAAACTTACCTTGCTTAAACCTTAAACAACTATAGGGCATAGTACATATGCTGGCGTATAACTGTCATTTGCTACCATTTTTTTTTAAATCTCAAAGCTCAAGTAGCTCACTAGAACCGCATTGATCTATTCTCCAACTTCTTTGTTGATCTCAAATGTAGTAGAGGTGTGGATCCATTCAAAATACAAGAAAAATACCTCGTATTATACATGTATAATACCTACATGTGCAGCCTTGAGTAGTGATAAACAAAATGTGATTTGTGTTGTTAGCTCAAGTAGCAAAAGCACTAAGCTTGCTAATTGTCACTTAACCCCTAAAGGACCAGACCCTCTTTTTTAGAAACATAGCGATTTTGGCCAGGTACCTGTGGTTGGAGCTATTCATATTTTAGACTAAAATTTTAATAAAATGTGGGGACAAGGTTTATCTTTCATATGCACTAATTTTCATGACATTTGGAGTTATGAGTAAAAAGTTATGGCCTACTATTTTGTTTTTACTTTCGTTGGGCACCTTGGGCAGATTTTTTAAAGTCATTCTTTTCAAAATAAAAATAAAAATTGGTTGAGGAGATTTATGTGAATGTAGGAAGCTTTGAATTGTTCCATTTTTATCAACAAGATGAAAGTTATGAGGATTTTTAGTTTGTGGGCGGTTGTGGATTCAGTGCTCTAAAATAAACTCGAGAGTCCTTTATTTTAGTCAATTTTCATTATCTTGGAAAAAAACAAAACCAAAGGATGTAGATTGTTTATTACAACATTACAACCATTGGGATTGGCAATTTTCATTTCCATAATTAAATTCTTAACAATTTTGTGTTTTGATCATTCTCTACTTCTTTTTACTTACTAATTTTATTTCATATGTTATATAATTCCAAATGATTTGAAACTTTTTTAACATGTACTTTACTTAGTTGGAATTAGGAATTTAGTGAAGCACCACCCACATGGCCTTTTTTCCTTAGGAATTTCACCTTCCCAAGGGTAGCTGCCTGGTTTTTCACATGGCATTTTTGAATATTCAAACCATTCTAACTTCCAATCTAGGCAACGGAGAACTCTGAAATTTTTTCCACACCTTGTAAAACTATTCTTCTACAAGATCCTAGGGTCACATAAGGTAGCCACACACATCAGCGTGACCGTCCCCATGGGCGTCACTGACATCATAATTAAAAAAGCAAATGCTTATAAGTGAACTAAGTGATGGTTATGGGTGACAAAGTGATGGTTGTGGGTGACTTTATGACGGTTTTGAGTACCCGTCTCACTGTTTAAGAACCAACAAGCCTTGTTTTTAGCATCTCTTACACATGGTTCTTACAATTTCAGGGATTTAGCACTTTGAAAAATACCCACGCACACATGACTATGTGGATAATTTCCCAAACTAAACTAATATTTTTTATTCTCTATTTCTAATCTAATGATATAATTTTTGCGCTTGTCCAACTTCCTTAACCATACTAAAGTGCTTAAACTCACGCTTATGGGGGCGGCTACCTTATGCATAATAATGTTTTTGTTTTCAAATTTGGTTGATGCACTAAAAATGGCAATTTTGGAGAGTTTTTGGTGAAAACTTTGCTTGGAGCTTTTCAGGTGTTAATAGTGATTGGCAAAACTTTTGTTTGACAATATGATCAATGATGCCGTGAGTCTACTTTGACCACCCACGGAAGTCAACCTTTACAAACTCAAGTTTGATTCATGTTACAATATAAGTGGCAGCAAGGAATTTGAATTTGTTTTTTCACACCCTATTTCCATACTTTAAAAAATACATTATATACTGTTCTAAATCTCATTACTAGTTAATTGAATAGTGACATAGCGTTGATTAGCCTTCCCAATTTCCTTTTAGTAAAGAATGTGATTTTAAATTTTCATTTATTTAAACTCATGTAAAATTTTGAAATCAAATGCAATATTTTTATTAATGTCTATGGACATTCAAAACAAGGAAAGATCCAAAAAAACAACTCATCCGTATGTTAAAAAGTAAGCGAGTACTCCAATTACATTCCAAGCTGGTTTATTTAAATAAACAATTAGGACACTAGAATAATTAGGGGCTTGGAAAGAGCATGTCCTACTTTAAAAAGAGCTTATGAACACCTTAACTCATGTAACCTTAAGTGCTTTTTCCAAAATTACAAAACATTATTGTTACATAGTCATAAAACTCTAAGAAATTGATCACTTGTATAGTTGTATTTTAGGCGCTTCAATAGTTGTGATATCAAAGAGGTTTTAGGTATTGAAATTAAGTGATTGTTATTGGTTGTAACAATAATAAAATGGTTTTTTCAAAATGTGTTTGGTTCTTTTTCTTAAATGAAATCTTGTTAGAACTGATGAAAATTAATAAGATTGTAAAAAATGACATATGAAATACTCCCAATCTTCCCTCTAGACCTATTGCAAGTCCCCTTACTCACCAAGGTGTCAAGAACACTTAGATTGGAGCACTTATTTTGGATGAGATTTAACGCACATATTTGTGTAATACGCATATTAAAGAGATTTTTATATGACCTTATATATTCAAGATGGACCTTCATACCTCATTTATAATTTCTAACATTTTAATCACATCCTTTCTTTTTTTACATCATTTGGTTGCTAAAGCTCCTTCATCAAACTAGGCCAAATAAAAAGATGATACTAATGATAAAAGTGAGCGTATAATACAAAGACATGTTATGATTGAAATTTGTTGTATAACAAATTCTTCAATTGCTCCAACCTTAATTTAAAACTGAATTCACTATTTGTGGTTTTATAGTGCTATTTTATAAGTGAGTAGGTTTTTGTTTGATTTTGAACTGTTTTTATTCTAATTATTTACATTGACATATTTCAAGATAGTAGTACAAAGATTTTTTCTTAAAAAGAATAAAATAAATTATCCAACATAATGCCGTGATTTTTTTTTTAATAAATCAAGATAATGATTTGCTCATTATGAAAAACTTAACATTTTACCACAAAAAACTAGATTCTTGGTGAATATTAAAAGCAAAATGCTTCAATATCAATTTGATAGTTACTTTTGGTTTGATAACATTGAAATTTATGTCATTTAAGAAAACACAAACCTTAAAAACTTGTGAACAATAAATTTTATTTTGTATGTATATTTTGTTGATGTGCCTTTCAAGTTGAAATTCTAAAAGGACTAGTAGCCTTGCCAAACCTCTGCATAGTCTTATCTACTTTTTTTATCTTTTTTTCAAAACTTTTCCTCTTCCTCCTCCCCTCTTTTCAAATTTCCAATAACTGACACACACCCAATGCTTTATTATGTAAACAAGTATGTTTTGCTTGCACTTTGCGCCAACTTAAAAGCTCTTTTTGTCACATTTTATAAATTGACTTGTTCAACTTGTTGCTTTTTTCCTTCCTTTTTCACACTCCCTTTTCCTACATTTTCCTCTACCTCCTCTACCTCCTCTTTGATAGAGAATTTCAAATTTTTGACAGAAAAAACTTGCGACTTTACAATAGAGATAGATAAACAACTAGATAGATAAATAGATACTCCAATACCTACAAAATTGACCTTTTAAATATGTAATATTGTTAAATTTGAATCAAAACCAAAGACAGCCATTATTGATGAACTATAATGGTTATTTTCCATGGCTTCACATAACAAATGATTAGACAAATTTGAATGATGAGCTCAATCTAAATCTGGTTGCAAAAGACATAGGTGACTTCAAACTTACATAATGAAAAGTTCACCTTTCCGATATCATGGTGCAACTAACGATTTAGAATTTGATTATAATTTGAAAATATCTACTTTACACTTCAAATTTTGAATTATCTAAAGTGCAAATTTCAAGTGACAAATAATGGTCTTGTTTGTAAAAATAGGAGAGCAGATTGAAGTTTCTTCCAATTTTGCGCAACTAAATTTTGTACATTCTTCATCAAAAAAATTCAATCAATTATTACATCAATACCTTAACCCCTAAATGCCTAAGGCCTTTCTGAACTTCTTGGCATTTTTCAGAAAGTGAACAAGCAACCAACATTTTCATAAATCTCATTAAGTTTTTTTAACCTTTTAAGGACCACGCAACTTATATTTTGGTCGCTAGGAGTGGTTTTTGGCCTGTAGGTTGAAATTGCTCAATAATTTGAAATTTGGTCTTGAAGTACGCATGTGATCACAAGGATTTTGTATCCATCTAAAATAATAATAATGCAATTGGGTATGTGAGTTGACAAATAATGGTGTTTATACATCATAGCCTCAAAATATGTATCCATATTTGGTCAAAGATGGATCAAAGCAACAACATAATACATCAAACATCCAAAAAGAATGCCAAATTTCAATTGTGCAATCTTAAAAAATTTCAAATTGCTTAAGGAGTATGCTTGTATTGTTTCTCTATACAATAGTTGTACAATTGTAGTATTTGAGAATCCATTGAAATGATACTATCATTTTATTTATTAAAAAAATCATCCTACATTTAAGGCCAATTCTTGATTGCTTTCACCAATCAGATTTTCCATAACAATGATTAAATTTCTTGTAGAATTGTTTTAGGATAGCAAAGAAAATGGGATTTTTGAACCTTTTGTCCACTAAGCTACACCTTGTAATTGCTATTTTTGTTTATTTTGTGTGAAACTAGTATTGTTGGAAAGGTTTGAAACCCTGCTTTTTAGAAATGTAGGCTCTTTTCAATCAAAGCCTGCATGAAACAGTAACATTCAAAACCACACAAGCATGAAACACTATAGATTTTCCGCATATGGCTTGCTCAATCATTATAATGTTTCACCTCCAATGGTAGATCTAGCAAAATTTTGATGCTGTAAAGCAAACAAGGTGTACTTCCCATTTTGTACAAGTGGATTACTGAAAATGGGTCTATATTTGAGTTAATTGCATATCTAAGCTTACAACCCCTGTTTTTAGTGGATTTTGTGAAAATGGGTGTGGTCTATAAAGGGTTAAACTATAACCGTACAAATTTAAACTTGACATGTTAGAGATTACATGTAAAAAGAAAACACGACAAGATCACTTATAGTTTGAAAGATTATAATGTTTGAACATGAGGGTGTTAAAACTGCAGAAGTGACTTGAAGTTTTCCAATCCTCACTTCACATGTCAAGTTTAAAAAGTTGGTCATCAAAAAAAATATGAGGTTTAAGGTCATTACATGTTTAACTCTAGTCAATTTACAACTTCCAAAATCTACTCATGTATTTTTTTTAAATGGATTGCTAATGCGGATTTTTGTCCAAGCTCTAGTGTATTTGAGGCTCATTTTCAAGATCTTCCAACACCAGAGAACTCAAGATTGCAATGGACACCCTTGTACAAAATCTTGAGTAGAAAAATCATGAACATTCATTTTTTAAAATAGATTTTTGATGTTGAAAATGGACTTCAAAACAAGCTTGTGTTCAAAAGAAAATACCAAAAATAATGATTTGATAAGGTTTTATTTATCTTCAAAGTTTTGCAAACACCCAAATTGGGTGCCTTGGGCATTGAGGGGTTAAAATAGGTTGTTTATTTGGATGTCTATTTGTTTGTCGCATTGAGATCTCCTAGACCATATGCCCCTCATCACATGCTTTGTATTGTCACAAAGTTCTTGGTAAGCACTAGTAGAAAATTGTGTTGAAGTCAACATAAATTTCATGCTTTTAACACAAATTTTTGCATTAGAAGCATGAAAACATCATGTAGTTTATGTTGATTTCAACACAATCTTCTACTAGTGAAGGAGGGGTGCACAAGCTTGGTTTCATGACATTTGGGCCTAAGATTATGGATTAAAATTTTAGAAAATTACTTTTACACTTGATAGATAAATACATTTTCAAAGAAAAGAAGAAGAAGAAAAAACATGATTAAATCAGGATGAAAATTGGGCCAATGGCACAAGGCCACAACAGTAACTTGATGAAAGATGATTGACATGATTCACTAAAAATAAATTTTGATTTATTTTGTTTTGTTATAGTGAAACTTGTAATGCTTATTTTTATATAAGGTAGGAGGCTCTAGTTTGGAGCAGGCTCTAAAATGGAGAACCTCCTCAAATGTACTCTATTTGTACATGTTGTTTTTTATAGCCCTTCAACAATGTATATGCAATGTACATTTGGGGAGGTGCTCCATGTTACAGTCCTATGGCCTTTCCACTTCAAAATTTTAGAACTAATTCCACAAAGTTACAAAAAATATGAAAGAACTTGGGTTAGATGCCAATTCTTGCCTTTTAAGGAAAATTTAATGAAATACATTTCAAGAAGTTTCACCTACCCAAAATTCACTTTCAACCCTTAGGTGCTCCATTCATGAGCCTCCTACTTTAGCCCCTAAAGGACCTTGAGGACAGAATGTGTCCTCAACTATTTTTGAAGTTAAATAAAACATTACCAGATTACTATTTTTAGTAGATTGTTTTTTTTGAATTTTTTTTTTTGAAGTTTAGGTTTAGCTTCAACAATCCAATCTTGCAAATGATTGATTATGATTTTTCTATTCAAGATTTTGTGCATGGGTGTTCATTGCAATCTTGACTTTATGTAATGTTGAGGGCTATTGGAAATGAGCCTCAAATACACTAGATCTTTGAGAAAAAATCACATTAGAAATTCATTAAGAAAATCACATTAGAAATTCATTAAGAAAAATTGTAGAGTAGATTTTGAGAAGTCATAAATTGATTGGGGTTATGCTTGTTAAGCCCTTTAACCTCATATTTTTTTGGTGACCAAATTTTTAAATTTGACATGTGAAAAGAAGATTGAAAGACTTCAAATCACTTTCATAGTTTTAACACCCTCATGATCAAACATTATAATCATTTTCAATCCATAAGAGATATTGTTGTGTTTTCTTTTCTAGTGTGATCTCTAACATGCCTGGTTTGATTTTATATGGTGACCGTTCAAAAAGAATTGATACAACCTATTAGAATGTTGGCTTCTTGTTCAAATTAAGGTAGGAGCACCCATAAGCAACGTTGTCCCCATAACCGTCAGCTTTGAGGTCTTGGAAAATCTTTGGAAGTAAATAGATGTAATGACAAGGATGTACAACTTGTGAACATGAAATCTTGATAGTGGTTATGGGTACAATGGCAATTTGCTCTTTAAAAATTCACAACTTATTCTCACAATATCCAAATAATACATTCAAAATTGCAAACTCAATATTTTTTTGTTCTTAATAGGATCCTACAATTTGCTAGCTGTTTATTAATGGGACCAATTAGGTGGACACCCCCAATTGCTACGCGGACACCCTCATAGCCAAATTTATTAAATTTGAGATTATTATTACGTTGAAATATGAAATAAAATCAAAGCAATACTTCAGCGTACACCTGCATTTACAAGCACTACAAACATACAACATTTGTCTCATTTGTGACACGGTCAAGAGTCAACCTAGTAAATGAAGGGAGCAACTGGTTTGACTCCTAATCGTGTCACAAATGAGACAAATTTATTGTATGTTTGCAACGCTTGTAAACACAAGTGTACGCTGAAGTATTGCTTTGATTTTATTTCATATTTCAACGTAATAATAATCTCAAATTTAATAAATTTGGCTATGAGGATGTCCGCATAGCAATTGGGGGGGTGTCCACCTAGTCAGTCCCTTATTAATACTCATCATGTTCAAAACCCTTAAATTGACGCTTATGGGTGCTCTTACCTTAAGGTAGTGTGTTTTAATTACACTCATGCTCTAATTGTGTTCGGCTTTAGGAACAAGAGACATTTTAGATTAAATATCTATGACTGTCATTGATGAGTTCGGTTCGGTGGGATTAGCTATAAACCTTACAGCAAATTCCTACCAGCTCAGGAAATTCCAGAGTCCTTTAGGGGTTAGCCATGAATCTTCACCTCGGGGTTTCTAGGGTTTGGCGCTCATGTCATTGCACTCCCCTAACAAGCGAGCTCGTCTGCCGTGATTCCGCTGCTTTTCTGTGGCTCTGTCACGGGACAAGCTCTTTCTTCTTCTTCGACTCGCTTGTCGGCGCCCTTGCTCTCCTGCTCTTGCACTGGTTTTAGGGTTTGTCAATGAAGCGAGACAGGGAATACGATCTCAATGGCCAAGGGGAGGAGGACGTGCCAACTCGCGAACCCGAGGTAGATCTCCAGAACGCCGACTTGAACGGCATTCGGAAGAAGTTCAAGATCCCTGGATCTCCCAGGGATGGCGTGCTGTCCAATCTCGGTGACTACGGAGAGGAAGAAGAGGAAGAAGAGGATGAGATCAAGGAGAAGGAGAAGGTTTATGAGTACGAAAGCGATGAGGAGGCGGAACGCAGGAGCGCGGGCATACGGCGCGACACTGAAGTGCGCAAAGATTGTCCCTATTTGGATACTGTGAATAGACAGGTAAAATGTATCGTTACTCGATTTTCTAGGGTTTCAAAGCTTTGAGAGGTTTCAAAGCTTTGAGAGGTTTCAAATAATGTCCGATTTTTCGAAGGGAGAGTGTGGAGTGCCTAGCTGGTCGGTTCTATTTATGGAGCAGGGTTATTGGAAGACAGAGTTTTCCAATTGATGTCATGTTTTTATTGCTTCAGAGTGCATGTTTCCATCCATAATCCGTTCTTACGCTGGAAGTACACAATTCAAAGATTACCAAACCCTAAAATTTTCCAAACTTTCTGAAGTGTAAGTTGAAAACGGTGTCCAGTAAATATGCTTTTGATTGGTGTTGTGACCTACTTAACAATATTGTTTGTCGTCTGCAGGTGTTGGATTTCGACTTTGAGAAATTTTGCTCGGTTTCGCTTTCGAATTTGAACGTGTACGCATGCCTTGTGTGTGGAAAATATTTTCAAGGGCGGGGTCGGAAGTCTCATGCTTACACGCACAGCCTCGAAGCTGGCCATCATGTTTTCATTAATCTACACACCGAGAAGGTGTACTGTCTTCCAGATGGCTATGAAGTCAACGACCCTTCGCTTGACGATATTCGATACGTTTTGAACCCACGGTATGTTGTTCTAACTGTTCTTTCTTCTCCATAAAGTTCTTGCGTGATATTAGGGTTAGGGTTTAGGTAAGGTAGAGCCGCCCATACCCGATCATTTAAGCTCCTATAGGACAGCACATTACAGGACAGCACATTAGAGCAACAATGCGGCGCAAAATTTTTTTGGTAGCTTCATACAAAATATTGCGACACAAATTTTTTCAGAATTTTTCTTGCAAAATTGGATTTTATACAAATTTTGAAGTGCATAAAGTGTTCAGAACCCATACCCAATCACTAGACTCTCTTGATCTCGATCATAGCCAATAGCCAAAACACTTCTTGCCCACTACTTCATACCTTCTTTTGAGACACGTGTTATGACTTCATTTGTCTTAATCAGGCAAAAATTTGCATTCCAAGGCTTAGAAATAGGCTGGTTGGACCCAAAACACCCTAGTGGTTGGAATAGAACCCCGGTTGGGAATGGGCGAGACGACTTCGGGCATGTCGCAAATCGAAAGCAGCTGCACGTAGTGAGAATACACACTCGGAGCTGTCATAAATTCTAGGGAAAATTTCATGGATACCCCTGAAGTTTGCAGTACTTTCATAGATACCCCTGCTTTTTCAGATACATCACAAATACACTTGGACCAAAAAATTTAGACCTTTGTTTTGTTATGCATGTCAATTCCTTTTCCCTTTGTGTGCACACTACTTCTTTCTTGTCATGCGTGTGCACAAAGGAAGAAGGGAAGTGACATGCACAACAAAACAAATGCCTAAATTTTTTGGTCCAAGGGTATTTGTGATATTTCTGAAAAAGCAGGGGTCTCTATGGAAATATTGCAAACTTCAGGGGTATCCATGAAATTTTCCCTAAATTCTACCTATTCATATAAATTGTGAATTAAAGTTGCTTTTGTCATTTTTTCAATGTGGTTTTCTCTTGTACAGGGCTGCACTTTATCTAATTCTATCTTCCAAGCACAATCTTAATGTATGCTGCTGCCTTTGTTCTGAATTGCAGGTTTACTAGAGCACAGACGGAGCAGTTGGACAAAGTGAAACAATGGTCAAGAGCGCTGGACGGATCAGATTATCTTCCAGGAATGGTTAGTATTCTTATATTGCGCAATTGCTAACGTTGCATCATAATTTTGTTAGTGAATCTGGCTACGTAGGCAAGTGATATACGTGCTTTTGCTCGTCTGTAACCCACTGTCCACTTATTATCCTTTTTGGTGCGTTTCCAGGTGGGTATAAACAACATCAAGGAAAACGATTTTGTGAATGTTACTATTCAATCACTCATGCGAGTCACCCCGTTGAGGAACTTCTTCCTGCTTCCTGAGAACTATAAGACATGCAAGTCTCCTCTAGTTCAGCGCTTTGGCGAATTAACAAAAAAGATTTGGCATGTGAAGAATTTCAAGGGCCAGGTATGAATATCAGTCATTGTTGAATGCTTTGAAGGGCTTAAAGTCATGTTTTTTTTTGCGTTTGATCGAGCCTAGCTTCATCTTTATCAGAAAGGTATTTCTTAGACGTCGTTGGTGTTTTTGTTAACCAATTTGTGCGTCTGCAGCCCCCTGGATATTTGGGAGATTTTTAGAATGCAGGCTTTTGTATCATAGTTAGTAATCAATTGCGTGTAACCTTGCTGATGTCAATCTTTCTCATGTTTTTGTAAACTTCGTACAAATATGTAGTTATCGACACTTATGGGCATCGGTTGGTATTGGCAGGTCAGTCCCCATGAGTTTTTGCAGGCAGTGATGGTAGCGAGTAAGAAGAGATTCCGAATTGGTGTGCAATCTGATCCTGTGGAGTTTATGTCATGGCTGTTGAACACTCTTCATACGGATCTTGGGGGTACGAAGAAACGCAACAGCAGTATAATCTACAAGTGCTTTCAGGTCACTGTCCTGATAGTTACTCTTCAATGGAGAGTCTATTGGTGCCAAATAAATCTCAATTTCTTTCTTGTATTTCCCCTACTTCGTGTAGTGTAAAGCTGATGTCTGAGACCGAATTTGAGTTCATGCAGTTGGCAACTCTCAGTGTTCAAATTGCCAAAGCTTAACATATTGTTACTGACATGCAGGGAGAGTTGGAGGTGACGAAGGAAACTCAGAAGAAGTTCATCTCTGAGAAGCGTGAGGGTGGTGTTCCCTCAGAAGCAGATGTCGAAGGCAAGGTGGTCTCTAAAACTTTGGAAAGAGAAGTTAGCAAAATGCCTTTCCTCATGCTGGGCCTTGATTTACCCCCTCCTCCACTTTTCAAGGACGTCATGGAAAAGAACATCATACCCCAGGTGTGTTTGTCTCACTAACCATGTTTAAGTTGGAAATTAAGGTACGGGTTTAGGCCGATTTTGCATATTGGTCTAGTGATGAATCTTTGAGTTGCTGAAGTTTAAGAACGCTTACTGCAGATATTATTTCCACTACTTGGAATATGTTATAGAATGTTGTTCATGCTGTTGATATTCCTGGGACAACATGATCATTAGAAGACATGATTGATCGCCCTTAATTTGTGCAGATTCCTCTTTTCAACATACTTAAGAAGTTCGATGGAGAAATGGTAACAGAAGTTGTGAGGCCCCAGCTTGCTCGTATGCGGTATCGGATCACTCGGTTGCCCCAGTACATAATTCTTCACATGCGGCGCTTTACAAAGAACAATTTTTTTATGGAAAAGAATCCCACTTTAGGTGAGTAAATTCTTGTTCTCCTTGTGGTGAGCCTTCCATGCGTTCGTCAAAAGGAGTTTAGAGTGATTTCTTGGAACAGACATCCCAATGCTGGTCTTATTATTCTCTGGCATTACTTGATATTCCAAATGCTTGGTTATTTATTGCCTCTTTCCAATTCCGTCATAAACATGTTTCGCAATGCAATTGTTTGATGTTATCCTACCTTGTTGTGTGACAGTGAATTTTCCCGTAAAGAATTTGGAGCTCAAGGATTACATACCGTTGCCTAAATCAAAAGATGGTGACAAGCAACGGACAAAATACGACTTGATCGCTAACCTTGTCCACGATGGAAAACCAGGTGAAGGTTCGTACAGGGTGTTTGTACAGCGCAAGTCAGACGAGATGTGGTAAGTTCTGTTGCTTTTCTTCAGGTGCTTTTGGATTTATATCACTCAATTTAAGCAATCTGCTGGACACTTCTGACTCCTAGATATTTCTCTTACCCAAGGCATCTGCTCGCTACCTATATGGATCACCATTTGGCCTTGGGTTTGTTGTTTGTAGATTCTGTTGTTTGGCATCGTTCATGACGGGTCAGAAATCAGGATTCCGTAGTCGGTATTGATTGATTTAATCTAATCACTAAATGTGGTCCGCAGGTATGAGATGCAAGATCTTCATGTCAATGAAACTTTGCCCCAGATGGTGGCACTTTCAGAAACGTACATGCAGATCTATGAACAACAGCAATAGTCATGCTGTACCAGCTAACTGAGTGATGAATGTTCTTTATTTACTCATTTGCTTAGACAAGGTCTATTGTTTGTAAAGGCCGGGTAGTTGGCACTAATTGTATTCATATTAGTCATGCATTAATGGGGGATTTTACGTTGGTACGCACACGTTCTTTTCTTATCATGATGGACCTGGTTCTAACTTGTGGCTAAGATGCACAATGGTTGTATTGTACAAGAGTTTATGTATGTTAGTGCCAACAAAACGCCTCATTGTTCCTTTGAATCTTCAGGATCGCTTTTGAAGTAACCAGGATTACTATCTGATCATCCAGCGTCTGGTATCATCTGCTATCTTTTATCCTTGAACCATGTATCGTTCTCATAGGGGAGCCTTCAGTTGCACCATATAGCTGCCATTCCAAGCTTGCATGTTCTAGCATGCGACCTTGCATATATTCTTCAACTTGAACAACTACTCTAGCTTGTATCATATTTATAGAAAAATTCAAATAACCTAAACTCTATCTCTAATTCCAAACGGATTGTGTAATACAAATACAACTCATTCTTCATTTGGTGTTTGTTGTTTTCATTAGTAATTTGACGGCAATATTTTCCAATAAATCTCAGATTTGGTATTTCTGCAAATAACGAGTGATTTCCAAAATATGTATGGATCATGCTAGCGTGGTGATGGGAGATCGGAATTGCCGTGAAATTGCAAATTTGTTTTTGAAAAGGAGCATAACATTAGGTGAAAAGTGATTATGAGCACTAGGTCAGAGTGTCCCCTTGGTTCCAGAGGCCCAAGTTGACACTAACTTGGGTGCTTAACCCCTAGATGCCCTAGGCACCAAATCTTGGTGTTGTAAAGGAAACTTTGAAACCTTGTTGAAGGCACAAATTTGATTGTTTTAAGGGATTTTTTTTGGGGGGAATTGATATGTGCACATGGGGTTGATATTTGCACACCCCTTGGAAGGTAATTTATAGATTTCTACCATAAAAAGTTGAATTTGAGAATTTTGAATTTAGTTTTGGATTTAGAGACCATGGTTTACTCTTGAACCATAAAAAAAGGTTGCAATTGAACAACACCTAATGAAAAAGTTTAACTATGAGAAAAAATGTTACTTTTACTTTTGTTTGTAAAAAAAGATAAGCTTTTTCATTGGGTGTTGTTGAATTGCAACCTCTTTTATAGTTCTAGATTGAACCATGGTCTATAAGTCCAAATTTGAATTCAAAATTCTCAAATTTAGATTTTTGATGGTAGAAATTTATAATTTACCTCATAGAGGGGGTGTGCAAATATCAACCCCTTGGTATGCACACATCAGTTCCTTTTTTTTTGGAGAAGTTGTGGGTTGAAGTAAGCTTCAATGCTTAATTTTTATTTCCTCCATATCTTATTCCAATTGTTTTTGGTGGAAAGTATACCTCTTGTGTCATGAATAGTATTGTGAATAGTGTCATGGCACTTCATTGGGCAGTAAGGGCCCTTTAAAGAAATGTTGTCATTTATCAAAATCTAAAAGTGCTTTTGGACTAATTTCACGTGGATGATCTTTGTTATAAAAATTAGAATTCTTTCACCATTGATTTTTTTGCCATTCATAATGATTTTTGGTCAATAATTGAAGCTATTCTTTTTTTGTGTATTAGGCAATTGTAATTTGATAGCTGCAATGCAAGCTCATTTGTGAAATTTGAATTGTGGTAATGGATTTGGAAGAGGGGACTTTAATTTTCAAGTAACAACAATAAACACAAGTAGTAAGTGGTTGTTTCCCAATTTTGTATCCAAAAGTTGCCAATTTGCATTAGAAGTTTTGGGCAGCTAAAAAAAAGCAAAAAAATCATATCAATCCTCATTCAATTACAAATAGCTTAAAATCCATGTGGCCATTTTGGATTTTTCTTAGGTAGCGCCATCCATAAGCCTTGAAGTTTAAGATTCTAAGGTTACAATTTTGTTTTGATGCTTAGTAATGATCTTACAAGGACATTTCAAAAATTTCAACAATGCCTTCTAAAAATGAGAAAAACACCCTTGGGCATTTAGGAGTTAAATAGTGCCCAAGCAGACAAGCACAACCAAGTTATAACATTGTCGATCAAAACATTTTTTTTGGTGTTGCAAAATTTTGTTGGATCTTTGTTGTCCACAATCTATTGGGTAACAAATGGAGGTGTCAACCACCACTGTTCCAAATCTGTCAAATTTGTTGCCAGCCAATTTGGCTTCATTTTGTTAAAAAAAATGGCCTATTGTAGGTTAATTCCTATAAATCCTATTTTATCTAGTGTAAAGGCTAATTTGATATCTTAGTTTTGGTTAGGCTCCTATATTTGTAGTGACTGTAGCCTTGTTTTGTTAGGTGAATGTACTAGTATAGGCACCTGTCGGTCCAACGGGATGTAAAATAAGATCAAGCCCAATTACGCAAAACATTTCCTTGGCAAGAAAATAATTTTTACTTTTTATTTGTGCTTTCCAATTTCAAACTTTACCCATGCAATAAAACATTTGTCTTTGTTTACAAAACATTCCCTTGCACTAAAGCATTTTTATTCTATATCCATAGAGTTCTCTACAGATGTAGTAAATGAAATGTCACTATTCACTCATGCAAAAAATTGTTATTTATTTTTTACCTACACAAAAATTTACCCACATGGTAATTATTCACACAATTTTGTTATATTTTTATTATTTACCCACTTATTTTTTTACAAATACAATTATTTATCCATATATTTTTTTCTCTCACAGATTTTTACCTACGCAAATTTTTGCCTCTGCAGGTTTTTACCTACACAAGATTTTTACCCAAGCAAATTTTTATCCACGCAATAAAAGGATCGCAATAAAAGGATTGCAATAAAAGGATCGCAATAAAAGGATTGCAATAAAAGGATCGCAATAAAAGGATTGCAATAAAAGGATCGCAATAAAAGGATTGCAATAAAAGGATCGCCATGCAATTTTTTACCTCCGCAAGTTTTTATGTACGCAACTTTCTTACCTAAGAAAATTTTTACCCATGCATATTCATTTACCCATGTGGTAAAAATATTGCAGTAAAAGGATTGCCACATGGGTAAATTGTATTATGTTATATAGATAGATTGAAATAAAATTTTCACATATCAAAAATAAGTTCAATTTTTAATTATGCAAGGAATGTAAAGTGCAATGTAGATGAGTAATTAGTAGTAACTATCAAACAAAAGATGTAAATTGTGGTCAAATTCAAATTGTTAGAACTATCATTGTATTTATAGACAATCATCAATTACTTTTAAATGAATAATTGAATTTTTTTTGTAAAATTGATTGTGGATTCAAAATGTGCAAGATTTGTGAGAATTTATTGTTTGAGTTCAAATCTAACTCTTTTAATCAATTCATTTAACCTGGAAACGTCAAAAAGGCCCTTTGTGACTAGTACAATACGGGGTATTTTTCTTGTATTTGGAATGGATCTACACCTCTACTACATTTGAGATCAACAAAGAAGTTGGAATATAGATAAATGTGATTGTAGTGAGCTATTTGAGATCCCAAGTTAAAATTTCTTGTTGGTAGCAAATGCCAAATATATGGCAACATATCTAAGGTAGTACGCTTGAAAACTGCCCATCTAAGGGCTCATCCCTCTTTTTCATGGTCTTTCATGGATGGAAGGATTTTTAGTTCATTTTTCAAACAAAGAGAAATAGATGCTGAATGCAACACAAGTTGTTTCATATTTTTTGAAGCATTTTTGAGTTACTTATGAATTCTCAAAGTGCATGTGTCATAGGTACTTATTATTAACCTTAAACCTTCCAAGAACCGTTCACTTGTAAGTTGTGAAGAGATTTGAGAAAGCAAGGAGAATGATTGGTTCTTGCAATTAAAAACAAATTTTCTTCCATATATTCAATGAGTTATAAGAGGCTAATGTAAGAGCCACCAGTGCACCATTTCACAACAGACTATTGGATGGTTCAAAATGAGCAAACGCTTTTCGAGCGTACTACCTTACTATGCACTTGGGACATTTAAGGGTTGAAGTATGTTTCTTTCACCAATACGCAAATCGTCTGCATTTGCACCTTTATCGCATTAAATTGGACTTAACAGGTGGTTAAATGCATATCAACCTTAGTATAGAATTGAATGTTGGTAATTCAACCTAGATTTATGTCTATTTATACAATGGATCTCTAATCATAAATGCGTGGAAGGCTGGAAGCTGACAATAGTAATCAACATAAGGGGTAGCTGACCGACAAGAAATAATGACCAAGAACTCATGCAAAGAATTGTTGAGATTAATTCCAAATTGGACTTTTGTTTTTACTAAACCCAACTGAACGTTGGAACAAAGTCTTATATTTCTTGTGCCAATTTTTTTGAAAAATGCTGTCATGGAACCATGATTAAAAGTGAATAAGGACTTGGGATTTGGTCCATTTCAAATTGCCAATTTACATTAGAAGTTTGAGAAGGTGAGATTATTTAATCCTAGGACCATTTGAATCAAATTTTAGCCCATATGGCCTCAAAAGCAACCTCGAGCCCTCATTGTCATAAAGATTGTAGCGATGGCCATTTCTCTCATTTCTAAAGTCTTGAAGCCAAAAAGTTGAGGCCTTAAGTACAAGCTATGACAATTTAAAAAGAGAAGGAATGAAGGAAACCAAGTTGATTTCTTGAGATTTCAATTTTATCCTACATAGTTTGAAATACAACTATTTTAATATAATAATTTAATTTTGGGAAAATTACATATAGGGGCATGAAAATGTAAAAAGTTACAGATAGGGGCGCAGTTTCAAAATAATTACAAATAGGGGCACGATTTTTAAAAAAAATGTGATTTTTTGTAATTTTGTTTAGTTTAGATATTGATTGATTTAGATACATCACATTCAATGTTAGCTAACTTCCAGAACATTTAAAAGTTTCCAAAAATTGACATCCCTTTCATTAAAATTTCTTTATTTAGGCTTGATTTGGAGAGACCTTTAAGTTTTTTAGAAATTAGCTAACATTTAATGTGATGTATCTTAATCAACCAATGTCCAAACCAAAAAAAATTACAAAAAAATATAATTTTTTTTGAAATCATGCTCCTATTTGTAATAATTTTGAAATTGCGCCCCTATCTATAATATTTTACATTTTCATGCCCTATTTGTAATTTCCCCTTTAATTTTGGATGTTCATGTGATCTAGAAAAATAAGATTTAAGGCAAAAAAACAGCCTCCCATTCTTGATGGACCCAATTTTCGAAATTGGAGACAAATCAAATCTTGACTCAACCAATAAGAAGCAAGGATTGAGACCTTTAGTTCCAAAAATGCTTGACTCCTACTGCTCAGCACATTTAAGTTCAATATTATTTTCAAAAACAAAAATCAAGGAACACATAATTGCAAACCTACACTTCAAGTACTTATATCTTGACTTATGTATCATAGAGCAACGCAATTTTACCTCTTAAAGTCCTTACCTTTTTAATTCACCAAAAAATAGAACAAAATGGATTACATCCAACCTTTTTATGGCAAAATGAATGATAATATATTTCTATTTTTTTGAATGTAAGCTCAAATTCTATTCTAATCAAGAGCATTGTTATTTGTGAAAAATAAAAATGCATTCTTTTGCAAGCTCTTGTGCAAGATGGTTTCAAAAAGAACTTACATCAACTATCAAATTAGTGTATATTATTCTATGATCTATGGCTTGGTTGTTTTAGCCTTAGCACATCAATGAGGTGGTCATGAATTGACACTATGGTATTGATGGGGGTGTTTACAATCATAGTACATCCAATGATTTGATGAGGTCAAATGACCTTGATGTCACATAGATACCATCTAGGTCCATGAAGTTTAGATAATTAATCCATTTCCAGTAGAGGCTTCATTGGTCACTCTTAATCCCTAAAGGCCCAAGTGGTCCCTTGGGGGCCAAGCGGGATTTCAGGCATGTACCTACAACTAAACTATTTTATGTTATTTTATGAATCTTTTATCAAACGTGGGGAATTCAAAGATCTACGTGGGCATCTAGTTTTTTCTTTCATTCCAACATTTATTGAAGAAGTTATGCTTGAATAACCAAAAAACAAGAAAGAAGCGGGCAACCCAAAAAATAAGTTTGCGTTTTTCAAATATAAAAGTTTGAAATTGGTTCTTTAGATTTTTACGTATGTGCAAAGCTTTGAATCATTCAATTTTGATTAATGAGATGAAAGTTATGAGAAATTTTAGTTTGCGGGTAGGTATGGGACTCCCAAACCTCCATTTCTTTTGCCCCTTGTAAAATTTGGTACTTTACTTTTTTGAATTCTTTGTGTATTTATTTTTTTAATTTTTTTTTGAATTGTAGTAGATTAAAATTCCTTCGTTTTCACCATTTGGATCAAAGTAATTCAAATTTTTGAACTTTACATAAATCCTCCAATTTTGCCTAATGTATATGCAAATTTCAGGACATTACAATGTCTTGATGGAAAGTATTCCATCATGTAGATATTCATAGCTTACTTAAATATATTTGATTTTCAATAGGTAATACATTTTGTTTTTAAACTAAACAAAATTGCTAAAAGAAATGGATTGGATTTGGAAAACGAGAGAGGATAAGAGAATAAGAATCTTGAGTGGAGGTTAAGTATGGGTTAGAGGATGAACTAAAGTGCACTTTATTTTAGTAATGGTAGAAAAGTAAAGTAAAGTTTCTCTTTAACAAGTGGGAGTTGAGTGTGAGTGGCAGTTAATTGCCAGTAGAAAAAATCAAACCTTAAAAGGAGGATAGCTCCTAGGTTATGTATCTTTTATCTATTGTCTATTGTATCTTTTGTTTATGAAATTTTGAGAGCTTGTTTTTGGTGAAGAGACGTTTTCAAATTGTATTTGCAAATTTGATTTGCAGCTAGGATGCAAAGATTATGATTGCTTGAATTTGATGATAGCCAAGTCATATGAGGTAGAAAATCTGAGACTTTGACAAGCCATAGCTAATGTTCAGCTCATTATTGTACAACAAGATTTATAGGGTGTGTTCTTTTTTGTCTTAGCTTTTTAAGAAACTATTGGAGTTGAGACAAAAGTTGAGATTTGAAACTTTGAGGAGAAAATTATGAAGGAGTAAAGGTATGAAAGGGAGGCTGCAACTTTGGAGAGCCATAACTTTTGATGAGGTTGATATTTTCTTTTGAAAATTTCATGGATGATAGCTTGGTGGATTAGTTTTTCAGATTGTTATCATTCATTGTCTTTGAAAGATTTTTAAGAGAGTTATGTTGTTTGAAAGATTGAGAGATTTTGGAGTTTTTCATAGATTTTGGGAAGTTTATAGATTTTGGGAAGTTTATAGATTTTGGGAAGTTTATAGATTTTGGGAAGTTCATAGATTTTGGGAAGTTCATAGATTTTGGGAAGTTCATAGATTTTGGGAAGTTCATAGATTTTGGGAAGTTCGTAGATTTGAGAGTTTGATAGATTATAGGTCTTGAGACTTTTGGAGGGATTAGGGAAATTGAGGAGGATCTTATTATGCAAAGCAGGTGCTTTGTAAAATTCTCCTTTTTGAATCTATAGAGGAAAAAGCTCATTTTGGAAAGCAGCTGCTCTCTAGAATTTTACCTTTGAGTTGATAGTAGAAGAGGCCCATTTTGCAGAGCAGATGCTCTGTAGAATTTTGTTAGAATTTGTGTGAAGATTAACCAACCATATACACAGTTGCAGCCAAACACCCCAAGTGTTCTTAAAGCGTGCTCCTCTCAACCTAACATTTGGTATGTGCTTTGCAAAATGCTCTTTTTTGAGTCTATAGAAGAAAAAGCTCATTGTGGAGAGCAGCCGCTCTTTAGAATTTTCCTTTTGAGTTGGTAGTAGAAAAAGTTCATTTTGTAAAGCAGATGCTCTGTAGAATTTTGTTAGAGTTTGCGTAAAGATTCACCAACCATACACATAGTTGCAGCCAAACACCCCAAATGTTCCCAAGGCGTGCTCCTCTCAATTTGTCAACGGCATTGTAAGATTTTACAAAGTATGATTTACACCTCCAATTCTTTTAAAAATTCTCCCATACATACTTAACTTGGCTTCTACATGGGAAAAAAAAAACCTCAGTTTTATGTAGAGCAATTTTTTTGATGTAGGAGTGGTCAAAGACTTTTTATGTTTTTGGGCAACAATGAAAAATACTTTTTTTTCACTTTAGATGTCAATATCTCACTCTTCTACACCTAGAATGACCCAATTTTTTTCCCTCAAGTACCTCCCATAGTCTAGGGCAAGATCTTACGGTTGGATCTTTGAAAAAAACTTTTTTTCCTACCATTCTACTTAAGGTATGTACTCCCATAAGCGTCAAATTAAGGGTTTTGAACATGATGAGTATCAATAAACAACTAGCAAATTATAGGATCCTATTAGGAACAAAAAAATAATAAGTTTGCACTTTTGAATGTATTATTTGGATATTGTGAGAATAGGTTGTGAATTTTTAAAGAGCAAATTGCCATTGCACCCATAACCACTTTCAAGATTTCATGTTCACATGTTGTACATCCTTGTCATTACATCTATCCGTTTCCACAGATTTTGCAAGATTTTCAAAGGTGGCGATTATGGGGACACTGACGCTTATGGGTGTACATACCTTATTCCCCTAAAAGTGGCAATTTTGAGTGACTTTCAAAGAAAAAGGGGCTTGGGCCTTTAGAGGTTAACTACCACTGTGTAATTTTGGTTGGTTTTTGTTTTTTCATACCTTGTCCCATATCTCTAATTGGTGACTACTGTGAATTAGCCTTATTATAAGATTCTACAAATTGAAAAAAAAATCCAATACAAAATTAATTGGACATTGCAAAAAAATATAGGAAGAGAAGAACCTACTCCAAATAGTGCATTTAGGTTGCCCCTTACTAATTTCTTGACATTTTGCACTATTTCAATATTTACCAAGACCACAATAAGAAAATTCAATAAAAAAATGTGATAAACAATGAAGGAAGCAAGCAAAAGTTGGACGCATCAACAAGCGTCAAAGCCAAGGAGCAGGGAAGTTAGAATTTTATATAGAACCAAGAATTAGTGCAACATAAAGAGAGTTACATGCCTCTCTAGGGAGCCAAGGGTGACTCTTGAGGTAACTTTGCCAAGATAAGGCAACCTAATTGTTAAGGCAACCTAAATGCATTAAAATAGAAATACTATGAACAATTATAATAAGCCACTTAGCTTGTAAGATATGGGGAATTTCTTAAGAAATTGAGCTCAATCTATGCAAAAACAAGGATAAGGAAGAATGCAAAACAGAACAAAACAAAATTCCTCAAGAATGAATATTTTATGCAATATAAATGTAGATTCTTCATTTGGACCTATTCTTGTTTCATAGGTTCACTTAAAACCGCTACCTCTACAACCTTGTTCCAAAACAAGTATGAACCAATTGCATGCAAGAATATAGTATCTTTTCAAAGTCTTTTTCAAAGCTAGCTATTGTTGGTTTCAAAATAATCTACTTGTAGTGTGACATGGGTTTTGTTTTTTATTAATTGAAAAATGTTAAAAACAAATTTCCACAAATCATCAAGAAATAAATAACAAAATTTGTGAAAACTGAATAAGAGCTATGAAAAAAAGTTCACTAATAAAATGTCAATGGTGAAAGGGTTTTGAATTACTTGTACCTTGAACTGTTAACAATTTTATTAAAACTTGTTACACACACCCACTTCTATTCGTGAGAACATTATAAAAAATAAACCATTTTCATTTTTATTGCCCTTTTGAATTCAAAAGAACATGATATTTTGTTCACATTTAATATATGATAAATAGTGAAATAATTATGTACTTACAAAATCAAAATCGTATTTATTTAATTTTAATGTAGACAAAACGCTTTGGGTGAAAATAATTAAAATTTCATCATTGCAAAGACTAAACCCATGTCACAATACAATACTCTGCCATTAGAGGAGGCTACCTTATTTGGTGTAACGATTTTGGAGCTTCAAAAGGGGAATTGATATATGCACACGAGGGGATTGATATATGCACACAAGGGGATTGATATATGCACATGAGGGGATTGATATTTGCACACGAGGGGATTGATATTTGCACACCCCCCAAGGATAAGTTGTGTTGAAGGGCTATGAAAACAACATATACAAATTGAAAACATTTGAGAAGGTGCACCATTTTAGAGCATGCACCATTTTAGAAGCCTCCTACCTTATTTGGTGTAGTGATTTTGGAGCTTTAAAAATTCCCCAAACTCACATTTTAAAACTTGTTTTTTCTTTTGGAGTTATGTACCCAAGTAAGGTTACAACACCCATACATGAGTAGTCCCCAAAGTGGAGTCCTACTTTTGAGGTGTTCATCACTCATTATAAACCCAAAGTAGAGCAGTGAATGTCCTTTACACAAGAAATCTTGCCACATGTCAATTGCTAAGTTGTTGTGAGATGGTTGGGATTGGGACCACCAAGCACATGTATAGGAACACATCAAAGCAGCTTCAAGGGTAGTCTAGAGCTGCTAATAGGGACATATGAATTGCAAGTTTGCCCTTTAATTTAAAATAATCTATAGGCTTTTTTTCCACAAAAATTATGTTCCATGATAGCTTGTTGAAAGGCTAACCCCACTAAAAATTCTTGAATTTTCCAAGACTTTGAAGTATCCTAAACTCTTAAACACCCTTAACCCCTAAACGTCTGAGCGTGCCGCTACGACTAATACAAATACGGGGTATTTTCCTTGTATTTGGAATGGATCCACACCTCTACTACATTTGAGACCAACAAAGAAGTTGAAAAATAGATCAATGCAGTTCTAGTGAGCTACTTGAGATCCCAAATTAAAATTTCTTATTGGTAGCAAATGACAATTATACATCTGCGTATACTATGCCCTATGGACGTTTAATCTTTAAACGTCAAAAGGGCTATATATACGGTGCCATATATTTGGCATTTGCTACCAACAAGAAATTTTAACTTGAGATCTCAAATAGCTCACTAGAACCGCATTTATCTATATTCCAACTTCTTTGTTGACCTCAAATGTAGTAGAGGTAAGGATCCATTCCAAATACGAAAAAATATGCCATATTATATTGGCCTTAAAGGGCTATTTTGATGTTTAGGGATTAAGGGCGGCTTCATACTATGGCCGAAGGTCAAGAGGCTGTTGGTCTGCGCCAATCAGATTGCAAGAAACCGAGAGTCTGGCCACTCAACCCTTCACTTTAGGGGCCAAACTCCAAAGGCCATCATCCTCCAAATGTTTACATGGCAGCGCTTTATCATCCAAGGTTGACGGCCTCTTGGCAATAGTCTGGGTCAAGCAAGAATGGAGACCCAAACTATGGTTGAGAGGCCGTCACATTGTTTTCATAAAATAATCAAAAGCTTACAAGATCTTGGCCATTGGAGGCTTCACACTATGACCATTCAAGTTGAGAGGCCATGAAATTTATGACTTTGGACTTTGGGCTTGGCCTTTGGACTTTGAGCTTGGCCTTTGGAGGCTGCACATTATGACCATTCAAGTTGAGAGTCCGTGGAAGCTTATTGCCAAGAGTTTGACCTATGGACTTGGCCTTTGCAGACTTCACACTAAAATCAACCAAAGGTGTCAAAAACAATAATTTAATACCTATTTTCAACTCATTTTGTTGGCCTCTCATCAAAGTTTGGCCACTCAATCCCACGGCCTCTTGACTTGGTTAGTCATAGTGTGAAGCCACCCTAAGAGTTAAACGCTCAGGTATGGGTGCGGTTACCTTACACAAAGCTGGCAGACTCGTAGGCAATTCAAAACTACGCACGTACAAAGTCTCCCAATAAGTTAGAACAACTATCTCGTTGGCGCTATTCCGTCGAAACCGCCTCTATTTCCGCAGCGACGACGCATCGAACCACGCTGGACGCAAATGGGCGCATTCCGTTGGCTCCGCGCTCGTCGCGCGCGCCGTCGCTGCGGCCTTGGAGCTTCGAAGCTCACCACTCACCAGTCACCACCAACCTTTCGTAACTCACGCACGCTTCTTGCTCCACCCTTCCGCTTTTCTTAGGTCGCCGGCTTCCCTTCGAAGTTTGAATCCCCTCGCAGCAATGGCTCTCAACGAAGCACCATCGCTGCCACTTCAGCCACTTCTGCTCTAATCGAGAGCCGTCGCGTCACGTTGCCGGTGAGCACATCATGTTTCCCTGCTCGTCTCTCAAAATTGCTTGCTTTTGTTCTGTGGATCCGCAGGGTGAGTTGTGGTTTCCCGGTTTTAGAGCTTTCGGATCCGTCCAGACGTGGCGATTTAAGAGCGAGATTTATTCATTGAAGGCCGTTTTTTGGAGAACTTTGATGATGAATCTCTGGTTTCGATGATGATGCGCTGGCATGTCCTGTTTGTTTCTGGCTTCGTACGTGCGATCATGATGTGTACGAATGATGTCGGCGTTGACTTTGGAGTGTTCCTTTTTTTCGTCTCTGTGCTTGGCAGTTAGTTTCTCTATTTCTCTCTCTGCGGCGGTTGTGAACGCTGTCGAGGCGTCGAGCTCGTAGAATGGAGGAGGCATTCTTGGACGAGGCGTCGAGCTCGTAGAATGGAGGCATTCTTGGACGAGGCGTCGAGCTCGTAGAATGGAGGCATTCTTGGACGAGTCGTCTGCTTCGGTGTTGGATCGACGCAGTTTTTTTTTACGGTACGTAATATGGAAGGAACTTTTTTGTGATGATCCGGAAGTGATGTTGTGTGTTTGTGAGTTTAGTGAACGCCTTGGTGCGTAGAATAATGGAGTATTCGAGCTTTTTTGATAGTTTTACACATTTCTTTTTCTTTTTCAGTTCTGTTCTTTTATGAACTCTGTTTTTAAAGGATATAAGTACACATACAAGGATTGAAAGTATTGCTGAATTAGAAGCCTGAGGACGAGAAGGGAGGTGACTACGTGTCCGAGAGAACATGATCATTGAGAGATAGATCATTAGTTGCTTGGTGATTTTCAAGCCGTCTTGAGATGCGCAGCACTTGGACATAACTTGTTTTGGATATTGAAACCAGATCTGTCACGGAGGTGCTTTTAGGGATGGATGCATGTCTTTTTTGTCACTTTCGGAATTCTGGTTGCGGTCATGTCTTGAAGATTTCATTAGCTATGAGTAAATAAAACTTGTTCCATTCTATTCGGAAGGACTGATAGGTAATCCAACCTCGGACATTTGGTTTGAAATCGAGAGTCGTAATTAAAGAGATGAGGGAAGATGAGTGATGAGAAATGAGCTACCGAAACCTAGCATTCTTAAAAGCAGTTTCTCAAAGCTGGATTTGATATTTGCTGTCTTTTGAACTTATTAGTTCTATTTTCTGGAATAAACGAAAGAACCGGTCTTGCAGTCGTGATGTCTTGTGATATGTTCTGTTGTATTACCTCTTATTTGGTGATACATGGAGAGGCTTTGATGAATACGCCCGAGTAATTTTCCTTCTTAGCTAGGTGGCACAGTCTTTGACTTCAAATTTTAATGTGGAGTGTAAGCGTATAGTTTTGAATGACTATCGGCTGTGATTTGCAGCAAAGTTTGTTCTCCAATTTAAGAAATGTTGAAGCCGATGGCTCAAGTGCTTCCTCCTCCTCGACTTCCTTTGTAGCTCTGGTTTGACGAACGCCAGCATGGTGATGGAGCCTTCCTTGCAAACGGTGTTGCCGGCCCGTAATGAAAGTAGGCCAGCAGTTGCTTCAAGAGACGGCAAACCTGCAAATCCAAGTTCCTCGATTAAGTTACTCAAACCTAAGCCTGGTGCCAACAAGAAGTCACCAGACCTGGCCCCTAAAGGTCCTGCACAGAGCCAAGCAAAGACGGAACCCGCCAGGAGAAGTATCACCAAGCTACCGCCGCATGCATCTGAAAAGGTGGTCCAATCTAGTAGTTCAGAGAAACTTAGGAAAAGTACCATAGAGAAACCAAAGAGGATTACTACGACAGACAGTAGAAACAAGGAAAAGAAAGAAATGGAGGCTCTGGTGAGAAAGTTATCAACTCCTAACCTTGGAGTCCTTCGTCCTCCAGCGATGCAAGTTCCTGAGAAGGCTGGAGCAAAAGCTATTATGCGAGTTGATGTCAAGTCTCCAGAATCTAAATTGCTGGCAGGACCAAATGGGTCAGGAGAATTGTCTCCTCCTCAGCAGTCCGTCAGTCCAAGGATGGAGGCTTCCAGAAATCTAGAATCGGTATCTCCTAGAGAGGTTCCGGCCGCTCAGAGAAGCAGGAACACGACTCCCGACAGGCGACCCAGCAACGCAAATCTTAGTGATGCTGAAAGCGCGGATGTCGCCGCAAATGCGTCATCATTAACACCTTCTAGAATCATGCCTTTGATGCCAGTATCTGCAATTGATGCAATGATGAATGACGAATCACAGGGTTCCAACTCACATCTTGGTCCGTATCTGATCAAGCTGACAAAGTTGTATTCGATGGAGGAAGATCAGTCCAAAGCAATTGAGTACGGCATTCGAGCAGTTAGGTTTTACGAAAAGCAAACCGACAACGGGCAACCTAGCTTGGAATTCATTGCCAGCCTTCAGATATTGGCGGCATTGTATGGTAGGCTGGGAAACTTCGATGATGCCATACCTCTTTTGGAGAGGTCAGTGCTTATTCCCGTTACCGGTGAAAGTGAGGATCATGCTTTGGCAAAGTTCTCTGGTCACATGCAGCTTGGGGACTCCTTCAATCTGCTTGGAAAGCAAAGCGCTGCATTGGAATCGTACCATCGCGCCCTGAGGGTACAAAAGGCAATGCTTGGAGATATGGATCCTCGAGTCGGTGAAACATGTCACTATATCGCTGAAGCTCACTTGCAGGTTTGTTAGTTCCTTGTATTTGGATGCATGCGAAGCAGTTGCTTACGTTCGGTTCCTTGAAGATATTTTCGTATCCATGTATAAAGGGAAACATTTTGACCGGTAATATTTTTCTGCAGGCATTGGATTTTGACAAAGCTGAGGCTTTATGTGAACATGCGCTTTCCATCCACAAAGAACATAATGAGGAAGGCTCTCTGGAAGAAGCAGCAGATCGGCGTCTTCTGGCACTAGTTTTGAGTGCTAAAGGGAATCACGAAAAAGCTCTTGAGCACTTGATGCATGCTTCGACAACCTTGCAAGAAAACAACTTGGAGGTATCTTTCAGATACTTTTTAGAACTATGCTGTAGTTGGTTTAGGATGATTGTTCTCCTAGTGCGTTACTTCAGTCCTGAGTAGTCAGCCTTATTACGTATCGTTTCCTTGAGATTCCAAGTGAAGAAATTATGTATCTCATCCGTCTCAAGGAATTAAACGCTAGTTTCTCTCATGTTATAGGAATGAATTTTGCGAAGTATATAGGCGGATTTGTCGACAGCTAGTCAAATTGTCCGACCTTCCATACTTGCAATTTGAACCTGGGTGTAGTCATGATATCACTCAAACTTTTCAGAGAGAATCTCAGTACATACGTAATTTCTGTCTTTGTTTTGGTTGCACAATATAACAGTTGCAGACCATTCATACTAATGTTGTGTTTTGATTCTTCGTCTTGTAATCTAGCTCGATGCTGCAGCAGTAAGTTTAAGCATTGGTGATGAGTTACTTGCGCTCAGTCGAGATTCTGAGGCAGTAACCGCATATCAGAAAGCTATCTTGATGTTCAAGGCTCTGAAGGGTGACAGTCACACATTAGTTGCTGGGTGTTACGTCAGCCTTGCTGAGCTTTATATGAAGACCAACAAGCTTCGCGAGGCGAAGTCATTCTGCGAAAATGCTTTACATATATATGGAAAGCAGGGTTCTGGCCATAATCCAAATGATATTGCAAGTGGACTGGCTGACGTGGCAGCAGTTTATGAACAAATGAATGAGAAGGACACTGCAATTTTGCTCCTTCAGCGTGCACTTACTATCCAGGAGTCTCTTCCAGGTTGAACTCTATTTTATATGCTTGCAAGAAGTTGATTTCATTGAGCCTGTCCATTTTTTTTTTTAGCGGCGTTTGTTTCACACTAATCATGGTGGTTTGTTTCTAGGTCATCAAGCTGCAATTGGTGGCATTGAAGCTCAAATGGGAATTTTGTACTATATGATGGAGAAGTTTAGGCCCGCATTGGATGCCTTTAAGAGTGCAGCTTGCAAGTTAAGGGATGGAGGTTTGGAAAAGACGCCGTTATTAGGCATGCTCTTGAACCAAATGGGCATCACCTGCGTAGAACTTGGTGATATTGAGCAAGCCGCGGAATTATTTGAGAATTCTCGGAGTATATTGGAGGACACTTACGGCCCTTCTCACCTAGATACGTTAGATGTGTGCACCAACCTTGCCGGCAGCTATGATGCACTCGGGAGGTAATCTACATTTCCACCTAGCACTCTTATCTTATGAACTGATATGTTATGTGACAATCTCTCTTGTAGGCACCTAGAGATTCCTTTCTTCTCAGTTTTGATCTGTAAACTAAAATGACCTTTCATGTGACCAGAATTTGCTTTCAAGCGTCTTCTTCATTGAATAAGATGATTCTTATACCCAATAGATACAAACTGTGTTAGTCATTCCGTTCCATTTCATCTTATGCCAGACAAGTCTACCTTAAGTTGTAGGGCATGCTTAGAGCTATGCAGTCTCACTTGAGCTCTTGATATTAAGATGAGCTAGAGACCTGGCTTCGTAACACGCTCTTGTCAATCTTGTTATAGATCTATTTTGGTAGCTAATAGATAGTTATTTTGTTTCATATGCCTGACGCTGGAATCTGCTGGATACAGGTTGGATGAGGCCACGCAACTTCTAGAAGATGTCTTACAAGCAAAGGAGGATAAGCTGGGAACAGTCCACCCAGATGTGCATGATGATCGTGAACGGCTACAGGAGCTTTTAAAGGATGTGGGACGGACCTACACGCCTAAATCACGCAGGCTTGAAGAATTGCTCTTAACTGCTAGGAAAGAGAATCGTAAAAGGTGAATATCCTTGAAACCAATCTAGCTTTTAAAATTGCAACACGCAATAAAGCTCTCTGAATGTTGTGTGTGCTCATGTTTCGAGATATTACAGGAAGTGTTCCGTGCCTTTTTCCTTCACCCTTCTGTTCCGTAACAGTAGAGCTATGTAAGTCTTTTGAAAGGAAGTCTGAGTGTAGGGTGCGCAATCCACGTAGGAGATTATTGAGGCGCATAAAAGGTTGCTGTAATTTGTTGTGTTGCACACCGCATACCCCTTTGGCCCTCTGCCATATGGACAGCGCACGTTCTAATGTGGGCTGTGAGAGGTCCAATTGAACTCGCTTACAGGATTTTTCTTCTCGAAGTATGGAGTGAGCCAGTTTCCTTTATAGAGCAAACCATCCCGTAACATAGTGATTGAAATTTAATGTAATGACGATTTGTACAACTACAGAATGCATCAGTTGCATTCTGGCCCTTCTTTTCACGTAAGTCTTGTGGTTCGGCAGAGATAATCATCTGCACCTTGTATTTCTGAGGTTTATTAATGCTAGAGCAATCATTTATCATCCTTGCATTTGAGACGGCATTGACAAATATGAAGCCATTTGCCCGTCCTGCTTTCACAGATAGCGGTCACTCATTCACTCAGTTCCTTTGAGGAGGGAATTTGTCCTTTCAAAACTCATTTCTGCTTCATGTTCATTTGATGTGATACAAGCATCTTTGCAATAAGAATGTTTTTTATTGAATTGTAGGAACATCTCTTGATGAATTGTATCATGCTTATCATATCTTCTTGATCAACTTCCGTGTGACGTAACAAATTCTTGAGATGGTTTAATTTTGCCAAATACTCCCTCTGTCCCACTAAAAAGCTCCAAACCAAACATATTTCTTGTATCACTAGAAAGCTCCCTTTTGCTGATTTCAAACGCTGGGAAAGCGTTTGCCATGTTCAATGATCCCATGGGAGCAACTTAAGTGATTGGAGAGCATTCTTCTCTTAGCAAACTTGGCCTTGCCCATATGAGGTACCATTGTTGCTACTAATCTTGAAATTATCAATAATTAGGAGTTAGTAGCATGCACAGATATGGTATTTTTTGCATAAATATGTGTCCAAACAGCAACATCAAAATTGGAGATTTTACATACATTTGGTAGATGGTACATTGATTCTAGAATGTATGTGTCACTAGCACAAAGATTAGAAATACAGTGACTTCAAAAAATGAATCTATGTGGGTATTTGGGTTAGATAAGTGACATTGTAAAGAGTATGAAAAATAACCAAAAATATTTAAACACAAAAGTTTGAGAGCATGAGGTAACACATCATCTCAAAAAAATTGAAAAAATATTGCTACTAAATTTAAAAAATACATAATGCTAAAGTTGACTATGCACATACTCATTTTTTGAGGTGGTATATACAAAGTGACCAAAATTTTATCTACTTGTCACAAGCAACCAAAACAACTGAAATTTGACTTGGCATGCTAGTATATAAAATCTCATATTGTTTTTGTAGTAATGGCTCTAAAAGTGTCTTGCACATTTTTCCATAATTGTCAAAGATCCGCTTGAGGAGTTGGGTAAGAATTTAAACCATGTTTGAAAATTTCCCAATCATGTTCTATAGGATTTGGGTCTAAAGATTGAGTTAGTCACTCTAAAATAGTAAATGGATGCTCTTAAAATCATTTTTGAACAATCTTTGCTTTATAAATAGGAGCATTCACATGCTCAAAAACAACTCCATCAATGTTAAAAAATCTTAATCTTTCCAAACCCAAGTACAAATTTTCATGTAAGATTGAAATATAGTCTTATGCATTTAAATGACCATCCACATTCTATATATCACCTAGACCTCTTGATTTCATGCAACTCTATTGCATCGAAGACCTCTACCATGCTTCTTTGTATGCTTCACTCTACAATTAAGCAAACTTTCATTGTCATTGACCCAACACTAGGCCCTCCCACAGTCCCATTTGCATCAAAACAATTTATTTTCCTCTCATTACTAAAAAGAAATCTCTTCCAACCCTCTATTGTCTAATTTTTGTGAATTGTTGCAAAGCTAGTGCATGTTTCCGTGACAAATAAGACTTTGACACCTTCTCAAAAGCACTCAATCTGGCATCTCTCAAAGCCTACTACAGTGTGTTGTCACAAAACCCTACCTCTCTACCCTCTTTCAATACTTCTACTACTTGTGATGTCATTTCTAGCCCTCCAACCATGACCAAACATACTACATGTCGTCTTTATGAAGCAATAAAAATCTTTGGGGCACCTTGTTTTGGCAATTCTAAGCTACTACAATCTTTCCTCCTCACTCTATTCAATGTACTTTGTGTGAAACCAAGAAATTTTGCAATCTCTCTTATACTCTTATTTTCCATCAAAAGAGCATCAATATCTCTTGTTTTCTATCTTGAAATTGGCTTCATCATGCTAATTTCACTTTCTACACAATACAATATGTTCTACAAAGAGACAAGAAGAGAAACCACAAAAAAATTCACCAAAAAACACAAATTCTCTAAATTCTACACCCATTTGAAGTTATAAGAATACCGGCCTTAAAAAATGAGTCTATGTACATAGTCAACTTTAGCATTATGTATTTTCTAAATTTAGTAGCAATTTTTTTTCAACTTTTTTGAGATGATGTGTTACCTCATACTCTCAAACTTTTGTGTTTAAATATTTTTGGTTTGATTTTTCATACTCTCTACAATGTCACTTTTTTGACTCAAATACCCACATAGACTCATTTTTTGAAGTCACTGTATAGTTAATTCTTTGCAAGGAAGCCTTTTGAACATTTTTAGAGGGATAGAAGGAGTGTTTATCAAAACAAGTTTCAAATTGTTGATTTTAGGTCCTAGATGCGTATATAACAAAGACTAATCAATTTCACAAAACATCTTCCCAAAATTGATTTTTTTTCTTGCAGCCCAAATGGCCTAAAGAATGGTCCCAAGTACTCATTACAATAATACAGTGGTGCCTGGCTAAAATGAATGTGTTTGGATAAAAAAAAAATTGTTTTAGAAAAACATTCATTGTAGCCAAGTGCAGCTATTTTGAGGTAAATTTTGGGCTTGAATGGGACATGAACAATTATCTTAACCAAGCGTTTTTCTAACAAGGGTTCATCTGGGCCAGGCACTACTGTAGTATGTTACAAGGTAGTTCTCTTGTCTAAGGACCTTCAAGACAAATAATTGAGGCCGTTTGTTTTAGTCTTGAAATTTTCATTGCAAAAGTAAGAGAGACCTAATAAAATCAGTAAGCTTTTTAATCCATCCTTAGTTTGGATTATCTAAAAAAATTATCTTTGCATTCTTGGCTGATTTCATTCTTGGCTTTGGAACCAAGTCAAAACTCATATTTTGAACATCAAAACAATTTTTCATTTTCGGGCCTTGACTTGTGATGTAAAAGGCTCAAGAATTGATTTCAAAAATTGTATCAATGAGGGCCCACAAGCAGAACTTGCATAGAAAGAAAAATTTCTTGAACTCATAATGTACCTTGAGTAGTGTAAGGTGTAAAAGTGTCACATGTCAAACTTAGATGTTACCATGTTTTTGGAATATATCTTAGAGAGATTTTTTTTGTGATAATTTTATTGGTTGTTGTTGAAATATGAAAAAGTAAAACTGGTTGGAGAGTAACTAAGGTCAAGTTGCCTAGACTCATGGCACAACAAAGATTAGGCATGTAATTGAGGATTTACTAAATAGTTTCTCTTATCGCTATTCATTGAACTTACTTTCTTGAAATAACTACCTCCATACTTTGAGTCTTGAAATGAATCCTTTACAAGTTTTATGGAAGTCAGTGTGTATAACAAGAAAGAAAATAAATGACCAGAGGATTTTTTTGTTGTAGTATCCTAGGAATAAATGATGTAATTTGTATTTAAAGTATAATAATCCAATTACTTGTAAATGGTATATACAAGAATCCTAAATCATGATGAGTCAATCATTCCTTTGCTAGTGGTATATTTTCCATGTCATGAACCTCGACATAAAAGAAAGTATGCTTTTGTATAATTAGATGGAGAATTTCAAATTAAGGAGTATCATGTATAACCATTTTTACAAATTTTAAAGTGGACATTTGTGTTTTCAATCAAGGTCCTTTCTTAACAATGAGAGGATTTCTATTAAATGTTGAAATTGCATTGACTTTTTCAATTAATGTGGTAATTGAATATTGAATTGTATGCAGTGACGTTGAGAAGGTTTGAATGTATTTTATGCAAAAAATACCCCTTCATGCATCAAAGTGTATCATGCAAACCAAGGTGTTCTTCTATAAGTAAAGATGATGAGCACTATTCCATAGTGCATTATTAACTTCAAATTACAAAGTATCCAACACTTATATTTTCATGTAACCTAGTGTTATGCTAATATGAAGGTAGATGGGTAGTCTCTAGTAAATAGTATAGCAAAGAGATAGGTGTAGCTCAGATGTAACTCAGTTGTTGATTTATGTTTACTAACATATAAATGATGAGATCTATACAAGGTTTTGTGTCTAGATTCTTCATTTTTTTCAGTACGTTTTTAGAAACAAAATAGATGTGCAATATTTCAACCATCAAATTCATGAGTTCCACGTGTTCAATGATTGTTATTAAGTTGTTAGCTTCTAGAAACGAGCATAAGAGATAGTTGCTACATAACCTTTTGAATTTGAAGTAGCATGAATAATAGTATATCACCTCATATATGAATTAAAATATCAAGAGTTGACAACAAAGTAAAATATTCCTTTTTAGATCAAGTCACTTTATAATGGGCTCATTTAAAAGGAATTAAATTGTTTTTCAAAAAGTTAAATTCTTTCAAAATTGTAGTAGCTTTTTATTTTTAATGAAGCATTTTGAAGAATCGAGCTTTGATGATTGGCAAAATCAAGCTTTGATGATTGGCAAAATCAAGCTTTGATGATTGGCAAAGTCAAAATTTTCAGATGAAATAAATACTTGAATTTTTTTGTCTGAAGATAATAAAGAACTACAAGTTATGAATTTGTTACAACTAAAATGTATAGTATAAAAATAACACAAGATTCACCATGTTTTTTCTAGAGAAGTCTCTGTGTAATCAACCCTATTTAGTATCAATTGAAGCTAAATACAACCATTTGAGTGTCAGTTTTCATAGGCAACAACAAAAAGAAGTTCATGAATAACTCTACAAATATGAAAGTTGGATAAATTGGATTTTGCATTTTTGTATATATGTGTAAATTTGAACATCAAATTGATAAAAAAAAGACTTTTTTACAAAGTCACTTCAATAGCAATAGACTATACTCACTAATATTCAAGTAAAATCCTTAACCTCTGAGCGCCCCAGCTCCCCATATATTACCTCCCATGATTTAAAGCCTTGTTTTGAGGCACTGGATCTAACTTTTTGGTCTTGCTATAAACTACAATTATGAAAGCATTCAAGTTGTTAATGTCAATGGAGTAATGACAAGGAAGGCCATATTGTTGTACAAGCAATGTAAGAGATTTGATTTGGTGAAACACCGTATGGGGCAACGAGGGCGTGGTGGCAAGCAACGTTTTATAGGTTGCAACTGGTCAATATCCCTTACAAGCTTCCTTGTGTAAGCTTTGTGGTAGTGGGAAAGTTGTTGGCAGGGATACAAGCATGTTCTAGACCCTTACTATGCCAACCGTAACCAACTATGCCAATCATTGTTTTTTGTGCAATAGCAATTTGAAGCCCTAAAACTTGATAAAAAGAAGTGCAATCTTCAATAATTTACAAGTGAGTGTATTCATATCTAATCTTGTTGCTCACATAATTTGAGATGAATCCGGGGCTTATAGAATTTTGTAAAAATCATCAAATAGCAACTACCTACCAAAAATGAGATTTTGTCATCACATGCTGTTTGATCAAATGTTATAATCTCCCATTTCCCACGGTCAGTTATTCCCAAAATTTGCAAGCCATTTTCTAAGTAGGTGTTCCACTATTTTCAATGGTCACTTTTTTGTGCATCATCTCCTTGACTGAGATACAATGCATCGGAGTTGCCGGTCTCCAAAAACCCCGACTTTGGTGAAATCGGCCTAGGCGCTCATGGGTTAAGTTTGAATAGTTTGTCCAATGTCTTCTTGACTTCAACAAAAACACAAATTCTTTGTGGAAACTCTTGTGAAGCTTCTTAGAATTATGAGCATCAAAATCAAGGTAGATATTCCACTCATTCTTCCACAAATTCTTGAACTCCTTTTGGCCTTTTAGTGAGTTTATTGAAATGTACAAGAAGTGTCCAAAACTTTTCCATTGGATTCGAATTTGGAAACTGTGTAGGCCATTGAAAGAGCTTAAAGGATTGTACATGAATCACATTAGCAAAATTTTGAACCCTTCAAGAGGCCCTTAACAAGTCTAAAAAAGGATCCCAAGATACAATCATACTTATTACAACAAACAAATCCCTAATCCCCTATTTCTACCCACCCTTTGAGTTCAATGCAATCATGAAAGTTATATTGTAGTGCATCCAATTGGACAAAGATGTGGGTACAATAAAACCATAAATTCTATTTTACTCTATTTTTATAAATGAGTGAAGTACTTGGATAATGACTAGTGAGTACATTTACATATTTTATGAGTACAATGCTTTTTGTATTGTTTTGGATTGTGCATGTGGCTAAGGTCCTTCATACAAGGACTACATTACCATTTTATATACATGATTTTTGTGATGTACAATTAGAAAGTCATACAAGATAGAGACACTTCCCACATGATTCTAATATACCTAGCCCATGCTCAATAAATGTTAAGAGCGTCAAAAATAAAGGGCCTCCTGGAGGGTTCAAAATTTTGCTAATGTAACATTACACTTTTGCTATAACTTTTAAATTGTTGTGATGTTAAAAATGATCTAACCAAGATCTTATTTGTGATATTGTTTGGTGCTCCTCAAGTAGGTTTTTTTAAATAATTTGTATTAGCATTTAACAATGCTCCATCGTATCTTTAACATGATATCGAACCTTCAATTTAGAAATAGTCATATGCCTCCAACTATGACCATGCTTCACAACTTGATTAACATGAGGTCAACAATACTTTTTCTCTCAATCTACCATCTAAATTAAATTGGTTAATTTATTTCTTGTAATTAAAAACATGTTGCTAATCATCAACAATTCAGTTTTTGTATTTATAAACAAATCCCAAATCTGCAACAAACTTGTCTCAAAGTAGGAACTGAGGCTTCTTTTGTTGCACATGAGCATCCAAACTAGCTTTGCTCAAGGTGTGCCTCAAGTTACCATCTACAAAGTGTTGATTTGTTTCTTCTCAAAGTTGCCTTGCAGCTTTGTTGTTTCAAGATGAGCAATTGTGATGAGATGCACACCACATTGCCTTTCTTGCTTTCTTAGAACATCTGAGAACTGTCCTCTTTACTTTTCTTTGTCACTATTGATCTTCCTTCTCATATGACAAGATTCATCCATTCCAAATGATATTGCAAATTTTCATGCAAAAATACTACTCCTAAGTTGCACCAATGCATGGTGCTTCTGTGATTTAGCCAACTAAAACATGAGAGTATGATATTTTTGATATGAAATGTACAAAAGAAGAGTTACAAGTAGTTTGCCCTACTATTAATGCCCCTCTTATCAAAAATTTATTACAAAAGCTAGAGGGCACCAAATGTCATGGTTATAGTATCATCTAAAAGAAAATTGAGTTAAGGTTTTGTATCAAGATTCAAAATTCTAAATGAGTGAAGTATGTGTTAGTTATCAAGGTTTCAATGAGGTAGGGTTAGTTTTAAGCTCAAACTTGATATTGCCCTATTATCACTCCTAAGTTGCTAAATGCCATCATACATGATCACGTTTTGTAATTTCATCTTTTGGATTTACTTTTTCCTTTCTGCATAAGTGCCAGCTAAATTGACAAAATTCAACTATTTTTCATTTTTTACAATTGACATTGCTACAACTAAGGCATTGAGCCTATACATTGTATGTCAAATTGAGATCATAGCTAGTAGCAGCTTTTGGTCAAAAGGATTTTTTTTGCAAAATCGCACTAGGAAAGTCCAATACCTTTTTTGCAATACCAATAAATCCAAATTTGAAGCAAATTCTGAAAAATGGATATATGAAATAGGGCAAGAGTGATAATAGGGCGATCTACTTGTATGCAATTACCTGATGACAGTTCTCATCCGTGCAATAGATTGAATGAATGTGAGGAAATAAGGTAATTTCATCATTTAACTTACGTGTCACTTGCAAAAGTTGGCTATTAATGCTCAAATTTTTTACTTTTTATTATCATTATATCTAAACCCGTTGTAGGTAAATTGAATTTTTCATTTTCTAAACAAATACTAGACCCACCAGTACTCTTTAACAGAGACACTCACGTAAAACAAAATCAGAAATATACCTCTAAGAAACTGAGAGACTCGCTACTTTTCCCCTAATTCCAGGTGATTGGTTAACCTGTATATGTGGTGCACGTTGGTCTGAAAATTAGAACTAGGAGAGTTGAGTTTAAGTTGGTTAGAGTACCCACTGTAAGTGAACAGGAAAACAACATTTACAGCATCATACACATACGATATTTTCAACGATACGTGTGAAGAACTAGAAGCTAACACGTGCTTCCCCACGTTGAAAAGGATTAATAAAACAGTGTTACACTTAAACTTTAACTTGTTAATCAAGAATTCTTAGGCACAATGCCGTTCTTCTTTCCAAGTACTAACCCTTTGTTAAGTTTCGAACCACAGTTATGAAATCGCTTCCATTTCTAGGAGCAGAGCTCTCACACCAACCTTGACACCATTTACCAGCATTTTCTATTCTTGTTACCACGAGCAGGTATTACCCACTTAGCAGATGTACAGAGTGATATCTATATTTGGTTTCTACCAGCAAAAACAGTGGCAGAGTTGCACTTACAATAAAACGAATGAGGAGCTACAAAAAATTGCGATTTTCGAAGATTCAGGGATGAAGCAAACTCAACTTCTGCCTGAACCACTTGCTCTCAGATACAAGGAAGAGCAGGATTTTTAAGGGGAACCATACCCACCCAGAAATCCGGAATTTCAAATACATCACACAAGAAAGACAAGAGAACACAAAACAGCAGTATTCATTTCACAAATACTTGCAACAATTCTGAAGAGACCGAATACAAACCAGCAATTTACCAAGCCCCGTTAAAAACCACGAGTTGGTCACACGTCTCACATGCTGAGGTAAACCACAATGATATGAGCATCCAAATTGTCACACGTCTCACATGCTGAGGTGAACCACAATGACATGAGCATCCAAATTGCATATAACCAGCATAAAGTCTTTCAATTATGCACGAAAGGCCTAAAACCACGGGGGGGTATTTCTGCGTGTCCTAAGAGGAAAAATCACATTCGAGCCATTACGTAACAATGATTGAACTATCCCTGCTCTAGCCCCCCCGTGCTTATCCCATTAAAGAAAGCTGTCACCTTTATCAACGGTTTACAGATCAATGACTCTAGATAATTTCTGAATGCGATTGAGCAAGAAATCTCCCTGCTTGATGGTAGCCTGGTACAGAGCGTTCTTAGCGTCGGGTCTGTTAGTTTCAAGCACTCCAGCGACTTTGTCGATCTTACAATTCAACCTGCCGGCAGCGATGAAGCGAGAGAGCTCGATGTCCAGAAAATTGACGCTCACACCAAAAGCCTTGGCCATAGCATCCATGGTGACACTCTTGTAAGACTCCAGAAACTGCGAGTATGCTACAGATCGAACCTCGCGCATGTAGTACCGGAAGTGCGGAAGCAAGTACCGGTCGAGCCGGATTTGGTCAGTCAAACCGGCAAATGCCACAAAGAACGTTTTATACTGACATTCATACAGGGCATTCAAAAAGTCGGAGAGATGGTTAATCTTGCCTATCACGGTAAGGATTTCCGGAGCATCCACCACTTTCTGCCGCAACGCAACACGGTCCAGGGAGATGATGCTCGTCAGAACAGAATAGAAGATGAACGTGTCATACGAGAAAAGCTCGTACGTCGTGAACGTCGAAATTGAATCCAAGAACAACGTCGCCGCTTGCTTAAAATTCCGGGTTGCCATACAATACAACCCCTCATACACCTTCAACCGATTCTTCCGCTCCCAATCGCCGCCCTCGTCGAACAAACTCTTCGCCTTGTCGATGTTCCGCGAAATTAGGGCAAAATCGAGATGGAAAAACCCGAGGCGAAGCGTGTGGAACACGAGATCCATCTTCTGTCCCACGGCTACCGTCTTCGCTTCCGTGATTTTCAACTGCTCCAGCGAGTTCTCCTTATCGCCTATACGGATGTAAAACAGCACCTTCGCTAAAAGCGCCTCCCGCACCTCGCTCTCGCCTAAATTCTCCTCCGCGTCTGTAATCTTGTCATCGAGTTTCTTGAGCTCGTCCGCGTTCTTGCTGTTCATTGTGTCCAGCAGCGACTGATCCAACTCCCAGCCTAGCTCCTGCGAGCACGATTGGTACAGCCCCGCCATGTCGTCGGACTTGATGAGCGCCAGCACCTCCTCCTTCAAGGAAGCCTTCTCGATATCCTCCACATCCTGCGACCGCAACAGAAACAGCTTCTGCGCCAGCAACAGCTTCAAATCCTGCGTTGCCTCCTGCTCCTCCATAGCTGAATTCGACACTTAGGGTTTCTACACAAGAAACGCAACTAGGGTTTGACACTGAGTGCACCTCAAAGCACCGGAAGAGGATCAAATCCAACGAGAACGGAACTGTGACTCCCTTCAATCCGATCGTGACGGTACTCTCCCTGAAAATTGCCCCGGACGTAATCGCGACACAATTGTTCACGACAATCCTCGCTCCCCCGGTAGTGCAATGGCCCTGGCTTCTTCAACATGCCATCGGTAAGGGTCGTCCTCGAAGCTAACGAATGTAAAAAGTGCCAGTTTTCTATTTTGTTGATGTATTTCATCCAAATCCTACGTTCTCTACAAGTAACTCATCCAGGTCCCGGGTTTAACGGCTGGGGACGTCTGAGAACAGCTGCGAACGGCTGAAGGAGTTCTGGAATCCACTTCTTGTCAAATAAGCTTAGTTTCATTATATAAGTTATAGGGAATTATTATAGCGACACCCTAATGAATGATGAACCACTTAATAAATCAAAAATAGCACTAAAGTATCAAATTTCATGCTCAAAGGGGGTGTCCCAATAGCAATTTAGGGTTTTACTGCAGTAATTCCCTATATATAACCTTTTTGGTACTTTTTGAAAACAAATATATTGTGGAATATCAAAGTTGGCCCTGAAACCTTTACACAATTGAAATATGCCAACATTTTAAAGGACATTGATATGTCTACCACACCCTTTCAGCTATTTTACCACCCTCCTGGAGTAAATTTTAGATTTCTACCAAGAAATAGTTGAATTTGAGAAAATTTGAGAATTTGGAATTCAGATTTAGACTTAGAGACCTTGATTTTGTTTAGAATCATGAAAAGAGGTTGTAATTGAACAACACCCAATGAAAATGCTTAACTAGGGGAAAAAGTATTACTTTTAGTTTTGTTTATAAAAAAAGATATGTTTTTTCATTGGGTGTTTTTCAGTTAGAACCTACTTATGATTCTAGACTAAATCAAGGTCTCTAAGTCCAAATCTGCATTCCAAATTCTCAAATTCAGCTTTTTGATGGTAGAAATTTAAAATTTACCCCAAGAAGTCGTAGAATAGCTAAAAGGGTGTGATGGACATATCAATCCCCTATTTTAAAATTCCATAAATAAAACAACAAGAAATAAAACTAAAAACAAAACAAAACAAAAGTAAAGAGAGAAAAGAAAGATGGCTATTTAGAAAAGTATTTCAAAACTTTGTGAGGGACTTCATGACTAAGCTATTCCTTAACCTCTAGATGCCCAAGGCCTTTTGTTGAGCTTTCAGGAATTTGCTCTAAATTGAGAAAAATTTCAACATTTTGATAAGTTGTATCAATTTTTTAAAATTGTAACAGTAAAAATTCAAATCAAATGTATTAGAGATCACATAGGAAAAGAAAAAATACTAATATCACTTATGGATTAAAAGATTATAATGTTTAATCATGAAGGCATTATAATTGTGAAAATGATTTGAAGTCTTTCAATCCTCTTTTCACACATCAAATCTAAAAAAATGGTCATTAAAAAATATAAGGTTAAAAGATATAACATAAATAACTCCAATCAATTTCCAACTTCTCAACATCTCTTTTGCAAAAAATTTAAATAAATTTCTAGTGTAAATTTATCTCTAAGATCTAGTATATTTGACCTATGAAAACAATCTCATTTTAACAACATAAATGACTCAAATGATTAAGAAAGGCGTGATTTTGCATGAAAATTTGCCATTCTTGCAGGAAAACCTCCCTGCAAAAACTCCAGTTTCTATGAGGTTTCAAATCCTTGTTTGTTTGTCGTTTGAGTACTTTATCAATATTCACCCTCACCTCACATGGAAGTTAGTCCAAAGTAGAGTCATGGACAGAAAGTCATAGTCCGTTTTTTATAATTCTATCACTCAATCAATATTATACCAAATCTAAAGCTAATTACATAATTGAAAAGTTTAGAAAGAGGGATAAGTAGTATCAAAGTTTGACGTAAATCTAATTAGGATAATTAGGAAAACTGTTAGAAAAAAAACATTTAAAAACAATATCAAGTCATGATTTAAATGTTTTTAGAATCTCTACAAGTTCATCAGCCCTAAATCACTAACATATTTTCAATCTATTCTCAATGTACAACAAGCTTGGTTGAGTTGAGATAATTTCAAGTTTTAAAATGGGGTTAAAAACCACAAAGATGTTGGTGGTGTTGATAAAAGTTGATAATATGGCATACTCATTTGTGCAAAATTGCATTAAAAGCATGGATTAGGAATAATCTACACTCCAAATTTTAACTTATTTTGTTCCCCTTACCAAGCATTTCAAATATGTAATCACTTTTAGATTTGATGAAGAACTTAGTATGTGGGAGGGGTTTGAGTGAGGACTATGACTTTATGTCCAAGACTCTATATTGAACAAGTTTTGAATTGGCAATATTCTGTTCATTCTTTACGATTTGGAATGTTGTGATATTAAGGTAATTATACCCATATCTGAGCGGTTCCCATTCTTGCACTCTATATTTAGGGTTTTTTCCGCACACTCTTAAACCCATAGTGGAGCAGTGAATGCCACTTGCACAAGCAAATCTTGCCACATGTCAGTTGCTAAGTTGCTGTGAGATGGTTGCGATTGGGACCGTCAAGCACAAGTATATGAACACATCAAAGCAAATTTCAAAGGTAGTCTAGAGTTGCTAATAGGGACCCTATGAGTTACAACTTTGCCCTATTATATAAAATAATCTACAATACTTTTTTCCCACAAAAATTACGTTCCATGATAGCTTGTTGAAAGGCTAACCCTACAAAAAAATTCTTGAATTTTCCAAGACCTTGAAGAACCCTAAACTCTTAAATGCTCAGGTATGGGTACGATTACCTTAGAGCACTTCCATACTTACCCCCAATTAAAAAATCTAGAAACTATAAACAATTTTACACTGCAAACTTGGTTCCCTACCAACGTAGACGTTTGCTCTTTGCAGTGTGAGATCAAAGGGAATTGATATGTGTACCACACCCTTTGAACTACTATACTACACCCCAGGATAAATTTTAGATTTCTACCATCAAAAAGCTGAATTTGAGAACTTGGAGTTTAGATTTGGACTTAGAGACCATGAATTAGTCTAAAATTATAAAAAAAGTTGCAATTTGACAACACCCAATGAAAAAGTTTAACTAGGGAGAAAAGTGTTACTTTTACTTTTGTTTGTAAAAAAGGTAAACTTTTTCATTGGATGTTGTTGAATTGCAATTTTTTTTTATGGTTCCAAACTAAATCATGGTCTCTGAGTCCAAATTTGAATTTAAAATTCTCAAATTCAGCTTTTCAATGGTAGAAATCTAAAATCTACCTCGGGGTGTGGTACAGTAGTTCAAAGGATGTGGTACATATATCAATGCCCGAGATCAAAATGCCATTTGCTATATCATTTGCTGGCACAGGACGTGCTATTCCAGCTGGACGAATCCTATTGGATTTCACCGAGAAATAATCCAATCAGACGCCAGGTCAGCACCTGCTCAAACTCTCGCAGTCCCGCCTTTTCGATGCCGGAAGCTCATTCAAGCGCGCATTTGAAGGCGCATTCAGTATTCCCTACGGTAGCCGGGCTGCGGATTTCGTGAATCAAACCTCGCGGACGAATTCATTTATAAATTATTTTAGGTCAATCGCGTCGAGAATTGCTTGCAGCGTCCTGAGAGCCGTCTGCTTTGCTTTGCTTTGGTTGCAGTAAAATTGCCCGCTGGACGTTGGTTTCTGTGGTGATGGAGAGAGGACTAGAGGAGTAAGTTAAGGTGCGGGGACGGGCGTTCGCCATGGGCGACACAGCGGACGTAGCTGCTGCTATGGCCACTCCTGCGCCGATCAGGCGGCTCGAAGAAGCGGTGGTGAATCGAATTGCTGCAGGGGAGGTCATTCAGAGACCCGCGTCCGCGCTGAAGGAGCTTCTCGAGAACAGCTTGGACGCCGGGGCAACGAGCATCGGCATCACTGTCAAGGACGGCGGTGTGAAGCTCATCCAAATCGTTGATAACGGCCACGGCGTTCGGGTATGACATAGAACTCGCGAAATATTCGTATTACACACAATTTAGGAGAATGAGAGCTTCGGAAGAGACTATTGAAACCTAACGAGGCTTCAGTTTGTCGCTAAAACTAAAGAATGAAACAAGCGCGCCACGACAATGATTCAATAGTTGGCATTAGCGTTAATTTGTTCAACATTGTATTAACGATCGCAGAGTAGGTATCTGATCACAAATTGAATCCTAAGGTTGCTTAACAGAGACGTATATGAGCTTTGGAAATTGGAGATTCGTAGACTTTTCAAAGGTTTTCCAAGTAGGTTTAACACGGCTTAATGCGCAGTGTTTACCACTAGATTTAGATTTGCACCGTCTGTACCGGTTTGAATACTAGTTTCTCAAGCAGTTGTGGTAACGAATTGTTCGTCATCTATTTAGTCAATTTTGAGTATTCCTAGTTGATACTTTCTCTGCAATCTAATGTGCAATAGTTAGGCGGTGTTTGGATTCATTGACTTTACTGAGAAATTTCTACTGCTTAGTGCACGTGAATTTAATGTCAATAGGTGGTCATAGTGTTTGTATGTATAATGAAGTGTTCATTGTCTTTCAGTATGAAGATCTGCCCCTCCTTTGTGAACGACATACAACATCGAAGCTGCGGGAGTACGAGGACTTGGAGACCATTAGTACTCTAGGTTTTAGGGGAGAAGCACTTGCCAGCATAACATTTGTGGCTCATCTCAGTGTCACCACCATGACAGCAGGTCAAGCACACGGATACAAGTAAGTATGGTTCCTATGATTCCTGGCCTAAAGTAGAGGGGTACTATTTGCGTCAATTTAAGCACTTAAACCAACATATGAGAATGTGACCATTAAAATGCCATCATAGAGCGGTGGAGAGACCACTTTGGTATAAGAGCCAAATCTGTTGGTATCAAATTCTATCGCTATGTATGAATCTCGTACACAGGAAGTTGTAGACCGCTACAAGTGACAGTAGACAACCCTTTTGTCCATCCTATTTTCAATCAAAGATCCGTGGATCTGTGGCCATAGACATGTAACCAAGTCATACTTACACCACTCTGTTCTACCTGGTGTATAAATAAATGATTTGCAGTCGGTAACAGGGGTTGGTATAGGAGACGGGATTAGGACCCTAATGGTTTTAGTATCCTTAGCCTTAAGTGGTTCTCTTAGGATTGTTAGCTGTGGATTGCAAGAGACCCGCTAAAGTAGGCTGACTATTCAGCTTTCTTGTTGTATTTTTCCGATTTTCTTGAGCATTCGACACTTAGTGGGAGGACATGCTCTGATTTCAAAACCTGGCTTCTGGCAGGGCATCATATAAGGATGGGCAGATAGAGGGAGAAGTTCGTCCTTGTGCAGCCGTCAAAGGAACGCAAATTACGGTCAGGCTTCTCCATATCATAAAGTAGTCAAAATTACAATCTAAGTGTACAGTATAAGATGGTTGGTTTCAGTCGTTGAGGCTGATACCGATTTTGCCGATTGGGTGATTTTGGAGTTTGTTCAGGTAGAGAATTTATTCTACAACGTCGCTGCCCGGAGGAAGGCTTTCAAGAACCTCAGTGAAGAATATGGTCGCGTCTTGGATGTTGTGAGCCGTTATGCGATACACAAAATTGCTGTTAGCTTCTCGTGCAAAAAGGTACAAGCTCTTGACCTCCAGCCACGAGTGCCTGTACAATTTTTTTCTCATTACAGTATCGTGTGCTGAATCCAAGTGTCTTCTCTAGCATGGTGACAGTCGAGCGGACGTGCATACCGTTGGGTCATCCTCGCCAACAGATACCATTAGGGCTGTGTATGGTCCTGGCGTAGCACGGGAGCTGATTGCAATCTCAGCATCAGACGACAGTCCAGCAGGCTCTACTTTCAAGATGGATGGCTTGATTTCTAGTGCTAATTATAGCTCGAAGCGGTCAATCATGGTTTTGTTCATCAATGGTATGCGCAGTTTGCAAAGCTTATGTTCGTGCTAGTTTTGCGGAGCAATAGAATGCCAGACCTAAACGCTCCATCTTGTTCTATAGGATACAGTTTTGATCCCTTCTTTAAGATTCTGTTCATACGCGATAAATTGCTTACGTTTTTCCTATACCTGATGTAGTCACGGCTATTCTCTGCCATCTCATATACAGCAATGATTACCCCGGTTTTCAATTGAGCATGTGCTGAAATTTCCGATTCTTATGACTTTGATCTGCAGATCGACTGGTAGAGTGTGGCGCACTGAGGAAAGCCATCGAGTTGGTGTATGCTACAATTCTACCAAAGGCCTCGAAGCCCTTCATCTACATGTCCATACATTTACCTTCTGAGCATGTTGATGTGAATGTCCATCCAACGAAGCGCGAGGTGATTTTTTAGTTTCTCTTGCACTTGTGAGTCGTGGGTTTTGCGTGTAAATTAAAGCAAGTCATCTTGCAGAAAGCACCCCTCCCCCAAAACTGCACCAGTGAATGTTAACTTATTCAACATGCAGGGATTGGATAAAGTAGCCTCTATCGTGGACTCCATGGATCAGCTTTTTCTATTTTTCTTTTTAATTATCTTTTTAACATCGGGTTTGTTAATGGGTATTATGTATGGAAAACTTGGCAGGTGAGCTTTTTGAACCAAGAAAGCTTAGTCGATACTATACAGCAAGCAGTGGAAACCAAATTGTTAGAATCCAACAATACTCGGACGTTTTCTACACAGGTACTGCACACCGCCCATATTCTAGGTTGAGATGGCAAGCGTGGAAGGTCTCTTAAAAACTATACTGATATTTTTCTGATAACTGTCGTGTCGGTTCATGAATCGGAGTCAACTGTTTTCATAACTCGGAGGATCTATATATTTGGTGTTGGCCTTCGTGAAAACCTCTACCAAAAAATTCAGAATTTGTGGCATGCTGACTTTTTATTGAGCTGGTATGATTACTTGAGGTTCATTCTTTAAGAATATTGAAGAGAACCTGACATCTTATGTGGCATTTGGTGAGCTTCAGACGTTACTCCCAGGAGCTTCGATAGTAGCAACTCTAAGGCAGGAAAGCAGCCCTTCTCCATCACCACCAGGTGATGATTCGGAGCTTCACTCTGAGGTTGTGCAGCTGTATCGAATTCGAACATAAGAACGTGCCGTAATCTGAAATTATGTCCTTTTCAATCTATCTCCGTCCGTGTTGGTTGAAATTTGTTTGAAGAGAGGTTTTGCATAAGGACCATTTTACACCATAAGTCGACGGTGGATTTCTTCGTCTTGCGCAGTGGTTGTTTCTCAAAAAGCGCCTGTGAATAAGCTGGTGCGAGTAGACTCCATGAACCCAGCAGGCAGGCTTCACGCTTTCTTGCACAAGAAAAGGAGTCCAGCCGACGAACCCTCGCAGGCCGAAAATGACCTGGCAACAACCAGGTTCTGTAAGATCTGTAAAATTTGTCATTTATTCATCAGCATTTTCGCTAGAGACTCCTAGTTGAATACGTGTTGATGATCTACAAGGATCATTGGCTGTGTTTGCCCACCCTAAGCCCTTGACTTGGCTGGTGCTTGCAGGCGGACAGTCAGGCAGCGCCGAAATCCCAAAGAAAGTGCGGATCTCACCAGTGTTCAGGAGCTGCTTGCTGCGGTTGATCGTCAGACTCATTCAGGTCCACTTCATCATCGTGAAGTTAGAACATTATGCAACTCGTATGTTGGCTTGAGCTCAAAAATGTTGACACAGATCAATTCTTTTGCCATAATTGTTTATGCAGGATTGACAGAGATCATCAAGCAGTGTACGTATGTAGGCATGGCTGATGATGTGTTAGCTTTGGCACAGTGCAAGACTCGACTGTACGTACTGAACGTTGTCAATCTGAGGTGAGAGGCTGTTTCATATTGATGATGCGGTAACGACTTTCAGAACTGTCACTTCAATTTTGCTGCAGTATAGCAGTCATGAAGCTAGGGATGTTCGACATGGAAATTTGTCACCTTTCCTTAGTATGTGCAAGTTTAGGAAGAGCTGTATGTACACAGGGTATGATTTTCTTTTGTTATACATAGCCAGTATATAGTGCCTATCCTATGAATGCACCACAAATCTAAAAATGCGAAGTTTAGCTTTGTATGATTGTTATTGAGGTGATAATTTAATCCCTGGCTTCTGCAACAAGGAGTATTCACTGCGAGAACCTCTGCGACCGTTGAGGAGTTCATGTTGCTCTTGATAGATTCTTCAATAACTCTTAATGAAATTTGGCAGTAAGGAGCTGGTCTATCAGCAAGCTCTTCGGCGTTTTGCACATTTCAATGTCATGCGCCTGAGCACCCCCGCTCCTTTACTGGAACTCTTATTGCTAGCGCTGGATGAAGAAGAGCGTATGGGGCGGTGGAGTGAGAGTGATGGACCGAAGGATCAGATTGCTCAGGTAGAGGTCGTGATGGTCTCTTGTGTTGTGCCTTTTCTTCATTCCAAGCGTTATGACACTCTCAGTAGTACAATGGCGAGATTGGGTGAAGATCTGGCAGGCATGGTTGAAAAGGGGTTTTTCTGATGGAGTGCTGACCACAATTATTTGGATCGTCTCGATCTCTATTAACCGAATGTTGATAGTTGTTGGTTTTTCTGACTTTGTTTGTGGTATTGTTGTGTGCAGCTAAATGTGGAATTGCTGGTATGCAAAGCAGAAATGCTGAAAGAGTATTTTTCTGTTGAGATTGATGAGTTGGGAAATCTCTGCACACTACCTGTGGTGTTGGATCAGTACACTCCGGACATGGACCGGCTACCAAGTTTTGTTTTGAATCTTGGAAATAATGTAAGAACAGTGTTCAAACGACCCTTTTGATCGCAGACGCTGTTCGAATCTAAGTGTCGTATATTTCTTCTCGGTCTAGTGTGCTTGACTCTCCGTACAATTCTAGATGACTATTCTTGCACTACGACTGTCCTTTACGTATCCATACGATATTAGCCTGTATTTGCATATCAACTTACGTGATCTCCTGCTTCCCCTTTTCTTTGCCAATCAGGTCGATTGGGAAACCGAAATGGAGTGCTTTGAGACTTTTGCTGCGGCCATGGCTGATTTTTATGCTATGCATCCACCTTTCTTGCCAGATCCACATGGAGATGATCATTCTCAGACCTATTACGGTGGTAAATCCAAGCAGGCCTTGATTACTGGTACGCCTCTCAACCCATTGCTCAGAAAACTCACATCACTTCACAAAAAATACGAAACTTGTAATTATAACTCGCATGTCTTTACTTTAAGTGCCTATTTTACAGATTGCCCAGAAGAACAAGCTGGAGGTTCTGATAACATAGAGAGTGACATGAGAGCCGAGGCTGAAACTGCTTGGGCCCAAAGGGAGTGGACAATTCAACATGTCCTATTTCCAGCAATGAAGCTCTTTTTAAAGCCTCCAAATCATATGGCCAACGATGGTACTGCTGTCCAGGTGTGATTCTGCATGGAGGCAGCGTTGCTACTTTTGCACGGCTTGAAATTCTGCTTTGTTGTGCTATAGTCCGTTCATTTTGTAGCAAAGTCAAGTGTAGTCAATTAACCTGACCTTTGGTTTGAATGCAGGTAGCGTGTCTTGAGAATCTTTACAAAATATTCGAACGTTGCTAAGGTACCTTAGTCTACCAGCAAATCCTCATTTGTTTGTGATTTAGAATGATTTAGTGGTGGTTACTACCAACCCTGCCTGACTTCCATAGTTGCTATCGCTAGTGAGAAATCCGATAATGTCAAACGCAAGTTTGCTATAATGAGTCATTTCCTTATTCATTTTCTCAGAGTTCAAACCGATGTTTTGTGAGCTTCAGCTGCTGAAGCGGTAATTTTTGCAAATATAGTCGTTCTCTAGAGGGATGGCTTTGCTTTCAGGTTTATGCGGATGGACTGTAGTTGCTTTATCAGATGTATTTGACAAGCAAACCTCAGGTAGTTTTTTCTGGGTCTTTGGCAAACTGGTCTAAAACCAGCAAAAGAAACAACAGGACGAGCTCTGACTCATGATTCCATAGTCATCAAAAAGAAATTTTAAGAGCATCAGAATGAATTCATTGGGTTTCAGTCCTTGAGGAACGGACGGTGAAAGAGTATAAAGGTGAACTCACAAGTTGCTAGTTACAGCATTTACCAAAACACAGAAGGCATTTGAGGACCACAACTCCGCACATGACTGTTTACCTTGTTGTACGGATATAAATAAGACTAGCCCAATGCTTGTTCAAGCGAGGTGAAGATGGTTACAAGATTACAACCATGCACTTGGCCCTCGACAGCTGGAAAAACAGAAAACGATATATTCATGATTATTTTCAAGGGAAGTATGAGTCACGAAGGCAAAAGTAGTATTCTTTGTTGTAGAATTTATAAAAACTGTCAAATTCTTCGAATATATTCTGACAACCACACGAAGTCTGTGCAAAAAGAATTTTCAGTATAAAGTGCAACTGGTGAAGAGCGAAATTTGGGAATTATGCTGTTGTTAAAGAAGGTTCAAGACTCATTGCTAAATGTTGAAGATTATGACTTTGAAATTAGAGCTTAAATGTAGAAAATGTATCAATTGACTATCACCTCTTAGGACTTTTAAGTTGAACATTCAATCAACACATTTGGACTTCACTTAAGTGGAGAGAGTATTGGTATATGTATGAAAAAACCATAAAAGCTCTTTGATACAAATATAAGAACTTAGTAACTAGTCTTAAGTGATTAAAATGACTGTCTTCAAATTAAACAAAATCGAAATCCAAGTGTTATTAAAGAAAATTTGTTCACTAAGAAATTTTGCTCAGTTATAGATTGACAAATCATTTTTATGGATCAATGAAAGTCAAAATTTGTGGTAAATTTGAATCCATTGTGATTTATAGAGAAGCATGTTTGAATTTAAATTACCTACAATAAATTTTATTACCTGTGAGCAACCAATCCATTGTTTACATGGACAAATTTGACCAAGCTTAAAGAAAATTGCACTGAAGTGTAAATTTGAGCAAATATAGTGCTCAATTGAAAGTATAAACTATTGTCAAACTAATTATCTATTTCAAGTTATGATGGTCTCTTAAAATTTGAAGGAATGAGACTCTTAAGTAGAGATGCGGACACAAAGATCCATTCTTCAATCACACCCCTCTCACACCATCAAGGCTAAATCTAAAATTTAAAATTACATATGTTGAAAGCTCTAATAATGGCGTGAGAATGTATTGGTTTTAGCCCGATGGTGAACTTGTAATGATTTTAAAAGTATTTTAATCATAATTTAATGTTTTTTCTAAATGATTTTTTATTAACACTTCTCCTAATTTGATTCATGTCAAATTTTAGTGCATTGTGTCCCTCTTTCTATCTACAAGAGGCTTGCTTGAGTTGAGGCAATTTCAAGCTCTAGAAGGTGGTTAAATGCTAAAAAAATGTTGGTGGAAGACTAAAAGTTGATGAATATAGCATATTTGATAGTGCAAAATTGCACTTGGCATGGGTTAAAGGCATGAAGTTGGAATACTCTACATCCCAAAATTTAATGCATGTTTTCCCCCTTTATAGGCTATCAAAATATGTAATTGGTTTTAGATTTGGTGAAAATTTGATTACATGGAGACAGTTTGAATGAGGAAGGGATCTTTTTGTCCACATCTCTATTATCCATTTTAAGACAATCTAATCAGCTAATAAAAAATTGTTTTGAGAACTTTTAGAGAATTATAAAGAAAATTTCCTTATAATTGAAGGAGAAACACATTTGCTATCATAGGTAAAAAAATAGGTCCACAATGACTAAACCATGATTGTACAGTCATTTTATAGTCATTTTTAGTTGTTTAGTCATTGTAGTCATTGTCGCTTAGTCATAGTGGACCTGTTTTTTTACCTGTGTATACACCACAAGAAGGCCTTATATCATTTTTAGGACCTCACCCATGAATCACATAACAATCTTTCTTGCAGTTTTGGCTACTAGAAATTATCAAATATCAACCTTTGGATACATATACATATGACAAAAAAAATTTACAATTTCATGTTGTTTTTTTTCGTTATATACCACCCTTGGTTCACTCCTTTTGAAGATGAACCAATTTATCCAATAAGTAAGTGAGACACTAATTTATAAGAGTGACTCTAGGTTTGGAAGGGGACCAAAGCAACAAGTAGTGCAACACGCGTGAAGTTCCCCTGCAACCTTGAAGGTTTCAAGGCCTATAGCGTTATAGCAAATTGCACTTGTACATTTGGCTATAGAGTGACTTCACTGCATGAACAGTGCACAAGAACTGTGAAGGGGGCTTGTAGAAAGCTCAAATTTGACGTGAAAGTGACCAAGCCTGAAAGGCCTTGCTCTTGCACATTGACAAGTACAATGCTATTGGAGATTTGAATTGCAGAAGTTGTTACAAGTGAAATGCAAAAGGCATATTTGGCGGTTTGCAAGAGATGCTCTTACAGGTTGAAAGATCAGCTTCCTCGAATTATAGATTTCTTTTACTTACACTGGTTTTCACATGTAGTGTGGGCTATGTTACTTGCAAAATTCATATTTTTGGCTCTGTACAGGAAATAATGTGTGGGTCACATTATTTGATTATCCACAGTAATGTGCGCTGAGGAGAATTAGTGTGGCACTATTTCAAGAGGTTCGCCAATAATATGGGTTTGTGGCTAAGACGTACATGGGTTGAGATGTAAACAAGTGTAGGATAAGGGCCTCATATAAGGGCATTCTCACCTTTAAGTCACTGAGAACAAGGGTGGAATCCAAATAAGCAATGACAAGATTGTCCATACGTGAAATCCTTAGCTTGCATAAACATTGCTTGAACAAAATACTGTTACATGTTCTTTTTGTTAGCAAAAGTAACATTATGTAATGAGACACGATTCTACATTTTTTGTTGTTACATTCACAAGTATAAGAGCAACAAAAAATGTACAAGATTTTTTTTAAGCAATGTTTATGTTACAGTGTTGAAACAATTGGTAACCAATAAATTCATTGAGTACTAGAGGTTATCAAATTAAAAGTGATTACGACTATACAAGACCTATCCATTTTGTATTTTTACCTCCAATAGTAAAACACCGGCAATTGACTTTTGTAACAAATCACTCAATATCTACCTTCCTAGTTATAAAGTATTACTTTTGTAATTCAATAATTTTTGTGGAAGATGTTGAATACAAATTGAAAGTATTGACTTTTAGCCATAGAACTGATTTGGTAGAGGGGAAGTGTATCAAGTTAGAGAGGAAATTGAATCATGGAGGATCCGAAATTGAAGAGGTACTATTGTAATTAGCAACATCATGAGGTTTACAAAACATCATGCAATGTGAGGGTTTGGAGGTGCATTGTTGAAAACATAATTTTGGAAGGATACGAAGACCAATATTGGGGAAGAGAAGTTTATTTGTAGTGCTTTAGATGTATTGGTGATGTCCTTTGTAGAATAAGAAGTATGAAAATTTCTTTCACATTTGGTTTAACCCTTAAACAATCATAGGGCATATTTGGTTTAACCCTTAAACGACCATAGGGCATAGTAATATGCTGATGTATAGTTGTCATTTGCTATCAATAAAAAAATTTGATTTGGGATCTCAAGTAGCTCACTAGAACCACATTGATTTGTTTTTCAACTTCTTTGTTGATCTCAAATGTAGTAAAGATGTGGATCCATTCCACATTCAAGAAAAATACCCGATATTGTACCAGTTGCAAAGGGCCTTTTAGTCGTTTAAGGGTTAAGTTCAAAGATAATTTAGAACAAATCATGACCATTTGGAAATACCCAATGATTTCCAAATTTTGCATCTTGTCCACTCTGTAGACCAAGTTGGCAATCAACTTCTGAAAAACTCGGTTATCCATTGCCCAATTTATAAGCTAGCAATTGCCTAGTAACAAGGTGCCGCTCATACTGTGTGATCCACACTAGTTTTGAACGCAATCTGATATTTCTAAACTTCACCAATTCCACAAATAGAGTGGCCCACACTAATCCTGCTTACAAACTGTTATGCAAAAACTAGTGTACTATAGTGCAAGACACCATAACCCAACAAACATTTGGTCACAAAATGTCAAATAGTGGTCAACTTTGGGTGCTATCAATGTATTTTTGGCAAATGATAAGAATTTGTTTTCATAACTTTTTTCCTAAGATCTCCTTACTTATAGTTACAAAGAGTTTTAACTTATTGAGGGATGTTATGAATAGCTCATATGATTGTTAGGTCTTTGTAAATTATAAACCCCTCAATAAGTTAAAACTCTTTGTAAGTATAAGCAAGGAGATTTTACAAAAAAAGCTACAAAAACGGATTTGAATTATCATTTGCCAAAAGCACATTGATAGCACCCAAAGTCGACCAATATTTGGCATATTGTGGACAAATGTTTGTTGGTTTATGATGTCTTGCACCGTATCAACTTTGAAAACATGGCTACTATAACACTTTCTAGAAACGAATACAGCATATCCTTCAGTAGGTGTGCATAAGAGGGAGGAAAAACTGTTCTCAAAACTCTTACAAGTAACTAATGGAAGAAAACAAAAGAATAGAAAGAATAATTTTACGGTAGATAACAGTTTCTGTCATTGCAAAATGATGAACAAGACCACAACGGCAGCAATCATAGCACTTTGACCCAAAGTGTACCACACAAACCGTAATCATGTCTTGAATCCAGATAGAGAGTAAGCAAATATACGTTATTTCACAGAGAATATCACAAAGATTTGCCAGCCAACTATCTCCTATCAAATCAAGACTAACAACTACAAACTTTGTTTCTTTGAGGCTATCCAACCTGGCAACTAGCTCTTTGCCCCATTGCACCATTCGAGCAAACAGGGTGAGAAGCCGTTTTACATACCTGAGTCTAGAGGCCAACCCATTCCAAGTATCAAACAGGGCTCCTTCAGGAAAAACAAGACATTGATCCGCGTCCTTTCCATGCAGTTTGATACGATTTTCCTCGCTTGCACAGAACTACTTTACTTAGAACGCCCAGCCAGAACAGACTGTACTCTTGGAACAAACTTCTACCTGGACATACAATATTTACAGAATATACAAAGCTCCAGACACCTCAATGTGGAGGTAGCTTTCGTAAACAATCAGCATGGAAAAGCAGCTTCCTCCTTCAATGTTACAGAAGTTCACATATTGCTCTGGAACAGAGTTACGGTTGCAATATGCCCATTCTTCATCACCTGCAAGGTCAAAGACCCACAAACAGGAATAAGAACTCAACGATAAAGAAGCAGGAAAAAAATGCAAAAGAAAGATGGAGTTTCCAAGGAAAGGCTGCAAACCTGGGCTATAAACCATGCCTACATTCAGGTATAGTAAGATTATTGACAAAACGTTGAGAATCCACAACACAAGTCAAAATTTTACCTCCAGAGCAATGTTCCGGTACCCATACACAAACGTTGGACCAAATGGATTGCTAATGGAACCTTGCGTTTGGATTGCAGCACGGCCTCCGTCACCGAGTATATCCTGTTCCATCCACCACAAATGATTGCATTTTACGGTGCACATAAAAGCCAATACAATGTGAATCTTGAGAAGTAGTGTAAACACAGTAACTGAATAAATTTTGATAGTACCTGCACTTGGCTCCACTTGGTATCAGCAGCGATGCACCTCTGAGATTCATTCCCGTCAGCAGCTTCGTCAAGTTTTTCTTCATCGCCAACACCTGCTATTACCCACATCTCAGAAAAGATCTTCCGCTACATCTTAAATATGAAATATATACAAGCATGGCATTCAATATACTGAAATTTTCATAAGTTCTAGAGGGGTTTTTTAAGTTTGAATCAAGTGTTACATAACGCTTTCCATTCCACTTTAAAGAAGGAATAGAATGAGAACACTCATAAAAAGCCTACACTTCATTGAGCTGGCTTACTTGAGGGAACATGAATGAAGAAGTTGCACTTGATGTAACAATTAAAGTCTGTGTGACCTGGAAAGTTGGTGTGAAGGACAAACTTCTTGATGCGATGATGCTGCCAACAAACCTCAAAATATGAGCTATAAAGTCACACCTGTGAATGAGGGCATTGAAGGCTATTTGAACGTCCACGGAACATTTAAAAACAAAACCATCCACAAAATCTATAATGGATAGCATAAGATATTAGAGTCAAGTTCATTTCTTTTCATAAATATTTGAAAGTGTATGGACGGATAATGGTCACAAACATCGCACCTGACCATCGAATAAGATGTCAATGCCCCGTGTGAAATAATTATAAAAGTAATCACCACACAAAGCGCTACGCGGCCTTGGGTCCGAAGAAGAATGGATCACCATTGGGTCAACCTAAAAACACCAAACGAGCAATATCACTTCAAATTAAAGCTTCCATCTTTAGACAAAATATCAAACACAAATTGTTTCTCAGAGTCATTCTCTCTCCTTTTAGTGGTATCGTCGGAGGTACGTGATATTATCGAGCTTTTCCATATCGCCTTGAACTATACTGAAAGTAGAAAGACAACAAAAGCACAACAACCATAGAAAAAGAACCGGATGATGACCAGGTCAAGGGCACATTATCCGTTGCAGAGTAAGAACTATTGGAAAGCTAACCTGCTTCTGATGTATACTGCATGGTCGACCCAACTCTGCCCACACATCCTGCGAAGCACATTCATGTCAGAACCTAATAACATAATTAAAATTTCTACAAAAAGCAGCAAAACGCCAAGGGTTAAAACTTTACAAATTTGTGAGAGTAATCCAAAGGGGTACATGAGACGACTCACCTGTGGAGATGTGCCAAAAGTCAGATGCTGGCCGCCTCCTTTGAACAACAAGCCCTCTGCCAACTACACAGTTCAAAGCAATTTCTTTTTTTTACTAAAGTCTGATTTTCACTTTCTAACTTGCTATAGAATAAGCAGTCACCAACCTGACTCAAATCAAACACGTCAAATATCACACTCATACAACAACTTGAATGAGAAACGGATCTCTACAACTAAAGTACAATCGAAAACTACAGACACAGCATCACCAGACGAAATCACGTACTTTCCCATGAACCTCCTCCATGTACAAAGTACCGGAGGGAAGCTGAGGCGGTGAAGCAATCTTCAGGGGAGAACCGACACCGGTGCCACCGCCGACTGCACTGTCGTATATGCATATGCGTGACATGACCGGCGTGGTACCGTCTGGGAACTCCAAAGGCAACTCGGCTGCACAGCGTGCATCCATGTCAGTGCGGTGCTTACTACATTAATAACAGACAAAAGCAACAAACTGTGTTACAAACACTCACCTTCCCGATGCTGGCAGCATTCCGTATACTGGGCTGGGATAGGGAAAGCGAAGGACAGACCCTGCACAATACATAGGTTTAGGGTTTAGAGTCAATCTCTTCTTCTTAACATGAAATAAATTGTAATACAGAGCACCGGCCATGCAGACCTAGCATTCTATTGAAGTTTTACGTAGTGTCTTTATATAAACCCAAAAATCGATGAGATCAACACCTAAGAGAGCGCATTTAAGTACAATTTACGTTAGATCCTAAGCAAAGACAGCCTCGACCAATCCGTCCTTGTCACAAACCATAATTGCTCCCTTCCATAGGATTTGTGATTAATGAGAGCTTTCAAAGTGCACCCTGAAAATAGGATCAGGAGTCTTCGTCTGCTAAAAAACATCGGATAGAAAGAGGATAAGTCCTACAGAATGCTGGATTTCTCCTCCAGGTTCTTTAAGCACAAACTAGCCAGTGAGAGAGACTACTTACAGGGTAAAACAAGGTATAAATGCACCGCTTTGTGTTGTATTGGCCTGGGAAAGTTGGCCCAAAAAGTGCATATACGGCAACAAAAGTAGCTGCAACATTCGGACCTCTGCATGATCGGAAACAACAGGAGAAGAGGTTTAGTACACAAGAAATAGTAGAGAGTGAAGGATTGAGCTGAAGATTGAGCGGTTTGTTCTCCTCACCCGATGGACGAGGTGGCGTAGCGCATTTGCAAGCGTGGGACATCATACACCTCTATCAGTCTCAGTCGCTGCAGCGAAACACATCAAGACGAGCATCAGACCAACTAATGCTGACCCACAAGTGATTCAGGAACAGAGAGCAGCAACAAACCGAGAGTGTTGGTGATTCCATTACCACGTAACAGAGAAAAAGAAACACAAAAGCTTAACTTCATAAAGTAGGAAACTATTTTCTGTGCTTCATAGCAGTTTTAAGTGGTTTCTCGTTGCTTTTCAATGTGGATCAAATCCTCGTTTCCAAGGGATTTTCATGCAGTACATTACGTAGTATTTAGTTGTGGTATGAATCATTTATAGCTTTTCAGACTTTTGCTCATGAGATGAGTAGAGCATGGATACGCTTTGACTCTTCAGCTCTTGTACACTGTTGCATTCATTATATTCTTACTTAACAGCGATACCTATTCCAATTGTGGCCTACGCATGGCAAATGGTCTTCCCCGAGAAAATTTTCACTACCTTAGGTAAAGATTTTGAAACACCGTATCACAAAGAAGAGCAGTGCACTGACCTGCGACCGAGATTCAAACCGAAGATGAAACCCATGCTCAGGAAAGTTGAGGACCAGATCCACTTGCAATGGCTCCTGCACAAACTTAAGCTTCACCATCTTCATTTGCATTTCATGTACCAAGCATTCAAAATTGCAAATTAAGCCTACTTTCATTGCCTTTTAATTCTGACTCCAGAGACCTGCGAGAGGTTTGCAAACCCTAAATTAGGATGCAAGCGCTCATTCAATCGCCTCCAGCACAACATGACCCCAACCCTAACAGATGAAAAATCTTCCTATTCCTACTTCCCAAAGCCCTGCTGCATGGTTTGAGCCAATGCTCAGGGTTTCAAATAATCAGAACGCGTGAATTACGTTTAGATTACTGTCACCATTGACTGAGAGATACATACGCATGAAAATGCCACGCGAAAAAGAACAGAATCCGAAGAGGATCCTGCTCGATTGTATAGACAAATCCAAAACTGCTTTGCTCAGAAGCTCAATAACCTAATTGAATCGGTAGCCCTGGAAAGAAAACGAAGGGAAAATGAAGCCATTACCTCGTCGTTGTATTTCACTTGCACAACGTCGAAAAACGACCGGTGTTGCTCAACGTAAGCCAGGGCCTCACACACCGGCATACCTAAAACACAAAAACCGGTTCAAAATCCTCCGTTGCGTCAAAAATCACGAAACGGAACTGCAATTCACCAAGAAAGCGACAAAATTACCGAGATTGAAGGCGCCCAAGCCTGCCCCGGGCCTCAGGTCGAGCGTGAGGCCTCCCATCGCATACCACCACGGTGATCCGCACAATTCCCGTGACGACAAACTCCACAAACCTCTCGATCCCACGAGCACCTGCGACGAAGGAATTGACGGCTTGAAGCTTCACATTGCCATGAAAGACGATCTCCGAGGAAGCGTGAGAGCCGGTGTTACTGTAGGGTGTTTTCTAAGCCACGGTCTTAGGTTATGACCGTACGTACTGCTCTCGTGACCGTAACTTTTAAGATTTCACTCTTGTGACCGTGACTTCTAAGATTAGGGGTTTCAAACAGTGAAAACGTTTTGTGCTAATTATCGCTTTTTTGCTAATTGGTGTGTGGCTAATTGTGTAATGGTATTTTCTGAAAAAATACAAAATATTTAGTCAACTTTTATACACAAATTTGGGAGTAGGAGCTTGAATTTTAGGGTTCCACTTGATGTCGCCTCATTCTACTCAAGTAATGTTCTAATTTCTCACAAAATCATCATAAGATTTAGTTTTGATGAAAGGTTCAAAGCATCCAACTTTACATCTGTAAAAAAAATGTAGCCATCCTTGCTACTCAATCATTTTTTGGTTAGAAAAAAAGCTAAGGCCACTTCATTCAAAGTATTTTCACTGCTTTCAAATATGACATTCTCCTCCAATTTTGTTCACATGAATTAAATTGGTGAACAACTTGCTTAAGCCACCGTTTATGTCCCCCTATTCACCCATTCAAATATTCACACCCTATACTAAATATTGTGTTTAGGTTATCCCACACTAATTCTCATATTTTACACTTTTATTGCCGAAAAAATTATTTTCATCACTAATTAATGCAAAAAACAAGTTTTATAGGGCCTTGCAACCACTACAAAGCTGCTGCAAAAAAAACTAACAAGATTCAAGTTGTAAACCATGTGAAATCCAAGCATAGTCAACCATTAGTGTGAGGCAACCTAAATGCAATATTCAGTGTAGTAAACTACTCACCACCCCTTCAACTTTACCCATAATCACCATTCTATCTCGTAAGCTAATCTAGATCCCTTCAGCTCCACAATCATCACTTCTAGCCCATTGCAATTTTGCTGCTGCCTACTCGCTTTTATCTGCAAGTTTTTTTGCTAGAAGCTTTGATAAATATCATCTTCTTGAATTTTGCTGCTGTTATGCTTCAATTGCTTACGCACTAGGGCTTCATGCGCACAACAAGCTACTTGATGTGAAGGTTTTTTTATTTTTCTAAAGCACCAAAGTTGCTTGTTTTTGTTTGCAGAGGGCAATTTTTATACAAGTTATTATAAAAGTGAAGTGAAAGCTAATTGAAGTAGGTATAGAGCAAATTAGTATTCGGCCATATGTTAGAATCAAAGGTGAGAATCTACAATCTATTGCACCAATATAGGTCGTGATGTTGCCATTTTTATTTCTCAATTTAACTGTATACTCTTTCTCTATTTCGTGTAAATTACCTTTGTGGCCTACCTTGCATTTGTCTTGTAATTTGAGATTGCATAGATCACTTTTGAATAAATGATGCGAAGTACAAGACATTATTGTGGCAAGGATACAATGATATTGATCCACCATGCTTTTGGTCTTTGAACATCTACTCTAAAGCAGTTTATCCTTGTGGCCAACCTTGATGAAGATACAAAAATGGAAAAAAACTGTTTGAGCTCTATGTGTGGGTTGAAGCATCTTGCTACCTTGGAGATTTCCAGCGCATGATACAACCAGCGCACCTTGAATTGAACACCCTGTTTGCTTTACACGAGGATGAGTTTAGTCATTTGGTTCACGTAAGCAAGGCCAACTTTGAGCAATTTATGTTGGAAGTTGAGAATTGCAATGTTTTCCAAAATAGCAACCACCACCAGCAAGCACCTATGTGTTGGCAACTTGCGATTGTGCCTATGGCGCTTGGGTCACAATGACAACGATGCAGCTGTCAGATACAATTTTGTATTTTTCAGCTCTAGTGTTGGTACCGTGTGCCTTTATAGCAACCCGGTTGTGAAGGCGCTCTTAATGTTGCGTCAACAATACATGTTGTGGCCCATTGTTGAATGACGTATGGAGATTGCACAAATCATGGCCATGGAGGGCTTTCTTGGGTGCGTTGGCTTTTTAGACGGCACCACTTTACCACTCTTGCAGAGGCTAGCAGTCAATAGAGAAACCTATTTCAAATGTAGGTATTCCATCAATGGCCAACTGATCTATACAAGGACAAGCGCTTCATTTCAGCAATTGCGGGGCGGCTCGGCTCATGCCATGATGCCATGGTATTCAAAAATATGAAGGTAGCAAAATGCCTTGACTGCCATTATTGTGCTAGGCAATAACTGTTGGGCGATGTGGCCTACCTAGTTTCACCCAACCTCATATCAAGGTACTAGGTGCTAACGTCGAACTACTTGGAGAATGCTAAATTCAACTTCTGCATTGCAAAAAGCTGAATTCAAATTGAGCAGAGTATCAACATCTTGAAAGGATGATGGGCCTCTCTACGCAAGATACGCCCGCAAATCAAGTGTCCTACAAATCTGTAGCGCATCATTGATTCATTGACAACGTTATGGCATGCTTGGTGTTGCACAACATGCTTGCAGATCTCTAGGACACCTGGCTTGACTTGTTTGAAAATGGTGTGTTTAAGCAAGACCTTGAAGGAAGTGCCGTTGGTGGGAGCAACGCAAGTGACGCGCGTACTGCCATTCAATCCCATTGTTTGGCAAGATGGATGAAGATGAAATACTAGGACACATTTGTCCTTTATGATGATAGCTTTGTTTAGAAAACTATGAGCATAGGTCAAGTGCCAGTAATGCCTAGAGTGTAGGTCTAATGCTAGTATTGACTAGAGTGTGTTGTAGTAGCACTCAAGTGCAGTAAAAGAGGACCACTCATTATTGTGCATGGTCCCCAAAATCATACACTAAGAAAGATAGCCTAAGATTATGACTATTTAGCCAATCTTTAGTACTTTTTGTTTTTTATCCATCAATTATTTTTAAACAATTTGATTTTTTTTTGTAGAATAATGTATATCAAATACAAATCACACATATTCTTTTGAAAATTTGTATTATGTTCCATGGTTTTTAATTAAACTAGTCACAATCGAGGTCACAATAATCTTATAAATTATAACAAAATGCAAAGTATGAGCTCAACTTATAGATGAAAGCTTAATTATAAGTTTATGTCTCTTTCACTCTTACCTACATATTAATAGAAACATCTTTTAAGTCACTTTAAGTATAGACTAGAGTCATATTTTTACTTCTGATATTGTTTTTTGTTCATAAGTGTTCTTTAAAATGATCACCCCTAAAGGACTGAGTGTTTATTTGGGGGACAAATGGGATTTTGGGCTTGTAACTATGGCTAAACTACTTTGTGTGATTTTTTGAAACTTTTATGGAAGGTGAGGAATTTGAAGATCTATGTGCACATCTAAATTCTTTTTTCATTTTGACATTAATTGAAGAAGTAAAAAATGAATTTCTGATTTCTTTTGGGGATGGGGCAGTCCGGGCAACCCAAAAACTTTTTTAAAACTTACATTTTTTTAAAATAAAATTCTAAAATTGGTTCTTTGAATTTACATATACATGGGAAACTTTGAATCACTCATTTTCAATCAATGAGAAGAAAGTTATGAGGACATTTAGTTAACTGGTAGATATGGCTCCATATCTACTAGTTAACTAAAAGTCTTCATAACTTTCTTCTCATTGATTGAAAATGAGTGATTCAAAGTTTCCCATGTATATGTAAACTCAAGGAACCAATTTCAGAATTTTATTTTAAAAAAATATAAATTTTTAAAAAGTTTTTGGGTTGCCCAGACTACCCCATTCCCAAAGAAATCAGAAATTCATTTTTTACTTCTTCAATTAATGTCAAAATGAAAAAAAAAAATTAGATGTGCAAACAGATCTTTGAATTCCCCATCTTCCATAAAAGCTTCAAAAAATCATACAAAGTAGTTTAGCCGTAGGTACATGCCCAAAATTCCATTTGTCCCCTGAACATACACTCAGTCCTTTAAGGGGAAAACCTCATGGATACCTTTGAAGTTTGCAGTATTATCACAAATACCCCTGAAGTTTCAGTAATATCACCAGTACCCTTGCATTGGCGGCTTCTTTCCTGGTTTTCCGGCTTCTTTCCTGGTTTTCCGGCTTCTTTCCAAAATGTGTGGTTTTGCTGAAATTTCAGGGCTATTCTTGATAATATCGCAAACTTCAGGGGTATCCATGAAGGTTCCCCTAGTTTTTTTTCTTAGGACAACCGTCCATTTGTAATTTGCAACAATCGAGGCTCAATCACTGTTGGTTAACCAAAAAAAAATTTAGGCTCTTTGAGATAGCCTTTCAAGAAAGAAGCTATATGTATAGGGGGAGATTATAGTAAATCCTACCTATCAAATCCCACTGGATTCTCAAATTATGACTAACAAAGAACTTAAAATTGAGGTTTGACAATTTTTGATCAAGTCTTAGGCTTTGTTCACTAAGAAATGCTTACATAGCAATTCTTTTTGAAAGTTCTGGCATCAAGAAAGTGAAAATTTGCTAAAAAATTGGGCCAATAACAAAAAATCACCCTACTTTAAATCAAGTTTCACCCATATTTTTGCTAAAGCTCTTTTAACCCCTATAGCCATGAACACCCTCTTTTGGCAACATAGCAATTTTGGGTAGCTCATTACCAATGGGATTTTCATTTTTTTTTCTTTGAAATTTTCTCACATGATGTGTGCAATGAGTAGCTTTAAGGTCCAACAAATTTCATAACTTTTGACTTCATGGTTCAAAAGTTATTGCATGATATGTTGTTTTCTTTACTTGGCGGGCAGCTCAGGCAACTCAGAGAAACTCCTTGAAAACTCACTTTTATTTATTTTTTTTTTGAAATTATTTTTTAAATTTGTTATTACTTGAGAAACTTTGAATCATTTGATTTCAATTAATTAGATGAAATTTATGAGCAATTCTAATTTGCTAGTAATTATGGAGTCTCTCAAACCTAAAAATAGAGTAGAGTACAAGTTTAATCAAAGTAAAAAAAATTAAACATAGAATAGAGTACAAGTTTGAACAAAAGTAGAATGCAAAAGTTATAAATGATTTTTTTTTTAATAAATCTCAAACTAAAGGACCATTGTCCCTTCGAGGGACAAATGGGATTTTGGGCATGTACCTATGGCTAAACTGCTTTGTGTGACTTTTTGAAACTTTTATGGATGATGGGGAATTCAAAGATCTATGTAGGCATTTAAATTTTTTTCATTCCGAAATTTATTGAAGAAGCTAAAAATGAATTTATGGAAAACAAGGGAATCCAGGCAACCCAAAAACTTTTTTAAAAATTGCATTTTTTTCAAATAAAAATCTGAAATAGGTTCTTTAGACTTATATAGACGTGGGAAGCTTTGAATCATTCAATTTTGATTGATGAGATGAAAGTTATGAGAGGTTTTAGTTTGGAGGTAGATGTGGTTTCTCTCAAAATCACATTTGCCCGCAACTAAAAATTTCTCATAACTTTCATCTCATCAATCAAAATTGAATGATTGAAAGCTTCCCACGTCTATATAAGTCTAAAGAACCTATTTCAGATTTTTATCTGAAAAAAATGCAATTTTTAAAGAAGTTTTTGGGCTACCCGGAGTCCCCTGTATTCCATAAATTCATTTTTAGTTTCTTCAATAAATGTCGGAATGAAAAAAAAATTAGATGCCCACATAGATCTTTGAATTCCCCATCATCCATAAAAGTTTCAAAAAATCACACAAAGCAATTTAGCCATGGGTACATGTCCAAAATCCCATTTGTCCCCCAAAAAGGCCAACAGTCCCTTAGGGGCTAAATGAATGCTAAATGAATGCTAAATGGATTTTTTTTAATATAAATTAGAAATCTTAACCTATACTAAATGAAGTCACCATTATTCATTTAGCTTAGCTAAATGGGTTTACCAACTAGTCTTATTATACAAAAGGATTGGTTGAGTGTGTGTGTCCGTTTGATGAATCCATTTTTAGCTTGCTTCCATTTTTAGTTGGATTTCCACCTGAAACTAGAGTAGAGCGCAAGTTAAACAAAAGTAGAAATTTTAAAAATAGAGTGGAGTACAAGTTTCACCAAAGTGAAATTTGGACAAAAGTACAAGATGGATGCAATGGTAAATGGATGCTAAATACATGGATGCTAAATGGATGGATGCTAAATGGATGCTAAATGGATGCTAAATGGATGGATGCTAAATGGATGCTAAATGGATGCTCAATGGGTCTATTTAATGGATACTGAATGAATTTTTTTTATATGAGTTTGTAAACTCTTTTAGCTTTGCTAAGAGGGTTTATAAACTCGTTTATATTATAGAAAAAAATTGGATGCGTATATGTGTGCATGTGTTGGTTTGATGAATATATTTTTAGCTTGCTTTTCACCTAAAAACAAGTAGAGCAAGATTTTAATTAAAATAGAAAAAATAAAAATAGAGTAGAGCATAAGTTTAACCCCTAATTCCCTAGGGCCTTTATTTTGTCAAAAGACACTCAAAACTGCCATTTCTATTGCAAAGAGTTAAAAAGTTTGAAACTTTGCCTTTTTGCATATCTAACCATAGGATCTTGTACTAGACTAGAATAAAAATGTGAAAACACAAATTTGAAAACTTTGACCGCCTAGATTGCAAGATATTTGCATTTAAAGTGTCAAAAACATACTTTTTGCACCTTGCATGACTAGTTTATTTGATTTTGAACTTTTTGAACTTAAAATTTTTGCACCACAGAGTTTTGGGGTTTATTTTTCAATGCTGGAAAATTGATTTGAGAATCTTTGAAAAAATCCAAAAAAAAAAGTTTAATTTTCATTCTTAAAAAAAACATTAGGTAGAAAAAGGTATGAGATTGAACAAAAACTTAAATTGTTAATAACCTTGCAATGGAATTGAAACGCAATAATCCCAACAATAAGATTGTTCTAGAAAGCAAACTTCACCCTTTTTAGCAATTTTTTCTGAAAAAGTGTTAAAATTGCATTTAAAAATGAAGTTTATAAGTTATTTTTTCAAGAAGATGCTTGAGGTGCCCAAAAAACAAGATCATCCATAACTTTCTCATAACTAGTCCAAATGGAACAAATTAAAGTGTCAGATATAGACAAAACTATAAACTATGAGAACAAAAAAATTTAAAAAAAAAATTCAAGTTTAGTAGCAAAATTTTGCTGCCCAATCTCCATACATTTGTGCTTATCTAGGCATAACTTTAGCTTTTGGGCATAGATTGGAATAATAGTTATATTCCCCAAAAGCTAATGTGTTTGTCTATCTTCAAAAAAAGTTTCACAAAATCATGACAAAAATTGAGGTTGTAGGTACCTGCCCAAAATCCCATTTGTCCCCCGAGGGGACACTTAGGGATTTAGGGGTTAACCAAAATGAATTTTGGACAAACGTAGATGATGGATGCCAATTGGATTTACCTATGCTAAATGAATGCTAAATGGATGCTACATGGATGCTAAATGGATTTTTTTACATTTTTATACAAATCTTAACCTATGCTAAATGGAGTCACCATTACTCATTTAGCTAAGCTAAATGGGTTTACCAACTACTCTCATTATACCAAAAAACGGTGTGCGTGTGTGCGTGTGTGTTAGTTTAATGAGTCCATTTTTAGTTCAACGTCCACCCAAAAATTGAATAGAGCACAAGTTTGACCAAAACAAGAAAACTAAAAATCACAATGGAAGATTCAATTATAGTAGTATTGACTACACTTTTCTATTAAGTTCTAGTTGTAAGTAGTCATTAGTGGGGGACAAAAAAGAAGGTTTGAAAGAAATTTAATGTATGACAAAAATTGTAGTATAATTTTTTGTTTTATCTAAGGTACCATATCATTTATTCATATCAATTTAGAATTATTACCCCTAAAGGACCAAGCCCTTTCTCTTGTGAAAATCACTAAAAATTACCACTTCTAGGAGGTTTAGTAAAAAGGAATTTTGTGTTTTGTTTTTGGGAAATCCAACCATAGGATCTTGTCCTAGACTAAAAAAGGTACTTGTGGGAAAAAAATCAGTTCATTTTAAATGGAGAGGAGTGAGATATATACATCTAAAGTAAAAAAACAAGTTTTTTTCTATGGTGCCCAAAAATTTCATAAACCTTTGATCACTCTTATAACAAAAAAATTGCTCTACCCAAAGTTGCGCTTTATTTTTTCCATGTAGGAGATCAAGTTAGGTATGTGTGGGAGAAATTTAAAATCAATTGAAACTAAACAACACATGGGAAAAAATAGTAAGTAAAAAGAAGTATAGAATGAGTAAAAACACTAAATTATTAAGAACTTAATTATTGAAATGAAAAATGCAAATCGCAACAATTATAATGTTGTGATGAACAATCTACTTCCTTTAATTTAATTTTTTTCCAAAATATTTAAAATCGAGTAAAATAAAGGACTTCAAAGTTTATTTTAGAGTAGAGAAACCATGATTGCCTGCAAACAAAAACTCCTCATAACTTTCATGTCATTGATTGAAAATGAATGATTCAAAACTTCTCACATATAAAAATCTAAAGAACCAATTTCAAATTTTTATTCTAAAAAAATGTGAATTTTAAAGAAGATTTGGGCTACCCAAACAGGTAGTGCTCCATAAATTTTCATAAATTCATGCATAACTTCTCCATCAGATGTCAAAATGAAGAAAGAATTAGAAGGGAAACTATCCAAAATGACTAAAATATGTCCAAATCAACATGGCTAAATTTACAGAAATTGTCCAATTTGACAGTCTTTTTGTCATTTTGGATACATTTAGTCAATTCAGACATGTCAATTAGGACACAATTCCTTGTAGTGATTCCTCACCTTCAATAAAAGTTTCAATAAATCACGCAAAGCAATTTAGCCATAGGTACATGCCCGAAGTCTAACCTATCCCTAGAAGGGACAATGGTCCTTTAGGGATTAAACTAATGAGTACATGTGTTGTGCTTTAGTATTCCTTATGGGAACAATAGTTGTTGAATATGAGCGTCATGAACTATATTCAATTATGTTGTTTATATAAATAAAAATATATAAATGTCATGTTTTTTACACTACAAGAAAACGTTGTCAATTCGGTCATTTTTTGTAGATTGGGACATGTCAATGTGGACGCTTTTTGTCAATTTGGACATTTTTTTGTCAATTTGGACATTTTTTTGTCAATTTGGACGGGTTTAGTCAATTTAGACGTGTCAATTCGGATATTGTTTTCTATTAGTGAATTACAATATAAAATATTCAAAGGGTGAGGATAAGAGCACCTCCATCAGTGACTCCAACACGGGGAACTAGCGTGGGGAGGGGTCACTGTTCACTTTTCACATCTCCACCGTTGCCATGAGTAGGGCCATTTCTAGTGCGGCTTCGCCATAAATTTGCTCCAAGGACGGTGACCTCCCGAGCTGCAATTTTCTTTAGCGTGCCTCATTCCAAGAGTATTTGGGGGTTCCAAAGATTGCGGGGTAAGGTCGGAGGCTTGAACTTTGTCAAGGCACTAATTCCGCTCACCTCCCCAAATGATCTTCATCAGTACATGTCTAATTTATAACCTTTCCATAATGTACAATGGATATACATTTGAGGAGGTGCACCATTTTAGAGTCCTATGATCTTTCCACTTCAAAATTTCATAACTAATTCCACATTGCTCTAAAAAATACAAAATAACTTGAATTAGATGCCAATTCCTCTTGTCTTTCAAGAAAAATTTACTGAAAAATATTTCAAGAAGTTCCACCACCCAAAATACAGTTTCAACTCTTAGATGGCCGGTTTACGAGCCTCTTACCTTATGCGATGTCAGGGGGGATGTTATTTTTGGCAAATGACCTCAAAGCTTGAGCGACGTCGCAGACTAAACACTTGAGAATCCACAGCCCAAATAGTCCCGGATACCCATAATTTATGCTTCTTCTACTGGCGACCGAATGCTTATCTTGCTACATTTCACTGGTTTATAATTGGAGGGACCACGTGATTGCACCAAACCTCCATTTGGTCAACAATAGAAGAAACCCTGCCCATAAACCGATGGCGCATCCAGTCGAACACTAAATTGGTGGAGATTGAGCTTGCGGCTTTGGCAAATCCCCTCAATGAGCCTTGTCAAACGGGTCTGGCGAGTCTAGAATTTCCAGGACCAGTGGAGGTGCTCTAAGGGCCTTTTACATTAGAGACGTGACCCATGTACCTGTAACTTCTAAGAACTGCTTTTATATTGTCAATAATTACAATAATGGTGTCAGATTTGAATTAATCCAAAATTCGCTACCTTTTCTATTGTAGAGAATATGAGGTTGGCAATTTCAAAATTCAAGTGAAAACGCAGTGGTATCAAATCTTATCAATTTCTTGTTGCCCTTATCAAGAGCTGACAATTTCTAGGGAATGGTGAATGTCAACTTGAAAAGCAAAACCCTAAAAATTTAAAATTTCTTTCTACTGATATATTCCTGTTGACCCATATAGACTGGGTACTTTTTGAGTCTTATATTCAAAATATAACCATGGCAAGATATTTTTTTGCATTCAAAAGTATGTTTGCATACTTTATTCCCTCAATGTATAGATTGCAATGAAAAAATATGGAATAAGTTGCTCATGACACACAAATTCCTACTCCATGAATGTGAGTCAAGAAAATCGCATCAATGACAGTTCTATAAGCGGGCACATGTAGGAGTGATCCTTGCTTTTTTAACCCCTAAACGTCGAAGAGGATGAAAAATGTCCTCCAGCTCTGAAAAATGATTATGCGCATTTGATTTTTTTCTAGAAGTGACCAAAAACACATGGTCCATCATGGAAGACAAAAAATTACCTCTCGAGATGCATTCATTTTTTTTTTTGTAATCCAAATTGTGATAAGATTCAGAAACATGGTGTTAGCTCCCAAGCTCTCTTTTTTGCAATTTTCATGAGGGCACTATGCATTGTTAACTTTTCCAACTTTTTGAAGCAATACTACTGGTGCCCATGTGCAAAACACTGTAGACTACTACAAGCAAGGCAAGCCACGGTGATCCATCCATCCATTAAGGGCTAAAGTTTGTTACGGAACCTTTATCACAACAATCATCTTATTTTGAAATTTATGAATTTTTTTATGTATCATAGTTTTTAAACTTGTAGACTTACCAGTGGATAACATAATAATGATTTTAAGTTAAATTCAAACATTAAAAGGACTAAATTTGGGCTTGTAACCATATCTTCATACTTTTTTTTGAATGCTGAAAGTAAAGAGTTAAAAGTTACTTCAATGAAATTTATAATGTTTTGATTAGAACATACCACAAAACTATATAAGTTTAAGATTGATTTAAATGAAATTGAGAACATCATGGAATAAAATATTTCATTAAAATCTTCATCAAGGGCCATCTTCAGGACCTCAATATGGTGCAAATGGCTCCTTTTGTCACATATTTATTCAAGCAAACTAAGTACAACTAAAATGAGCTTTGTATAGAGAAAACACATTGAACATCAACTACTCATAACATTTAGTAGCATTAATAAAGGCTGCCCTCCCTCCAAGACAATGGTGTGGAATATTCCACACCATTTCATCCACTAGATGGAATGGTGTGGGATATTCCACACCATCCTTTAGCATGGGGACACTTGGCTGAAGTAGTCATAGTTTATGAAAGAGAGATTCAGTTTAGTGCACATGTGTTGATGTGGGGGCTAGACATGTCAATAATAATAATAATAATAACAATAACAATAATTATATAAATATATGTATATATATATATATATATATATATATATACATATATAAAAAGTCAAAATGAAGTTTGTGTATGATACTTGAAGAGAGGGAAAGCCAACCTCTCTTCTGGTTATTGAATGTTATGCTGCACTTTACAAATTTCATTTATTATATTACTCCAAAATCACCATACATATTATGGGGAAATAATTATTGTGGATTCATTATTTTTTGCAATTCACGGTAATTATATTTAGTGCTATAAATCACTATAACATGCAAGACTTCAAACCCTATAGTTTGCAACACTAAGAAGTTTGAACGTGCTTCTAAACTTTGTTGACAGAACAATGTTTTGAAGTATTTATAATCCCCAATAATTGGTAAAAAATAAATTAGTACTATTGGTCAAAACAAGTAATCCACAATTAATGGTGATTTTATTGTAATGACATTTATTAAAAGAATCTACTTCAGGTGTACTTATCAAGGAGCTCCTTACACAAGGAGTCAAGATCTCAAGATCATGTAAATCCGGGTCCAAAAACTCTATATGGAACCCACTATTGGATCTAACTAGGCAATAAAATATCATTATGTAAGTTGACCTTGACTCTTACTTTGAAAGCTTTGTGAGTTCATTTTGAATGAAGTGATTTTTTTGTGAATATTTCAACCAATGTAACAAGAAGCAAGAGAATGCAATCAAAGAGTGAAAAGGTCTTAATTAGAGCATTCAACAAATAAAGAGGGGATTAGGGGAGATGAGAATAATGGGCAAAGAAGAGGGAAGAAGGGTAGCCATGAGGTGAGGAGGAAGAAGAACAAATAGGAGGGAAGGGAGAAGACATGTATGGAGGGATTCACCACGAAGAATGCTCAAATCATTTACTTATATCAACCTTTAATGCAATTGACAAATTGAAACCAAAATTGCCATAACTTGTGAGTTTTTAGAGCCTGATCATGTAAAAAAATTTATGGATGATTTTTTGTACAATTGACTATACACTTCAAAAGATAAGTTGGTGTTGTACTTAGAGATTTATTTTTAGAGTCTAGTTTCTTACCACTAATAAAATAATTGCAATCCAAGATGAGGTTTTTTTAATTTTTGGGCATTGCAAAAAAGAGAAAATCTGATTTCAAGAGTTTGAAACTTCAAATCTTGTGCTCTTGGTCTAGCAACTCTTTGAATTATGTTGCATTCCATGTAAGAAAAAAATAAAACCAATTGAAAGTATCTATCATGATGAAAATTAAGTATTTGAAAAGGTGGTCTATCAATTTCATCATACAAACAAGTTGACTTTGAAGGGTGCATATAAAAAAAGGCAATTATATTTTTGAAATCAAAATACTTTGCTTACACTATTTTTTCTTGACCCCTAAATGCTCAAATTGCATTCTTTGGCAACATAGCAATTCTAGGTAGGATAGAACTTATAGAATAACAAATACACTCCCACAAAAATTTAGAGGATGTATGTCCTAGGAGTACCTTTCCAATGCAATGATTTTGAAACCATTTTGATTTGCAAAAAAAAATTATGATGCAATATGTAGATTTTTTTGCTCAAGGGGCAGCGCAGGCACATTCATTTAAGGCACATTCATTTACACTACAATTGAATTCTTAGATCTTGCCCAAATGTAGATGGGCAAAGATACATCCTTGTTAGATCTAGCCCAACCTCATTTCATGAAAGTAACTGATTTTGCTTATTGCACTTTATTTCACCTTTGTTGGAAGTGGCCCTATATTGATCAAGCTTGTCAAAGGCACACCTTTTGGCTATCTTTTTCCCCTCTTTTAAAGTTAGCTAAAATCAAAAGCTCCATCATTCACATTTTGAAGATATTTTTTTATGTGGAAGCCAAAAATTGTTGAATAAACAGCTTTGTATAAGAATTTTCTTGAAGCTAGTTTCCTATTCTATTTTTTTAGTATGTGTTCACCAATCAAAATTTTACAAACTTTTTAGGCATATGACTAGTTCTATCACAAAAGTCAGTTTAGAGAACCACAATCAAAAAAGTAAAATCAATTGGGTGCAAAAGCCTCTTCAAATTAGAGCTTTCCAGAATTTGAATGCCTCAAAAAGAAAACTATTTCTCACTTCAAAACTACAATTTGTGCAATAAAAAAATTTCATTTTTTTACTATATTATTATATAATAGTTTAATACTAGACCCTACAAATAGTTGTACCAAGACATGATTTTTCATTATTCTTTTGCCTTTGCTATCAAAACAACCCATTCTAAGTGTTTTTTGGTGAAACATAATCATGGACATATAGGGGTTAATCATATTGGCCTAAAAGCAAAATTTATTATCAAATGCTCATAGTTTCTCTCCATGTGCTTGTAAGCAATAGCAATAGTCACAGTTTGATTTTTATCATTCTCAATCTTCACGGAAACCAATGTGGCTGTCAATCTGCAACTTATGCAAGAGGTTTTCTGTGAAGATTGAGAAAAAAAATTATCATTGCCCAGGCGTGGAGAAATGACGTCCTTCAGATTTTTGCGAGAGAACTTTTACTTCTTGTAATTCTGAATTCATCTTGCGTTGCTACTCCCATTGCGTACTTTCACTCTGCCTTTTCTCAATCTTCACAGAAATCTGAATCCCAACCGTGACTACCACTAATGTAACTCTTGGAAATATGTAACATGGATGTATTGGGAGCATGTGTGGGAACTATCAAACCAATTGAACCTTTTGTTTGCACTTGCCCAAACTGCTCGGTTTGAAAAGAAAATCACATTTTAGATCAAAATGTCTTGTCATTTTGTTCAAAAATTTTGAAAATTAGTGTGCCAAAAAGATACTTTGTCATAAAAAATTTAGAAAAAGTACATGCTAATTTTTATTTTTTTTGCAATTGGATGCTTGAAATATTTGTGTTGTCAAAAATCATTGTTTGATCCTTCAAAGGTTAACCCCTAAGTGCCCAAGCCATTTCCACCAATATCACGGTTTTGGGAGACCTACAATTTTGATGCATTGTATCTCTATTAGTTGGATCATCCACAAAAAGTGACCATTGAAAACAATGGAACACTTACTTAGAAAACAATTTGCAAATTTTAAGAACAATTGATTGCGGGAGATGGAAGATTATAACATGTGATCAAACAACATGCAATGGCAAAATCTTGTTTTTTGGTAGGTAGTTGATATTTATTAAATTTTACAAGATTCTATAAGTCCTTGGTTCACATTAAATTTTGTGAGTAGCAAGATCAAACATCTGTGAATGCACACACATGCAATTTGTTAAAGACTATTTTTTTGGATGTTAAGTTTTAGGGCTTCAAATTGCTATTGCATGCAAAAAAATGACTGGCATAGGTGGTGACAATTGCCATGACAAGGATTTAGAACATGCTTGAACCCTTGGCAGCAAATTTCTTGTTACCTCAAAGCACATGCAAGGAAGCTTGTAAGGGGTATTTGGCCAGTTGCAGCCTGGAAGATGCTACTTACCACCTTGCACCATATGGTGTTCCACCCAATTGAAGCTCTTGAGGAGCTCATCATACTACATATGACTTGCTTTGCCATTACCCCACTTGCATGGACCACTAGAATGCCTTGGTAATTGTAATTTATAGCAAGGTCAAAAAATTAGATCTAGTGCCTCAAAGAGATTTGTGAAATCATGTGAGGACACTTTTAGGCCTTTGGAGTGTACATGGGTTAACCCCTAAATGCCCCAACGCCCCAAATCTAACCTCTCCATATTCAACAATTTGTTAACTTTGACTTTTATAATCTTTTGATTGGTGCAATAAATGCTTACCAAATTTTTACACATCTGCAGACCCCAAGCATAGTGCAATATCAAAGGCTAACTCTTCTAAATGTTGTTTTTCAAATTACAGCACTAAATTGTTAGCAATGAGGTCCAACATGACATGAATTTGGGTTGGGCGCTTAGGGGTTAACCTCTAAACGTCGGCGCAGACAAAAAAACGTTCGTTGCCTCCAAAAAAAAACTCTGTATCTCAAAAAAAGACCGATTTTGATTTGATTTTTTTTCAAAAGTGATTGTAAAAGCGTAGTGCATCATAGAAGGCAAAAAATTTCCTCTTGAGATATATTCATTTTATTTTGTAACCCAAATTGTGATACATGGTGTTAGCTCTTGAGCTTCCCTTCTTGCAATTTTCATGAGGGCACCATGCACTATTGACTTTTCCAACTTTTTGAAGTAATTTTACTGGTGCCCATGTGCAAAACACTATAGAATGCTACAGGCACAGCAAGTCCATTTGTCCTTTAATTGTTAAGGTGCACCTGGGTTCCAAGATGGAAATTTGGTTCAAGAAATGTGAAGAAATATTTTGTTGCTTTGTGCCCATGAAAATTTGACACTAAAGTGGTGCGATGTAGGCTACACAATCATTTCACATTCTTAATTCCAACTCCTACCTCCTAGTGTAAAGCTCACAGGACAAAATTTTAACTTTTCACCAATAGATTTGTTCAATTTTTGAATTTCCTTGATCACACTTTCTAGTGTAAGCACTAAGTTAATCTACACTAATATGACTCTACAATCTAGAATAATATCATATTTATGGGATCTATAGAACGCGACAATCTAAAGAGTACCGGCGTGATCCTTTGAATTGGTCTTTAGGACTTCATGTCTGACAATGCAATTTTTTCCTTCAAAACAACATCGTCGCTTTCAACAACGTCAAGACTATCAAGAGGAAGTCAAGGTTGGTGACGATCTCGATTCTTTGAATGGCTTACGCTTTTCGAGACAAAGCACACCCACAGATCAGTGCGACGTTCTATATTTTACAGAAGCAAAAACATTTAAAGACGAACATCAAATGTTTAACCATGGAAAATTTGGCATTCGGGAATTTGATAGTACAAAACTTAATGACCTAAGCTTACCTAGAGTACTTTTGCAGCAAAACAAATAAAGGAAATTGAGAATATAGCAGACGAATGGAAATAGTTGGTCAACCACTATAGATAAGGGAGAATCGTCAAAATACAATATAACTTGTTTGAGCCAACTGAGTTGCAAAAACAAGTACTGTATGCATGCCATTGGCAATGCATCCCACGTATGTACAAGAAATGATCCTTTTTTCTTGTGTAAGAGCAGAAAAGCAGCGTATCACAAGCTTCGATAGAAGCAAAAGCAGTTTCACTCAAAACAAGTGATCACAGAAAACCACCACTCGAAAACTTTTCTTCGATAGTGAAAAAACAAGCCTCAGGAGAGATACTGTACACTCATAGACCCAGAAAGGATCGTGCCGTGACCGATCAATTGAGACCTCAAAATGAGCTGACTCCTTATGACCCTACAATGCTCTGATGATCCGTTGACATACAACGATTGAATAAAAGGCTTGCCAAGGCGATCTTCATCTTTTGAAGCCTGCTCCGTGGAACCATAAGTATATCCATTCACTGATTTGGATTGCATTCCTAGCCATCATCACCGAGGTTGGTTCTAGCAACAGGGGATGCTTGGATTTGCTACAGCCGGGGTACCTCCATAGTCTTGCGTCACTTCCTCCTCTAGAAGGCGGACCCACGCGCTATACTTTCTTTCGTAATCGGCAGGCTTGGCAGACGTTGGCACCTGGAATCCAACAGCTCAACGTTTAGTTGCTCCAGCTTCGGAGGTATGGAACAGCATCCAGAGATTTCAAAGTGTTCCAATTCACCTCACTATGCAGTTTATCTCTGCGTCTCCAACATCATGTGCGGATATGAATCTTTACAAAGCATAATTTGCCTACATGCAATTTATTTTACAGAACATGTGTTTACAGATACTTTCAACAAAGATTACACACATTTATCTGGAAAGGTTTGTATACATAATCGGTTCAAAAGCTAAAATAGATGAAATGCCAACACGACACCGTGTATTATAACTCACCGCATCATCGTCAGATTTGGAAATGTCTTCGGACATACGCCTGCCTGAAAAATTAAGAGCAGAATAAAACGATGTCAACATCACTTCATCAGATTTACAGAAGGTTTCGCAGGCTTCAAGAGATATTCACACTATAGCATCTTAAGAAGAAGACAAAATCACGCTTCGAAAACAGGATATTTGTTAATGATGTTCCAGCATGTGAAAGGCAGAGATATTTGAAATGTGGACCCCGGTACCTAGGCACGAAATAGGCAACGGGACCTCGAACTCTCAATATTAAATAAACCTCTCAGCACCGAAAACCAGAGTTGGAGAACGTCCTCGACCTTGCCTAAATTCTCGGGTTGACTTCTAAGGGCTTCGCCAGAACTAACACGAATCTTTATTTTGGAAAACTAGCTAGTTCCACCAGCAGCAATCTTACGAGCACTACACTACTCTCTCTTCATTAATTCAACTTCCAACACCCGACCAGAAATCGGTGCACAGAGCTTTCTAATGAACGGACAAAATCTCGCGCATCAAGAAGACGCATTGCTCGTAACGAAAGGAAAACATGCTCATTTCACTTCCTTCCTTCGCCATCACGAACATGCTCTCCTCTTCCGGCCGACAAAAACAAGACGGCCACAACCTAACATCAAAAAAACAAAATCTCTCTAGAAACGTCGTAACAATTCACGTTAGAGTAATCGAAATATTGTTTTTCTTTCACAATCACCTCAACAGCACTAATTCAAAGTACCGACGACGAGCTCGCTCTCTTCAACCGATTCTAGAAACGTTACCAAGCAAGAAGGCAAAGATAGATAGATACCTTGAGCGATAGGATGGAGGACTCGAGCAGCGGAACACGGCGTGACAAGCAGCAACACTAAGAAGAAAGAAGCACACAGCAGCAACGTCGGCGACACTTGCGTCCTCGCCATCTGAACAGAGTTAAGTTAGGCCGCCCGGGCTTCTTCTTCGCAACACCTGTGCCGTCGAAGACTTCGGAATGCCCTCGGAACGTCCTTGGAACTTGTGTTTACAAAAGCATGATGGTGCTGAAGTGAGCGTCGTGGAGCAGCGAGAATGTCAAACCCCAAGAGCGAGAGTATTAGTACAGTTTCGAGAGGAGAGTGTTTGTCTGGAGGTACCGGCACTCCGGCAGGGCAGAGGCGACGGGAAGAACAGGGCGCATGTGGCGATTGTGCACCTGCAGCCGTCCGTCCGGCAGAGGTGAATGCGGAATGCTGGATGCGCGCAGGTGCGTGCAAAATGGCGAATGTCAACTGCAAGGGCCAAGGGGTGCATTGGCGAGCAAAGGCGTGGAAATGTGCGCGAGTGCCGAGTGGGCGACGAGGAGGCGGTCCCACGGCCACCGCGACGTGCCATAGCCCAGGGTCCCGCAGGGAAGACCGCCGGGAGTCGCGAGTCGCGACGCTGGATGCGCGGGCAAGGGCGAGGGGGCGGGCGCGGGTTGGCCGTGGGCCGCTTGGCATCTGACCCGGCGCACGGCTCCCGAGGTGTTGCCGTGCTTGCACGTCACCGCAAAGTCAATCTCTACTGTAGTTAGGGCTCCCGTACCTAGCCCCCGGGCTGGCCCTGAGAGCATCTCCACCGGCTGACTCTAGCCGGGCAAATGGCGAGTGAGTGGAGTATTCTTCATGATTTCAATGTTCATCGGTGATGCAAGTTGGGGACTTTTGTGAGCGGCCTCGTCATATATAGCTACGGGGACAGTGATGTGCCGGGAGGATTGTTTCTTGTAGTGAGCTGGTTCTCTGGTCTACTTTGAGCTTTGCAGACACAATGTTAGGAAGGAGCCTTTAGATTGCCGAAGGTCAGCTATCCATCTCAGGCACAAGGCAAGAATCCTGCCCATGGAAAGGGGGCTGACAGTGACCCCTCTAAATCAAGCTAGCAAGTCCCACAAAAACCGCACAGAACCCCTTGTAGATGCGCCACCAATGGACTTTGGACTCCAACTCCGGTCACTATTCAAACCGCGACCCCTGCTGGCGAGTCCAGCTGTGGAGTCACCGGTGGAGGTGTTCTAAGAGCATCTCCACCGGCTGACTCCAGCCGGTTGAGACCAGTGTTTGGAAAATGTTTTTGGACTTCACCAGCTAAAAATCAGCATTTTTTGGATTCAATTGATTTTTGCCAGATTATGTTGGCAATTTTTCTAAATTTATATAGTAGTACACTATATTTAGATTTTTTAGTAAAACTTAACCGAGTTTTTTGCCGGAAATTTCAAAATGCAATCGGTTTTTTTCCAATTCCACTGACTAACAATGAACTAGCAATTGGTTTTTCCCGCACATTGGTCGAGACGTCAGGGTTTTTTTTTGAATTTGTCAAGGTAGAGTGCCTTGCACCTATGCCATAATGCACGAAGGTAAGAAAAACTTTGCTAAAATTGGAAATTATGAATGATCTATGTACGTTCATCCAAAAAAATTCTAATATAAGTTACTTTCATCCAAAATCTGGCAAATAGCATGTCTGCTTGTGCATATCCACAAGTCTTATCCTATTGAATTCAACTTGCAACCACTTGTGTGGCAAAACATGCAACTCTTTGCACAATTTGTAGCCACTTGTTTTGCTCCTTACATATCCGCAAGTGTTATCCCATTGAGTTCAACTTACAACTGCTTGTGTGATAAAACAGGCAGCTCTTTGCATAATCTGTAGGACAATGTGAGTTGAGGCTATCATCAAAATTTGGGGCCATTTGCAAAAGATTGTGTTCATTTGGGACAAAACAAAAACAATAAACCAAAAAAACCATTTGTACCAAATTTTAGCACATGTGGCAATGAAAATTGTTAATTATTACAAGTACTCATTAAAACAAGGGCATACTTCCATTATGCTAGAATTGGCCATAGGTATCTTCGTTTTTTAGCTTTGGAAAATTAAAATCTCCAAAATTTTAGTGATTTTTTCAAGAAACTTGTCAAAACACCATTTTCAATTTCGGATTTAGTTGTTTTTCAATATAGTTCCATGCATGTCTTTCTAATTCTTATGTTATTTTTTTATTCTTTTATTTGGATGCAACATCAAAATTTGTCCTAAGAGTACAATGAAGTCTTTTCTCTTCTGTTTAATAGGCCTTGAACCCTAAAATAGAGTATATAACTTTAGTCCTACAAAGTTTAAGAAGAAAATGAGCAATGAAGGAGAACAAGTGAAGTTGTTGAGATTTTAGTTCCATCCTTCAATGTTGACCACTGCTCAACAAATATTCTTTATTTATATAGTTATAATTTAACTAGGTTAGCCTTCCATTTTTTTTAATCCAACTTTTGGCGAAATGGTCATGTAAGGTTTTTCCTTTGGAGAATGCTTTTCAAAATTTGGACCTTGATTTGTAGTGAAAATGTCTTGAGCTAATTCCAAAAATCGAATTGATGAAAACTAAAGATTGGGATATGTTGGAGCTCTCTCCTCAATTTTGAAGGCAAAGTGGTCCTAAGGTAACACAACTTATTCCCATTCTCCAAGAAATTTGCCTTTCATGTGGTAACACAAGCAAAGCAAATAGCAAGTCTTCTAAAATTTTATAATCCAAAATTAAAAATCTAAATTGTCAAAAAAATGTTCCTGAATAAGAGGTTTGTGCTTACAAAGGAAAATAAAGAGTTTCAAGAAGAAAAAAAAATGTAGAGCTTTGTGTTTTGAAAATATTATTAATTCGCCTTTAATGTGGAAAAGTGCTATTCCTTTATGGTATCACATGTAATGATTGACCTTTGAGGATTTATTATTTGAAAATTTGAACACGAGTCTAATGTAATTTGGTTTTATGTAGATTTGGTTTTATTTGTTTCAGTCATCTTCATGATATTAAATCCTTATGTTGATATTGTATGGTTTGTAGATAGCTGATTTTTTTTTTTTTAACTTAGCAATTGTTATACAGCTTGTAAGATTCAAATTTGTTTCATCTCCAAAATTAGAATTTCAATGTAAATAACAGCGCTCTATAAAGGACTTCAAAAACCAAGTATAACCCAATAAATACCATCAACCCTTTTATATACCAAAAGTCATCTCCACCGATGCAAAAACTTCATCATCAACTGAAACTTCATTATTAAAGTTAGAAGTTGGATGACTTCACTGACCAACTAAGCAATTTGCTAAATTTACTTTTGATCAATTAGAATTTGTCTACCACACTATACAAAGTATGAAAGCAAGACATCAAATATAAAGATACCTAGTTGATTATAGAAACATTTTATTTTTAGAGCTACAAGTTTTATTGTTCAAATGCATCCTTCAAAAAGAAAACTAAAATTTGATGCTAAAGTGAAGTATTACATACATTCTAACACAAAGTTAGAAATGTCAAAGATTCTCTTATTATTGCAAGAACAAGAATTCATGTCTATTTTCTAAGTGCCATTTACGTTCATGGTGTAAGACTTCTCTATTTAGAGTTAAATTGTCATTCCCATCTCCATAACTAATTCAGCAGTGCTGTCACACCTATGGACACTTGGTAATTGCGAGTGTTCAAAAAAAAAAAACATCTATACTATTGCCAGTACTCTCACTTTGACAAACACTTTTTAAAACACCACTGAAAAATAACTTCAAGTATCATTCACAACTCAATGATTTGGAAAGTTTGTCATTTAACCCTAAAGGATTAAGCACTTTTTAATGTGAAATTAACTGAAAACTGCCACTTTTGGGGGAATGAGTAGGAAGGTAGGATTTTTTGTGTTCTTTTGAATATCCAACCATAAGATATTGCCCTAGATTGTGGAAGTTACTTGTACAAAAAAACCCAGCTCATTTTAGATGGTTAGGAGTGAGATAACAACATTTAAAGTGAAGAAAAGTTGCTCAACAAAATCAGAAGCCTTTGACTACTCTTATAGAAAAAATATTGCTCTACACAAAGCTGAGGTTTATTTTATCCATGTAGAAAACTAAGTTAGGTATGTGTGGGAGAATTTTTCAAATGAATTGGAGGTGTACAACAAACCTCAAAAAATCTTTGAATGCCAGAAGGCCTTGAAATTTGCAAGTACACTATGCAAAATTGGAAGATTTATGTAAAGCTCCAAAATTTGAATTACACAAATCCAAATGGTAAAAGGCAAGGGCTCTTAGCCCTTTACAATTTGGAAAGAAAATAAATTAAAAAATAAATACATAAACCGCTTTACAAATGAAAGTACCAAATTTTACAAGGGGCAAAAGGAATGGAGGGTTGGGAGTCCCCCAAGATGGGCTCCTTCCACTCCACTCCCCTTTGCTCAAGTGTCCACACCTTGTGCCTGGAAGGGTTGACCCTCTTTGGAGTCCACACTCACTTACAAAAAAGAGGCCTTACCTGAATTGCCCCTCTTCCCCTAGTTTTGATAAATTCTTGCATAAATTTATCAATAAACTTTGAAATGAAGAAAAATTAAATGCTTATGCAGGTCTTTGAATCCCCATCTTCCATAAAAATTTCAAAAGACCACACAAAGAAGTCTAGCTGTAAGTAAATGCCCAAAACCCTATTTGTCCCCCAAGGGGACAATGATCCTTTATGAGTTTAAAAATATTGAAAAAATAGAAAATGTACAAATAAAAGAAGAAATTTCTTAATTATGCACTTGCCAAGTGTACTTTGCATTGAATTTTTTCGCACAAACAAACGTGATTTTTAAAAACATATCTGGTTTTGAAAATTTTGGTCCAAGTATACAAGATTGAGCCAATTGTATGAAAACAAGCTAATGGTACACTATAGAACTGAGCCAATGGTATGAGACCTTGAAACTACTTTGAACTCCAAACTCAATATTTCTTTTCACCAATTCTTACGCAATCAATTTTTCAATCGATCTTAAGTGGGTTGAAAGGAGCCTACGATTTCATATGGTGAAGGCATATGCCATATCCAATTATTTCCAAGAATGTAACAACAAGTTTCTGAACCAAAAGTTCATGACAATTGAGAATTCCGTCACATGAAAAATGTTAGTTTGAAGGCAATGAGCCAGGATAAAAAAAAAAAAAAAAAAAGGCAAACAACTAAAAGCTAACGTTTAGGGAGAACCAGCATTTAGTGTATTGTCAGCACGATTGTCAGCCGCTTCAAATTGCAAAAAGCTAATTGAGTTTTTAACTACTTGCTAAAACTGGCCAAATCTTACCATAAAAACCAATCATGGTAAATTACGATGATGTCATCTAGTGAAAACCCGGTTGAAATTGGAATATGCCCGATTTTAGCAAGTGAAGTCAAAATTTATCCTTGAATTTTGACCAAAAGGCTTCTTAGGGTCAATTCAAATTGGGAAGTAGACAAGGTTTAGGAATATCTCATTGGTCAATGGGAGGTTTTTGTCTAGTGGAGCTTACATAATGAAATAGACAACCAATAAGTGTTAATGTCATGTCATCACTCACTCTTGCCAAAACTAAAAAGAAGTCCACTAGTTGTAAACAAGATTTGGGGTCACCACCCAAGGTGATCCCAAATCTTGTCCACTAAACAAAACACTTCTCACTTCATGTGAGGTAAAGATAAATCATGTCAGTTGAAAACAAAACTATAATTCCACTAAATGTATGGTTCCTAAAGTGAAGCTTTCCACCAAAAGGACAAAATCAAAGATGACATGGCAATTTTTCATCAAATGAAGGTGTATAGTGGCCCTTGGATAAGGTCAACACTTTGGGATGTAAACAAATGTTAATTGTATCCAAACATTGATCATGAATAAGCACTCCATTTACGTTACTTCCCCTAGTTTTGATGGTTGCAACTCTGGAGGTGTTTTCTCACATGTGCTTTTGATCCTCTAACTAAACGCCTTTCTAGTTGATGAATCAAAATGGACATTGACAAAAAGCAAGTGTTGATTGTACACGAACACTTAACCTTAACCAAGCTCACAACACACATCTTGAGCAAAAAGGGAGTGAATCTATGACCCTATCCAATTTTGTTTGTTATAAAGGTTGACTATAACCAAACACCACCGTGATGTACAAAACACTGTACAAAGCATTTTTCCATTAGGATGTCCATTTCAAGTCTAAACTGGCCTTCACAATTTTGAGGACGAAGCCGGTGACAGTTGGAGAACAACCGGAACATTCCGGTGCCCAAGGTTTAGGTAGGGTCTAATATCTTGGCGAATTTTGCCTAAATTTTGCCCCAAAAGTCCGCTGGCGATTGTCACACTAAGAAAATCCGTGTGAAGATTTGGATGAAACTATCAGATCCTTCCTAGAACAAATTTCAATTAGTCAAATTTTGGATGAAAGTAGTTTATATTAACCCCTAAAGACCATGGCCTTTATTTTGTCAAAAGACACTCAAAATTATCATCTCTATGGCAAAGAGTAAAAAGTTTGAAAATCAAGCATTTTGCATATTTGGCCATAGGATCTTGTGCTAAACTACTATAAGAATGTGTCATACAAAACTCAAGAATTTTGACCACACTGATTGGAAGATATTTGCATTTCAAGTGTTAAAAAAATTGCACCTTACTTGATTAGATTTTTTAACTTTGAACATTTTTAACTTAAAATTTTTGCACCACGGAGTCTAGAATTCTATTTTTGCATGGTGGGAAGTTGAGTTGGGAATCTTGGGAATTTTTTTTAAAAAGGAATACTTAATTTTCATTCTTTAAAAAAACACTAGGTAGAAGAGGGTATGAGATTGAACAAAATCTTAAATTGCTAATAACCTTGCAATGGAATTGAAACGCAATAATCCCAATGGTGAGATTGTTCTAGAAAACAAACTTCACCCTCTCCAACCATTTTTTTGAAAAAATGTTAAACTTGCATTCAAAAATGAAGTTTACAAGTTCTTTTTTCAAGAAGATACTTGAGTTGCCCAAAAAACAAGATTGTCCATAACTTTTTCATAACTAGTCCAAATGGAATGAAGCAAAGCTTTAGATGTAAACAAAGATATAATCTATAAGAAAAAAAAAATTTCAAGTTTTTATAAGAATTAGTTTTGTTGCCCCTAGTCCCCAAGTTTGTGCTTATTTGGGCATAGCTTTTGCTCCTTGGCATCAATTGGAATAAAAATTAGGTTCCCCAAAAGCTAATGTGCTTTTCTATCTTCAAAAAAAGTTTCAAAAAATTAGGACAAAAATTGAGGCCATAGGTACCTGCCCAAAATCCCATTTGTCCCCATAGGGACAATGGTCCTTTAGGGGCTAACAAGTTTTTGGATGAAATTTCATATATCATTCATGCGTTCCAATTTTAGGCAAAATTTCTTGACATGCCTGCATTTCGGGGTGCGACTGCTTTACCATGACAAAAACAAAAATTAAGGGAATGACTAGGGGATACCCCTTATAGCCCAACCTATTAAATTTGAGATTATTATTACGTTGAAATATGAAATTTAATCAAAATGATATTTTAGCACACATTTGCGTCTACAATTGCTGCAAACATACAACAAACATGTCTCATTTGTGACATGGTCAAGAGTTAAGCTAGTCGCTCCCTTCATTTAGAAGTTTAATTTTTGACCATGTCACAAATGAGACATATTCATTATATGTTTGCAACATTTGTAAACACATATGTGCGCTAAAGTATTATTTTGTTTTTTTTCATATTTCAACATAATAATAATTTCAAATTTAACAAGTTGGGCTATACAGGTGTCCACATAGCAACTAGGGGTGTCTTCTTAGTCATTCCCAAAAATAAACCCTGGATTGGTTTAGAGCATCTCCACCGATGGCTCTGGCTCGCTCAAAGTGGATGAAAAGTAGCCAAGCCCCTCTTAGGCCACGCTCAAACTTTCTTATTTTGCAAGTCTAGCAAGCCACTTTTCAAACCACTATTCATGCACTATTCATGCACTATGCACCTTAACTTTAGTGAGCTTTATCCTCCACTTCCCTAAATAAGTGATCAACTGCTTATTTATGGGATGTCTTGGAGTGTTAAGCCACCTTCAGTGGTAAAAAATAAGTCCTAAATGACTAAGTGACAATAACTACAATGACTATACAACAATTACAAAATGACTATAAAATGACTGTATAGCCATGGTCTAGTCATTGTCACTTAGTCATTTAGGACTTGTTTTTTTACCTGTGCTTTTCAAAGAGCATGGGTGGAGATTGGGAGCCTTCATGCCTGGCCAAACCAGACGGAAAACTTTGAGCGAGTCTGAACACCTGAAGATGCTCTTAGGGTTACAGTACCGGGGGAGCTTTAAAAAGCCCCCCGAACGCAGGTCGCCGGAACCATCTCGAAGATGGCAAATGGGAAAATGAAGAGTCAGAAAGGGCAGAGGGGAATCAATCAGAGGATTCAGAGCCTCCCCAGAATTCAACGATGCTCTATATCTGTCAGCGAAATAGCAGGAATAAATGCGAGAGAGATTTCCCGAGATCGCCCATTTGTTCGGCTGAGTATTCGATGTGTTCTTTTTCGGAAAAGCTAGAGGTGAATATTGGAAGGCTGACCTATCGTTCCGGAAAATTATACAATAGTGTGGAAAAGGTTGTTCTAGAATTGCCAGTTGCGTGAAGGACTTTGTCAAGGAAGGGCGCTGACTCCAGGGCTAGGCAGGAAGTCCTAACCGAGATGCTGCATGCCTTCCAAGATTCTCTTGGCGCGCATTGAAGGTACGCCGAGATTTCATGCATGCTCTCTCAGTTTAGAAAGTGGTCGAACAGCTGGACAAGTCTAGAGCGTTGCGTTGCTGCGCAATCTGCTTGGTGGTTGGCTGGTAACTGCTTGCCGTGTGCGTTTGAGGAGCAAGCTGGTTTCCGGAGGGCTGTGGACGCACGCAGCTACAGCCACCGTACTAATTTTGGTAGAAAGTGCGAGAAAAGTGAGCTCTCGTTCTGCATTGCAGCTCGTGCTGCCCACTTTCGGCATCCTCGGATAAGAGCATCTCCATTCGACCTTTAGAGCATCTCCACCGGTTCAGACTTGCTCAAAGTTTTTCATCTGGTTTGGTGAGGCTTGAAGGCTCTCAATTCCAATCTCCACCCATGCTCTTTGAAAAGGTGGCCTAACACTCCAAAACACCCCATAAATAAGCAGTTGACCATTTATTTAGGGAAGTAGTTAAAGTTAGGGTGAATAGTGCATGAATAGTGGTTTGAAGAGCGGCTTGCAAGAATCGCCAAATAAGAGCAGCTCCACTCTTCCTCACCACATGGGCAAGTCCCAGGCCCAAGCTTGTTGGAGCTTGAAACTAAAAGCCACCGCAAACCCACCAAACTGCAAAAACTGGCAAGCTCGTCAAACTTTGTTTCCGAGACTGCAAATTCCAGTGTCTTGGTTAAATTTTTATGCGCTTGAATCCAGTGTCTTGTATCATCTTTTTTTGTAAGCTTACCCAAAAGTTCCACTAGAGAACCTTCCGTTTGCACCTCCTTGGGTGTCGATTTGATTTTTGAAGTTATTTTTGTCTTCTCATTTTGTCGTGTAGGAAAATGTGACCCCATCAACAATCAATGGTGAGCTCGTTTAGAGAGCAAGGTTGGAGGTCAAGCTCGCGGCCGCTCAGTTCCATGTTTTCAAGCCACCGTAAGAGCTATTTGGCACCCTTTGCTTGCAAAGAAAGGCTAGAGAAGCTCTAAGAGAGTTTGAGAGGGTCTTGAGAGGGGCGGGGCTACTTTTCATCCACTTTGAGCAAGCTAGAGTCACCGGTGGAGATGCTTTTAATCCCTAAGCACCTGGAGTTGTTTTAGGATTTAGAAGAAAATGGGGGGATTAATGGCCACTAGAGCTTGGAAAATTACATCCAGAAAAAGTGATCGTAGGATTTGAAAAAGGACTACCTTCTGTGCTAATCGGGACCAACCATGACTGTTTTCACCATACAAATCAAGAGAAAAAGTGAGATCAAGTGGTGGTCCCCAACGACAAGATCTCGTTGCTGAGGTGCTCACGGGTTAACCCCTAAGCGCCTAGACTTGAAACCAAAAAAACTTAACCTACTTGCAATCAAGGTGCCCCTATGGACTGAAACAATCTACAAGATTGGACCATACAAATTGTTAGTAGAAAGCATCTCCATCGTGATGGGCTTGCGTGGAGGTGGTTTGACCAAAGGAACAATGAGATTACAGCAGTCAAATGTGCATTGACCCAGTTTTTGAAAAGACTGTATAATGTCTCTTGGGTGCTCAAGGGTTAAATGAAGACTTGTGGCACGGTTTAATTTTTGTTTTTGTTAGGATAGAGCGACCCGCACCCCTGAATGCAGGCACGTAAGGAAAATTTAACTAAAATTGAAACAAATGAATGATCAGCATAAGTTCATCCAATAAACTACTAATATAAGCTACTTTCATTCAAACTATGACAAACTACGTTTTAGCTCAAGTGAGGATGTGACAATTTCATCCAAATTTTTACTGGTATTTCTTAGTGTAGTTGTTGCCATCTCACTTTCAAGATAAGATTTAGGTGAAAAATTGCCAAAAAACGAAACTCTGATCTATGGGGCTTGATTTGGCCTGCATGGTTTTTTTGTTTTGTTTTTTCGTTGGTAAACCGATTGGCACCCAGCAATATAAGCCAATAAGGAAAAAATGGACAGAATATAATAGAATCGTTGACATGAGGATGCTCATCCATAAACTGTACTAATACTGCCAGTACTAATACTGCCAGTAGTGAACTCATCCAACATCTGGTGAATGTGATATATGCTAGCGGAGGGATTTGGCGATTTCCACCCGATTTTTCACCAAGTTTTTTCTGCAACCATTTGAGGTAAGGTAGGAACACCCATAAGCGTTAGTTTAACCCCTAAAGGCCTAGCTGTCCGCGGGACAAATAGATTTTAGGCATGTACCTATAGCTAATCTAGTTTTTGTGATTTTTTAAACTTTTATTGAAGGTGGGGAATTCCAAGATTTATGCTGGCATCTAATTTTTTCTTCATTTTGACATTTGACAAAGAAGTTATGCAAGAATTTCCGCTATCCGGGGGAGGGAGGGCAATCTAGGCAGCCCAAAAACTTCTTAAAATTTTGTATTTCCAAAAATAGAAATCTGAAATTGGTTCCTTAGATTTTTTCATATGTGGGAAGCTTTGAATCATTCAACTTCAATCAATGAGATGAAAGTTACAAGATGTTTTAGTTTGTGGGCAGTTATAGATTCTCTACTCTAAAATAAACTTTGAAGTCCTTTATTTTCCAGAATCTTTAATATTTAGAAAAAAAACTAAACCTACGGAAGTAGATTGTTTATTACAACATTATAACCGTTGGGACTTGCATTTTTCATTTTAATAATTAAATTCTTAACAATTCAATGTTTTGACTCATTCTCTACTTCTTTTTACTTACTACTTTTCCCCATGTGTTGTATAGTTCCAATTGATTTGAAAATTCTCCCACACATACCTAACTTGGTCTTCTACATGGAAAAAATAAACCTCAACTTTGTGTAGAGTAATTTTTTTCATGTAATAATGGTCAAAGGCTTCTGAAATTTACTAGCAGCAAGGGAAAAAACCTTTTCCCTTCACCTTAGATGTAAATATCTCCCTCCCTTCCATCTAGAATGACGTAGTCTTTTCCCACAAGTACCTCTTCTAGTCTAAGGCAAGATCCCACAATTGGATTTGCAAAACAAACTTAATTTTCCTGCTTTTCTACTCATTCTCCCTAAAGTGGCAGTTAACAATGGCTTTCACAAGAAGAAAGGGCTTGGGCCTTTAGGGGTTAAGGGGTTTTAACATGACAACTATTAATAAACATCTAGCAAATTATAGGATCTTGTTAGCAACAAAAAAATAATGAGTTTGCACTTTTGAATGTGTTTTATGGATACTGTGAATATAAGTTGTGAATTTTTAAAGAGCAAACTGCCATTGCACTCATAACCAACACTAAGGTTTCATGTATTCACATGTTGTACATCCTTGTAATTACATCTATTCACTTCCACAGATTTTCCAAGATTTTAGAGGTGACAGTTATGGGGACACTTATGGTTATGGGTGTTCCTACCTTAAGGACTCGCTTAACCCCTAAATCCTTGAGTGTCCCCTCGGGGGACAAATGAGATTTTGGGCAGGTACTTATGACTAAACTACTTTGTGTGATTTTTTGAAACTTTTATGGAAGATGGGGAATTCAAAGATCCATGTGCACATCTAAATTTTGTTTCATTTTGACATTTTTTGAAGAAGTAGAAAATAAATTTCTGATTTCATTTTGACATTTTTTGAAGAAGTAGAAAATAAATTTCTGATTTCATTTTGGGATGGAGCAGTCCGGGCAGCCCAAAAACTTTTTAAAAATTTACATTTTTTTAAAATAAAATTCTGAAATTGATTCCTTGAGTTTACATATACATGGGAAGCTTTGAATCCTTCATTTCCAATAAATGAGAAGAAAGTTATGAGGACTTTTAGTTAACTAGTAGATATGGAGCCATATCTACCAATTAACTAAAAGTCCTCATAACTTTCTTCTCATTTATTGGAAATGAAGGATTCAAAGCTTCCCATGTATATATAAACTCAAGGAATCAATTTCAGAATTTTATTTTAAAAAAATGTAAATTTTTAAAAAGTTTTTGGGCTGCCCGGACTGCTCCATCCCAAAATGAAATCAGAAATTTATTTTCTACTTCTTCAAAAAATGTCAAAATGAAACAAAATTTAGATGTGCACATGGATCTTTGAATTCCCCATCTTCCATAAAAGTTTCAAAAAATCACACAAAGTAGTTTGTTCATAGGTACCTACCCAAAATCTCATTTGTCCCCCAAGGGGACACTCAAGGATTTAGGGATTAAGGATTAGGCAAATTTTCAATAGAAAAAAAAAACCCTTGGTTTGCGCTGGTTGCATGTATTTTAGGTCATTTGTAACCCCTAAAGGCCCAAGCCCTTTTTTATGTGAAAGTTGCTGAGAACTACCACTTTGGGGGGAATAAGTAGAAAGGTAGGAAAAAAGGTTTTTTGGAAATCCAACCATAAGATCTTGGCCTACACTATGAGAGGTACTTGTGGGGAAAAATCAACCCATTCTAGATGTAGAGGAGTGAGATATTGACATTTGAATTGAAAAAAAAAAATCCCTACCGCCCCAAAAGTTTCAAAAGCCTTTGACCGCTCTTATATCAAAAAATTGCTCTACACAAAAGTTGAGGTTTATTTCTTCCATGTAGAAGACCAAGTTAGGTAAGTATGGGAGACTTTTCAAGTGAATTGGAGGTGTGAATCGTACTATGTAAAATCTTGCAATGCCGCAAGGTCATGAAATTTGCATATACACTAGGCAAAATTGGAGGATTTATGTAAAATTCAGAAATCTGAATTACATTGATCAAAATGGTAAAAATCACAGAATCTTAGTCTATTATAATTTGGAAAAAAAAGAAGTCAATTAACAATTACACAAAGAGCTCAAAAATGCTAAACACCAAATTTTACAAGGGGCAAAAGGAATGGAGGTTTGCGAGTCTCATACTTACCAGCAAACTAAAACTCCTCACTCATCAATCAAAATTGAATGATCCAAAACTTTCCACATGTACATAAATTTGTAGAATCAATTTCAAGTTTTTATTTCTTTTAAATAAAATTAAAAAAAATGTATTTGTGCCGCCCACGCTCCCTCGTTTTTTATAAATTCATGCATAACTTCTTCATTAAATGTGGGAATGAAGAAAAGAATAAATACCTATGTAGGTCTTTGAATTCCCCATCTTCCATAAGGGTTTCAAAAAATCTCACAAAGTATATGATATGCCTGACATCCCATTTGTCTTCCAAGGGAACAATGGTCTTTTAGGGGTTAATTTTTTTCATGTTGATTATGCATAGAATTAGTGTAGTGATTGAAAACCTAAGTAACTTGTGGTTGACAAGTTTAGCAATGATTAGTTTAAAAATTACTTCCACAAAGTTTTAGATTCAATTTTCAATATTGGAACATTTGGATGGAATATATGGTAAGTAACATTTGTAATGTTGATTGTGATTTTAGAGGTTAAGGACCTCTTTGTTAAGAGAAAATTTAGCTTTTAATTCTACACAGAAATTTGACGTACATCAAGATTTTGACCTTGGAGAGATCACCATATACTTTTTAGGAACTATGTGTATTTAATATGGGAAAATTTCATGATACCATACCTTCCTAGCAGGTTTGGCACAAAATAATTATTTAAATATCAGCCTAAATTTTTGGAAATTATACAAATTTTAGGTTAAAATGTGTGAAATAAAAATAGAATAATGCCTAAAACAATTGGACACAAAAGTGCCTAAACAGGATAAAAAATCACTTTGTTCCATATTAAGAGTTTGGTGTGCAAAAAAAATCAGTGTGTTCTATAATACTGTAAACGTCTTTTTTGAAATAAATGCTTAAAAGTTGGCTAATTTTGTAATGGCAATGTTTTAGTACTATAAATGACTAGCTTGTCATATCAAGTATTCTATTGCAAATAAATGATGATCATACTGGCATCAATCAAATCAAATATTTTGACTTAGTTACTAAGTCTGACTGGAGTAATGCCTAAATGTTATACAGTTTTACATCATGTGACTAATTTTTTTATATTCTTTTTTCAATTGCCTAAGCTTGTTTTTGAACTTTAAATAATTATTAGGCACACAAGTGCTAGGAAGGTAGGGTACCCTTGAAGTTAGCAATATTTGCATAAATATCCCTGTTTTTTCAAAACTTGCACAAATACCCTTAGACCAGAACATTTAAGGATTTGTTTTGTTATGCATGCCATTTCCTTTCTTTCTTTGAGCGCACATTGTTTTTTTTTTTTTGTTTATTACATTTCCTTCTCAACATTATTCATGAAAGAAGTACAAGCACCACAAATAATTGCTTACAAATTATGGTCCAAGGATATTTGTGCAATTTCTGAAAAAGTAGGGGTATCTATGCAAATATTGCAAACTTCAGGGGTATCCATAAAATTTTACCTTAAAATAAAGGGTTTATTTAGTTCAAGGAACAAAATAATTATAGAATATGTAGGGCTACTATAGATCCATGAAATATCATATTTTTTAATACAGTGTGAATTTGGATATATAAGAATGTCAAGTAGTAGGAATTTTTGTTAATAAATTAACCTTGATAGATAGGGTAGTGTAATTTTTTTATAGTGCTCCTTCACTAAAGGTTTCTTTTTTGGGTTCTGGGCAAAGCAACTTCCACCCAAGAATGCAAGCAAGTAAGATAACATTGGGTAAAATAGGGCAAAATTTTGGATAGAATCAATGATGTGTGCATGTTCATCCATAAAACTTACTATCAGTTCCTATCCACTTTTTACTCAATTGTTTTAGTGTAGTAGTAACCGGTGTCAAATTGAGGTAATATTTAGGCAAAAAATTGCCAAGAAAAAGAACCATGTTCTCACTCTTAGGGACGTTTCACACTATGGTCAAAGGTCAAGAGGTCGTCGATTCCAACAAACACTTTGTAAAAAACCAAGAGTTAGGCATCTCGACCCTTCACACTAGAGGCCAAAGTCTAAAGTCTCTCAACCCCTATGACATCATCTTTTCATATCCAAAACAAGCCTCTCAAGAAAAGTTTGGGTCAAAGATAGAGATCCAAACTATGGTTGAGAGAGAGTCAAAATTTTATCATAAAATAATTTAAAGCCGACAAGGTCTTGGCTGTTAGATTTGGAAGGTCTAATAAATGCTATGACTTTGGACTTTGGGCTTGGCCTTTGGAGGCTCCACACTATGACTATTTAAATTGAGAGGCCATGGAGTTTATGATTTTGAACTTTGGGCTTGGCCTTTGGAGGCTTCAACCGCTTCACACTATGGTTATTTAAGTTGAGAGGTTATGGAAGGTCATTGTCAAGAATTTGGCCTTTGAACTCAATCTTTGGAGGCTTCACACTAAGGGCGGCCAAAGGTGTCAAAAACAATATTTTATTGCCTATTTTCTGTACATTTCTTTGGCCTCTCAACAAAGTTTGGCCACTCAATCCCATGGCCTCTTGACTTGGTCGGCCATAGTGTGAAGCGACCCTTAGTGGTCTCACGCACGGCTAGGGTGAACCAATCTTTTTATAGCCCCATGCTAGATGAATGGGACCAGCAGCTTGATCAATTGCTTTGTGAATTTGTGGAGCCAAGGTGAAAAAGCCCCATTTTTTCACATTTCAAAAATTATGAGTTTGGAAATTTTGATTTTCCATATACATTCAAAGACTATGATTTAGTTTAGAACCACATACAAGGATATCATTAAACAATGTCAAAGTAGAGGACAAATTATTACTTAACCCTTGAGTGTTGGGGGGTCACTAGGGATACACGGCCCCCCTTGTATGAGCAGGGGCATTTTTCGTCAATGTTGTCCTTTAGGGGTTAAAACCCTTGACTACAAAATTGGAGAGTTTTTCCACCTGGCCCAATAATATAGATGTGCCTTGGATAGAGCCTCAAGGCCCCATCTATCTAGGCTAGCAACAATGAGGGGGTTAAATTCACCTTGACTCCCATTCACTAACTTGTATGAAAAGTAAAGGGAACCTTTATGGATACCCTTGAAATTTGCAATATTTGCATAGATGCCTTTGATTTTTCAATAATCACACAAATATCCGCAGATCATAATCTTTAAACATTTATTTTGTTCTTCATGCCACTTCCTTCATGACTAATGTTGAAGCAAAAATGAGAAAGAAGTAGCATGCACACAAAGAGAGAAAGAAATGATGTGCTCAATGAAACATATGCTTGTAAATTATAATCCAAGAATATTTGTGCAATTTCTAAAAAAACCAAGAACAACTACACAAATATAACAAACTTCGGGGGTAACCATCAACTTTCCCCTTAAAAAAACCCCCGGATGTCAACCGCCCTTCACCATTTGACAAGATCACAAACACACTTGTTTAGGCCGGTGGATGAATGAGGTTACGCCACGTGGGCAAAATGCGTGATAGCCAAGTAGGGCTGAGCAGACTTTTCTCTGCAGGGAAAGCAAAACGGCGCATTCATGACACCCCGGAGACTGGTTCACTGATCTCAGCTCTCCAGTCTCCACTACAACGAAAGATCTTTCCAGATGAATCCCCCTCAGTTGAGCCATTTTCTTATTATAATTTGCCCCCCCCCCTATGGCCGCTTGGTCGTAACCTTTTACAACAAGTCAAGAATTTCTCCATAGCATTTGAGTGGAGGCACAAAGTTTTGTAATCATGGCATTTTAACCTTGGTATATAAATAGAAACCACCAGGGACATTTTATTTTGTTTATTCTTTCGTAGGAATTACCCACACTCGTGTCAATAAAATATGAGGGCCTCTTTACACAAGGAGTGAAGGCCATGAAAACTTGAGGTCATTTTGACCAAAATTTCAGTCTAAATAACTTCAAGAATAGTCCTAAGTGTCTACTATAATATGAATATAATGGAGGCTAATTTCTTGTGTGCGTAATGGTTTCAAGGCCAGAAAGTTGAGGTCACTAGAGTAAACTTTGAAAATTTCAAGAGAGAAGGGATAAAAAAAAGACCAAGGATAACCATTGATATTTTTACTCCATCTTATGGTGATGAGTATCTCAAAAGAATAATTTTTATTCAAAAAATCATATTATAATAAAATCCGACAACGGCCTAGGGGCCAAGAATTGGCTTCACATTTTTGGAGGACCCAATTATTGAAGTTGGGGCTGTGTCAAATCTTGTTGTTTAAACATTAAAATATGTTCCAAAAATTAGCCTTAACTTTTAGTGTAAAGGACTTGAGGCCATTTTTAGAATATGAACCAATCATATGCTAGTATTGGGCATGTCAAAGGCTAGAAACTAGCCTCAACTTGTAGTGTGAAGTGTGAAGTAACCCCAAAACACAATTATTTGAAAATCTAAGCTCTAGGCTTCACTATGCTCCTTTTAGTTCTTGAAAGATTCACTTGTAAATTTTAATGCAAAACAGCTGAATTCAAGTGGTTCTGTTATTCTTGAAAGAACATGTCGTTGGCGTTTAAAAATTGATTAGAGGTGACGGAATAAGGCTGGACGTCCAAAAACCAATTGTAGATAATGGAATGCTATTCACCCATCTATACGCATCAATTTGTATTACGTCATGTAAGTGGTGTCCAAGGCGAGTTTGAGCTTCACCAGATAAAATCTTGCATTTATAAATTTCAACAAGTTTTTTGGGTGCAAGCACTAAACACTACTTATATGTTTATTTTATAGTTAGACATTTTCTAAAAAACAAAATGGTATTTATTTAGTACAGTCAGTTTTGATTGATTTTTTGCATTCCATTTGGTTAACTTTCTATTGTTTTTCGATCCCTCCCACTCACAGCATGCAAGTGAGTCCTTAAGATCTTGCATCCAAAACTGAACTTGCTTTAGTAAAATCAGATGGAGCTTTTGAATTGTTCATTTTTTAAAACCAAATTAAAGGAAAATAAGAAAATCTGAAAACAAAATTTATTATTCTCATATTTTTCAATCTAAGGTAGAAGGCTTGTAAACCAACCATTTAAGAGCTTAAACTGAAATTTGGGGAGGTGAATATTCTTGAATTTTTTTTTAATAAATTTTCTTTGCAAGAAAAGAGAAATTGACATCTAATCTAAGTTCTTTCATATTTTTTGAAACTTTGTGGAATTAGTTATGAAAATTAAAAGTTGAAGTGATATAGGGCTCTAAAATTGCCCACCTCCTCAAATATACATTGCTTGTATATTGTTGAAACCTATGAAAAATAACATGTACAAATGAAATACATGAAAAAGTGGATGATTTTAGAGCCTAAGCAATTTATGAACCTTCTACCTTAAAAGTTTGTGAAATTCATTAAATTGTAGCAATTGCAAATCCTATGTGTTAGATTTTATATTACCTATGTAATGATATTTTTACTTTTCTTTTTTCTTTTGTGTTTAAAGTATATATATATATAGATATATATATATAGAGGATCATTTCCGAACTTTATTTAGTTTAATATCGTTTCATGACCTTAATTTTTGGTAAATTTGTTTTCAGATAAAAAAGTGATAACGTTCAAGTTGAAGTTGTGAACTACGCTCCATAGATTGCATCCACATAGTTGGATCCATGCTTTTGCTAATTTTTGTTTTTTTCAAATCTGAAAATCAAATTGTAAAACTTCATCTAGATTTCAGGGAAAATTTGAAAAGTACCCCTGTACTTTTTCATATTTTGAAAAGTACCCCTATAAATTGCAAAATTGCAAAAATACCCTTGTGAAATTGCAAAAATAGCGTTGTCTTTCCATAGTTTCATTGTGTTCTAGAGTATTGTTGTGTAAAACAATATCGTTGTGCAATGATTGCATTGCCTCAAGCATGTAAGCAAGTTGGAAAATCATTGTGTATTTTCAAATTGGGAATTGATACATGTACTACTCCTTCTTGACTATTTTACCACACCCTAATATATATGTTCACTATTTACAATATTAAAATAGGTGTGGACCATAGGAAAAACAGCAATAATTTGAAAATAAAACTTGACATAGAAGATGTTGTTTTTAATTTTGTTTTTCAGCTTTTGATCTTGCTCATAGTATCAATTTAAAAAAGTAAAAACTAAACTAAATATAATTTAGATTTTTTAATTGGTACTATGAGCGGAATCTAAAGCTAATTTTTTAAAAAGTTGCAACTTCTATATCAAGTTGTATTTTCAGTTTATTAATGTTTTTCTTGTGGTCCATCCCTATTTTAATATTGTAAACATTGACCATATATAGTAGGTTGTGGTAGACTAGTCAAGAAGAGGTGGTACATGTATCAATTCCCAATTTGAAAATGCACAATGATTTTCCAACTTGCTTACATGCTTGTGACAATGCAATCATTGCACAACAATATTATTTAACACAACAATACTCTAAAGCACAATGGAACTATGGAAAGACAACTATACTGTTGCACTTCCACAGGAATTTTTGCAATTTCAAAATTTACAGGGATACTTTTCAAAATACGAAAAGTTACAGGGGTATTTTTCAAGTTTTCCCTAGATTTTATTGTGTCGAACATTACTGATTTCATTCAATTAATCTTACTGGAGTTCTACAATGTAAGAGCTCTAACCGTGGTGGTTTATTAGGATTTTCATGTAATTATTTAATGAAGACATACATGCATGATGATTTTTGAACTGAGTAAGTTGGTACTTTGAGAAGAAATGTACTCACATTCTTCAGGTCATAATTTTTTATTTAGAGGGTTTCTGAACTTTTGCATTATAAATATTTTAAAAAAGTAACGTACAATTCTTAAATAATTGGATGGATGAAATTGGATGTTATGAAAGAATTTTAATGTGAAATTTTCTTGGATATCTTTTAATCATCATGATCTATATGAGAAAACTTGATGATTTCAAATCAACTTTGTAAGCATTGCAAAAATCATAAGCTATTTTTTAGTTTTATTCCAAAATTCATAGGAGACAACTATTCTTCACGGTTTTATCTGCATATAGTTCTTATTGTTAATTGATATTTTTAATAAAGATCTACACAAAAGCTTATGAATGCAATATATGTTTGACAAGATGAAAGGTACAAGGAGTTTTGTTTAGCAGCAATCAAGGGTAAAGTTTTCTTTTAACTCCTAAAGGTCTAATTGTTCTCGGGGAATTAATGGATTTTGGGCATGTACATATGGTTAAACTATTTTGTGTGATTTGTTGAAACTTTTATCCAAGGTGGGGAATTTCAAGACATACGCATGCATTTAGTTTTTTCTTCATTTTGACATTTGACAAAGAAGTTATGCAAGAATTTTTGCAACCTGGAGAGGAGGGCAATCTGGGCGGCCCAAAAACTTCTTTAAAATTGTATTCTTTAGAAACGAAAATCTGAAATTGGCTCTTTAGATTTTTTTATATATGGGAAGCTTTGAATCATTCAATTTCAATCTATGAGATGTTTTAGTTTGTGAGCACTTAAAGATCCTTTACTCTAAAATAATCTTTGAAGTCCTTTATTTTCCACAATTTTCAATATTTTGGAAAAAGAACTAAACCTAAGGAAGTAAATTGTTTATCAACACATTACAACTAGTGGGATTTGTATTTTTCATTTCAGTAATTAAATGCTTAACAATTTAGTGTTTTGACTCATTCTCAACTTCTTTTTACTTACTATTTTTTCCCATGTGTTGTGTAATTCCAATTGATATAAAAATTCTCTCACACATACCTAACTTGGTCTTCTACATGAAAAAAATAAAAGCACAACTTTGGGTAGAGCAATGCTTTTCATGTAAGAGTGATCAAAGGCTTTTGAAATTTATTGGCAGCAAGGGAAAAAACCTTTTCTCTTCACTTCAAATGTAAATATCTCCCTCCTCTCCATCTAAAATGACCTGATTTTTTTCTCACAAGTACCTCTTCTAGTCTAAGGCAAGATCCTACAGATGGACTTACAAAACAATCTTTATTTCCTACTTTTCTATTCATTCCCCCCAAAGTGGCAATTTTCAATGACTATTACAGAAAAAAGGGCTTGGGGCTTGAGGGGTTAAGCTCATAAAAAAAAATTGGATCACAAAATGGAAAGGATAAAACTTGATATCTAAAACTTTTTAGCATAGGATTGACAACACTCATATTACTTGAAAGCTGTTTGGTAATTTGGGATGTTGCCTTTTAATTCTATATCCCCTTCTAATTAACATTGAGGGATATATAGATTTTGAATTAAGTTTTCTTTTTCTTTTTCACAAATTCTTAACTCTTCTCTTAATGTATCATCAAATAAAACATGTTGTGAGTCTATTAAATTTTTTGAAAGACAATATCTCAACTTTAATAAGGGTTTCAAAAAGAAGTGGTAGCTGCTCTACAAGAAAACGCTATCAATTTAGTCATTTTTGTACATTTGGACTTGTCAATTTAGACGTTTTTTTTTTGTCAATTTAGATATATTTAGTCAATTAGGAAGTGTCAATTACGACGTGTCAATTAGGACACTGTTTTGTTGTAGTTTAATGATATCGTAACTAGGAAATATTTTTCATACTAAACGTTTTAAATGTTTGGAAGGCCATATTTGAAAAGTCAATTAAAGAATTTTGCAACACGACTTTTCATAAAAGAAAATAAAAATAGCCTGGCTTTATGCGAGGCTTTATGTAAAGGTATTTTGTAGCATTCATTGTGCATCAAACGCCATTGTAGTTAATCCTTGAACTCTATAGAGGACGGTTGTAGTCCGATACATGACCCCCCAAAAAAAAACTCTGTAGGGCATAAAAAACCACCTCATCATCTAAATTTTGAGAAGTGACCATGGAGACATGGTCCATCCTGAAAAGGAAAATAAAAACCTCGTTGAATGTACTCATCTTTTTAAGTAACCTAAAATGTAAAAAGATTCACAAATATAGTGAGAGGTTCTATATTATTCTTTTGCAATTTGCATGAGGCAACATTCATCGTTGATTTATGCAATTTTTGAAAATAAAATAAAATTGTGTGAGCATTTGCCACATTATTGTAGCATTATTGTAAGGTAGGAGGCTCATAAATGGAGCATCTAAGGGCTGAAATTGAATTTTGGGTAGGTGAAACTCCTTGAAATTAATTTTAGTAAATTTCCTCTAAAAGACAAGATGAATTGGCATCTAACTCAAGTTGTTTCATATTTTTGGAACTTTGTGGAATTAATTATGAATATTTGAAGTGAAAAGGTCATAGGGCTCTAAAATGGGGCACCTCCTCAAATGTACAGACTTGTACATTGTTGAAGGGCTATGAAAAACATGTACAAAAAGACTGCATTTGAGGAGGTGCTCCATTTTAGAGCCTCCTACATTCAAGGGCAATCACAATGACTAGCTTGGCTTTTAAGGATTAAGGATTAATTGGGCACACCATTTTGGGGAACATAAGTAAGTGCAAGGGATAAGGTAGACATACATTTCTCCTACCGGTCCCCAAAGCTGACCCCTTCATTTGAGGTGTTCACCGCTCACTGTGAACCCAAAGTGGAACAATGAATGCCACTTGCACAAGCAAATCCTGCCGCATGTCAGTTGCTAAGTTGGTTTGGAAGGGTTGGAATTAGAACCGTCAAGTGCTATTGTAGGAACATATCCAAGCAATTTCAAGGTTAGTCTAGAGTTGCTTTTAGGATCCTATGAGTTGTAACTTTGCCCTTTAATATAAAATAGGGAATTGTTAAAGCCACACCCAAAATTGCTAATGCCACACCCCCATAAGCATATATTTTGTAAATTTAATGTTATTTTTAAATTCAAGTGGTCAATCATTCATTCAATCAAGGCGTTACCACCTTCTTGAAAGAAAGAAAAACAAATGCAAATTTTTTTGAACTTTAATTGTACCATTGCTATTTTTTTGATGTATTTTTTCTTGATATATTTCAAAAGTCCTATATTTTTGGTTTCAAATATTTCAAGTACCCCCAATTTTTTTGAATACATTGTTAAAATGATAGAGGTGAAACATATCTTTTAATCCAAATTAGAAAAACCAATATTAAATTCTCATAGTTCATGCTCAAAGTACACCTTGGGGTGTGGCGTTAGCAATTTTGGGTGTGGCTTTAGCAATTCCCTATAAAATATTCTACAATAAATTTTCCACAAAAATGATTTACCACGATAGCTTGTTGAATGGCTAATCCAACTGATTTTTTTCCTGAATTTTCCAAGACCTCACAGTGCCCCATGGGTAGACCTACCTTATATGACTTTAAATCTTGGTAAGTTGGCAAACAAGGGTATAAAATTACAAAATATTACTCCCTCCGTCCCAAAATGATCTTCATGTTGGCCTTTATTTAGTGTCCCAAAATAATCTTCTTGTTGGAGGAGGAAGGAAGCTAGCGAGACTTGCACATACTCCAAAAGCATGGGCATGCTAACCAATCCCATGTCATCAAGTGAGTGGCCACCGGTGCTCTTCAAAAGTGCCTCAAAATTTCAATTTTCAAGCACTTTGGAACCAAACTTTGAAAACTAATTTGAAACTCATAATTTTAGAACAATAGGAGGACATCAAACTCTATTCATAGGTCAACTTTATTTGAAAAATGGTTCTTTTCAAGCTTAATCTATAACATTTTGTGTGATAGGAAGATCATTTTGGGACAGAGGGAGTATAAAACAAGGATAAGGTTTTGCTCACCTGGTTGCTAAGCGCCAATTGCTTGAAACTCATTGCTGACTGCTAGCTGCTCATTCTGTAAAGCCTAGTAATCCTTGTACACCCTAATTGATAATGCCACTTACATGTGTGGAGAAAATCCCGCACCAACAATGCCACTTTACAAGCAAAGCTTTCTTTGTTAGGCTAGCCAAGTAGCAAGCCCCAATTTACAACTACCTTCAAGTTATGCCCCTACTTATAAATATTTGTGCCTTTAATTGTGTAGACTCCCTTTAATTTTGTGCTTTCGATTGAGCTGCCTCGACTTGTTTTCTACAAAGTGTGTGTCCAGTGATTTACTTAGTTGACAAAAAAGAAATATAGTTCATTCTAGAGCTCCAAGACAAATGCCGAAGGATCATTCGACAAAAGCCGAGCACTTTTAGACACGCAAAAAAGTAAATGCTACCTCAAAATATGGCTCAGGACTTTCAAATCCTTCCCAACTACAGTACTGGGAGGAATGACCTTGAAAAGAATTGTCTTTAATGCAATTATGGTTAAAAAATTGCCGCACATGAAATTAAATGCGACAACAATGCCATCAATGGGATTTACTATCCAGTGAATGTCCACCCAAGATGGTGTTGACCTAAAGAAAAAACAAAAAAATGAGCTAATAAAAGAATGTGTAAAAAATGGCTTCTCTCACAAAGTGGCACCCACAAACTCAGCTCTTTCCAAAATCCTCCACATGATGGAATTGCCTTGTCTTCGTGTGGTGGTGGTCGCGGTGGTGGTGGTGCTGCTTGGCTGGGCAGAAACCAACAAGAGCTCAGCTTCTGTTGTTGCAGTAGTGGCCGCTGTTGTTTCTGCCCTCTCCAAAGCTCTGCAAACGGACTCTACCACCTCCCTCCCCCGTGCACTATTCTGCTGGAACTTCTCCGCACACTTGCGCTCAATCTTCTCGGCCATGGATTTCAGAGCAGGCACGGATGCACATGTGATGCTCGTCTCCTGCCGGAGCACGGTCCACTCTGCATTCTCCGGGTGAGAGAGATACGAGCACCGTTCTTCCACGTCCACGAAGTCTTTCAATGTCACATTCCGAGTTACCATTTCCAGCTTTCGCTTATCTGTAAACATTTCCAGTACTACATTCCGTTAGCAATTGCACTTTTAATATACATCATATGAAGAACTTTGCAGATTTGGTCGGAGAGTTGACAATCCCTGTGTCACATACTTATCAAGATTCAGAGTATTGCAAAGTATTATTGTCACATGTATAAAATATCCACCGAACTTAGTTCAACCTAGTTCTCGACCATGTCAAAGGCCAAAAACATTGGCTGAAGGATACGAGACCATTTTTGCACTTGTCTTAACTTCAACCTTGACAGATAATACTTTTAACCAAGTATAATGGTACAAACTTCTGACAAGGTTGAAGAAAAGAATGCAACACAAGGGATTTCCAGTAAAGAATACATGTAAGGTAGGAGGTTCTAAAACGGAGCGTTTAAGGGCTGAAACTGAATTTTGGGGAGGTGAAACTTCTTGAAATGTTTTTCAGTAAATTTTCCTTGAAAGTCAAGAGGAATTGGCATCTAACCCAAGATGTTTCATATTTTTTGGAGCTTTGTGGAATTAGTTACAAAATTTTGAAGTGGAAAGGCCATAGGTCTCTAAAGTGGTGCACCTCCTGAAATGTACATCACCTGTACATTGTTGAAGGGCTATGAAAAATAACATGTACAAATTGAGTACATTTGAGGAGGCGCACTGTTTTAGAGCATGCACCATTTAAGAACCTCCTACCTTACAGCCCTGTAAGGAATATACAGCGGCCACTGCAGAGGAACTTGTTCCTACAAATGTGTCCTGAGGTTGGAAACATGACAAGCACAAAAAGGACTCTTCCTATCTTCAAGCCAAAATTGAGAACCAATATCACATAAAACCGAGGTTCTACAAGGGTTGTGCAATGGTGAGCATAAGAGTGTTCTAATGGAAATCTCAAGGATGATGAACATAGGAAGTCAGGAGAGAAGTCCAGAGACTAGGATGAATGGGCTCACCACCATCGATAACGGTCTCTTCTAAGGATCGGCACACATTGGTTCCCATGAGACGCTGGAGCCACCAGGGAACTGGAATGTTGACAGTGATGGCTCGAGTGGTAAGAAGCTGTCCACCCTCCTGATCAACGCTTTTATTCACAACGCTCACGTCCACGACATGTGATAGTAACAGTCTGTGTTCCATGTCTGCATACTTCTTCCAGTTTGCTGCAGTGACACGCTCCCAAGGATGCCTGTATATATGCTCTTGCACGTATCCCTTGACCATGTTGCCAGACTTTCCTTCAAGAAATCAAGCAAATCAAATCGAGTGAAGGTACCAGCTTCAGGTATCAGAGAAGGCTGCCGATGTTTAAATCAAGTTATCACAAACATAAACAGCTGCACGCCAGATAAGACGAAGAAATTGTCAGCCAAACTTGTTCCAGGTAATAAGAGACATTTTAAACACATTTCTGTGAGCTAAAAACTTTGTGTTTGACCAGTACAACAATAGCAACTATACTCGAAGTGGCAATTATGGATGTCCCTAACTCAAGTTTATGAACAAATTATTTTGGATGCATCAGTATTGTTTTTCCAGTACAACGAGGATTAAGAGCATTGAGATGAAGTTCCCGCTCTACGCTGACCAGACCATAACAAAAAATAACACTCCGTAATCTGCAACAAGAGTTCATGCATACCCTAAAACCGAAAAGGTACGACAATGAATATACTATGGCCCGGGAAAAACCAAAGAAAGAAACATTCTCTGTCAAATTTGACGATCGGTAACAAAACCTAAAGTTACCGAGGGCAAGTAAGTCACACAACTCATGGTTCACTTCAGTGTCGCTCTACACTACAGCTTCAAATAAAAGCCATTTCAGACCACCAGCTCTAAAACAAAATTTTAACTCGATAGACACTCAAAGCTCTTTAATTATGATGACCTTCTTACATCAACATATCCTGCAAACTTGTCATAGCACATTTCTCACACATATCAAATTAAAAAGGTGACAGTGTATCAATGTACAGAAGAAAAAAAGAGCTGGGTGACACTAATTACTCAAAAGAAAGGATAACCTCAAAACCTTAGCTCAAATTACACACTCTTTCTCTCAATAAAAGACAAGCTATTACAACCACTGAACTTACACACAACCTCGATCATCTCATACACTCAAAGTTTAAACGACAAGTAACTTATAAAGCCATCAGCAAATCAATCTCAGCTGCATTTCAAGAATTTGATAGCAAACCGAACCAGAAAAAAGAAGAAGTGACAAGTCAAGAAAATCTCTGCCTCTGAGATATCTAATCAATTGCGTACTAACCTAAAGGCGAGATCTTTCTATTGTTATTTGATCCGAAGCTCCAAGATATTAGTACTACAGCTCTCGATCCAAAGGAAGAAGTGTTTTTTTTACCTGTAAACGTAAGGCGCTTGTGAACGAGCTGTCTGCTTTGACATAGCGACTGATTGAAGGATCGAACCTTTTGGTTTGATTGTTTTTTGGGTTGGCTTGGCAGCCAAGAAAAGAATGTAAATGAAGTCTAAAAGTGCGAATCAAAAGAGATTTGAACTATTAACTGAACGTTGATAACGAGGAGAGGAAGCTGGCTGGCGGCTGCCTCTGAAGGGCAAGGCAGCGAGCACAATACGAAAGGACTGGAGCGGAGGAGCAGACGAAATGTGCGCATTTTGGGACTTAGGAGGCCCAGCGGCAACTGGGGGGCTTCTTTTTTGGGTCTACCGGGTCGTCCGGTTTTTCAGATTAACTTTCCCCAGAACCTTCCGTAGTTCCATTGTATGCTCGGCTGGTGTCGGTGACGATGCCACATCAGCAAGGACGCCACTTGTCAGTTTCGTGCTGTGTTGCAGTTGATGCACTTTTAGGGCCACTCTATAAGTTATTAGGGTCCGATTGTTGGCTCAGTTCAAGAACTACCAAAACGATCCAATAGTATTGCCCAAGTTCTAGAATTGGGTCACATTGGACCTGAATTGGACCCTATGGTTTTATGTTAGCCCTAAAATATTAGGTTGGCCATTATGACCAGCCCGGCTACAGTACTCTCTATAGTAGCAATAAGTGCTCAACAATTATAGTATTTGTTTCTTAATGCTGCAAAAGTCAACAATGCATGGTGCCCTCATGAAAATTGCAAGAAGGGCAACTTGGGACCTAACATTGTGTTTCTAAATCTGCTCACATTTTGGGTTACCCAAAAATATGAGTGCATCTAATGAGATAATTTGTAGCCTTCCATGATGAATCATGGGTTTATGATCACTTCTGAAAGAAAGAAAATGAAAAAAAATTGTTTTTGTAATATATAATCTTTTTTTGGAGCTGGAGGACAAAAACAATCCTCCTTGGCATTTAAGGGTTAAGAGTTGATTGAATTGGACTAATTGATGACATGGCTATTTATATGACTATTTTTTTGCATTAGAAGTTAGACGCAAATCAACAAAATTTGAGCTATTGTAATGTAACGACCCAATTTAAGAAAATGAGCTTAGTTTGTTAACCCCTAAATGCCCAAGGCACCACATTTTGGTGCCAACAAAATTTTGAAGTTCAATAAAACCTACCTAAGTTGTTATTTTAGTATTTAGTATTTTAGAATTATTCTTTTTGAAGTCTAGTTTTAGCATCAAAAACTTGATTCTAAAAATCATTGATTGAAGATTTTCTATTTAAAATTTTGTGCAAGGGTGTCCATTGCAATCTTGACTTTTTTAGTGTTGAGAGCTCATGACAATGAGCCTCAAATACACTAGATCTTGGAGAAAAAATCACACTAGAAATTTATTTTAAAAATTTGTAAAAGAGATTTTGAAAAATTGTAAATGGATTGGAGATATGTATGTTATGTCCTTTAACCTCATATTTTTTGGGTGATCAACAATTTAGATTTGACATGTGAAAAGAGGATTGAAAGACTTAGTCATTTTTATAGTTTTCACACCCTCGTGATCAAACATTATAATCTTTCAATCTATAAGTGGTATTGTTGTGTTTTATTTTTCTATGTGATCTCTAACACATCTAGTTTGAATTTGTATTGTTAAAACTTAAAAATATTGATACAACTTATCATAATGTTGGCTTTTTGTTCAGTTTAGAGAAAATTCCTAAAAGCTCAAAAAATACCTTCAGCATTTAGGGGTTAATTTGAAATCATACTAATAATTGATCCAAAAAATTTCATACTATGACCTAGTCAAAATTTGACCTAATGGATGACCCAATAGATTATGAATTAGGCCTTGGCCCTAACATAAATTGACCCATAATGTGTTTCATTAGAGATTCCTATCATTTTCATATGAAATTCAAAGAATCGCATTCAATTTGAGATTATTAAGAGTTGAACTTCAAAAATTTACATTCCAAAGACGTCTTATGAGCTTCATTTTTTTTTTCTCCTTACAAATGTATAGATTTTAATAATATAAATAGATTTCATATGAATATGATAGGCAACATTGAGTTTAGTAAAAGCTTGACTCCATGAGTTTCTTATGTCAATGACACACGGGGTGTTTTTGGATGAGTAACAAATTATAATTGAAAATTGTGTAATTGACAGATACTAGAAATGGCTTATTATCAATAGTCAAGTAGTTTTTGTGTATAGTGAACATCATATTATTTTCATCCAACTGGTTGTGTACCATTTTAATGGCATCATACGCTTCATGGAATTAAGTCTTAAGTCATATTAGTAGTTCTTGTTTTGTAAGGAGGTTTGGTTTGAAAGAAATCAATACAAGAAGTAATGTAATGTATCATTTTCAAATCTTCAAAGGTTAATATTTGGACTTGTGTTAGTTTCACAATTGATTTTTGACTAGCAAATGTATTGGTCTTCACTCAATGTTTTGAAATGAGAAAGTTTTTATTTAAATCATGTTGTATACGGTTATGGTTGTAGAAAGTAAAACAAAGATCATCCAAAATGGTTAAGGAAGGATCTTAATCTTTTGAAATTGATATATACTATAAGAAATTGTGTCCTAATTGACATGTCCAAATTAACTAAATGAATCCAAAATGACAAAAAAATTGTCAAATTGGACAATTTATGTAGATTTAGCCATGTTGATTTGGACATATTTTTGTCATTTTGGACACTTTTCCTTGTATATGTTTCTAAACAATCTTTTTGCATTTATGGCATTTCCAACTTGTTGTAGACTTTACAAAGTCCAAAGACAATAACCTTTATGCAAAATAATGTCAGATTTATGCAAATCATTGGAAGATTTATGCAAAACATCTAAGAATCTATGACCTCAACATCAAGAGATTTCTTCATGTTTCACACAAAAGCCTAAATTACATGAATAGTCCGGACTTAGTTAAATATGTTGAATATGGCTTATTTGCACAAGACTGTTAAAATCACTCTTTTCAAAATTAATTTTTATTTTGTTTTAAAATTTTTGCAAACAATCTTATACTTCAATTTGATGTTGAAAGTTTATTGTTATTTTCAGATATAGAATGACATACAAATCAAGTTTTTACTTCAATAATGTAGAGGTGTAACTCACTCCTATGCTCATTGTATTAGAAAAAAATAGCATTGGTTATATATGTGCATATATGTATAAGAATTCCTTCCAAAGCATTTCATAATTTTGAGTCTTTAGAAGACACTTGAAATTCTTAATTCTTACAAAAGATATGTAAATTTATTTATTGAAGATAAGGATAATTATTTTATTATATGTAGTGGCAAAGTAACACATACAAAAATGAAGGATATCGAGGTTTGATTATTTTGGTGTAACGGAATTTGACCTCCAATTTAAAAGGATAAAAGGATCGTCTAAACTTCCATATATAAAATTATATGTGAAAAAATGTAACTTGGAAGAATAACTTAGTCCTAATACAAACACATGCAAGATATAAGACACTACATACAATCTCTCAAAGAAGAAGAAGAAAAGGAATCCAATACAAGATGCAATTACATGTAAATACAACTCACCACAAAATACAAGTGAACCAAGCTCAAGTGATGCAAGGCATAAACAATAAGTTATGTCATCAAGTGATGAAGATTACAAAAGGTAAATGAGGACTTTAAGGAGTATTGAATACGGAATAGAAGTGCAGGGGACGTGAAACATGACTAATGAACTAGAAAGAGAGATATGAATTATGAAAGGAAAACTGAAACTTTAATAAAGGGGAAATTACAAATAGGGGCATGAAAACATAAAATATTACAAATAGGGGCACAATTTCAAAATAATTACAAATAGGGGCATGATTTCAAAAAAATGTGATTTTTTATAAAAAAAATTGGAACTGAAAATGATGTTCCAATAAGTTTCTCGCAAGAAGCACAAGTTTCTCGCAAGAAGCACAAGTTTCTCGCAAGAAGCACAGGAATTTTTGGGGTTTGGATTTTCCAAAGTTGAATCATGCTGATGGCCATGGCCAATTCCAATGCAGCATGGAAGTTGGCACTGAAGGTTCAAACAGAGACTTCAGCCAACGACCGAATCAAGGTACACAAGCCACGAGAGAAGGTGACGGCCACGTTCTCCATTTTCACTGAATGTAGCTCAATTTATATATAATGTACAATTAAACTACACTCTTAGCCCACGAAGAGACTAAAATTGCCACACCTGGAGATATCTTCATCACTCGTGATCTTAGAATGAAATGCTAACACTCCAGTTAAAAAATCATGTTTTTGATCCATAACATTTCGTTGTACTTTACAGGCAGATACCCAGGTTGAAATTTGTAACCCTACCTTTTCTAGGAAGAAATTGGGTTTCTGGTCTCCTTGAGACAGATTGAAGAATGCCAATATATCATTCAGTCCTTGAGTCATTCGGCACTCGCTTCAGTAGGCGCCACTTTGCTTGAGATCCGTTTCTCAACCCTCAGGCTGACTTCCTGCAATAAGATGATAAGAAAAGCACGACTGGTATTAGTATTCACGTCTCAAAAATAAAACGCATCCCAAGTGTATTCTCATTACATTGACTTCATGTTGATCAAACAAATAATTCCAATGTTACGTTAGTGCTATTTTAATGTTGTATCAAGATCAGCTTCATGGCATTTAATGTTGTTTTCGGAGAATTATATGAACATGGCATTAGATTCTGACATCTATTGCCAAACTAGTAGGCACTAGATTAGCAATAAATAAGCAAGCATTATACCAACATTGTAACAACACAAATCAAACGGGCAATTCACACTATATCTCACGTCTTGGTTCACATGATTGACACTTTTTGGTGGGACTTAGTTCAAGAGTTGGGCCAAGCAAAAATGGAAATCCAAATTTGAGGAAGGGCTACCACTTTTTATTGTTGCTTAAAATATTCAAGACTCTCTTTAGTATTTTATGTTATTTTCCCTCAATAATCCAACAAAGTTGGGAATCCACGTTGAGGCGGGACGTGCGACATAGTATGAAACACCTCTACTGCCTACTATTGTTTGAGGTATATCTCAACTCTATGCATGCAAAAAAGAACTTTTATTACAGAATTCGATTTTTACCTTCAAATCTCCGGAGCTTCCAATCTCGCATGTTGTGACTATTGCAAGGTCAGGTTGCACAAGCCAGCCGGTTTCAATTGTAGTGCCTTCCGACTCGGTCTTCAACAACAAAGTCCACGTGTCTTTAGGAAGGCAGAGGTACGAGAACGTACTAGAGGTCGTTCTGTCGATAACTTCGGAGCCTGAGGAAACCAGTTCGCTACTTCTGTAGCCCTGAATAAACAACGTCTCCGTTGAGTCAGAAATGATTTTTTCTTCATTTTCAAAACGAAAACCAAAATAAGGAAAGAAGCTAATGCAACAAGGTTTATGCATAATTGTTCCAAAGAGTAAAATAAAACAAACGGAAGAATAAAAACACAAGCCTCCACAAAACCCCCTAAAAACTGCAAACTAAACAGGGGACAGACAAAATAGAACCAGTTTTAGTGTGTACAAGAGAAAATGATTTAGGGAAATGCTCGTGAGTCGCTTTACCTGCTGAGGTTGCGGATCTTTGAGGGAGTAAATGTCTGAATCCCATTTGCCGAAGAGAGAGGTAGCCAGCAAAGGTTTTTGCGTGGCAAAAGCTTGGGTTACAGCTGCACAACCACCGAGCGACTCGCCATTGCGGAACGGCCCTTCCCAAGCCTCACGAAAGACAAGAACTCGTCTTCGTCTTCCCAGCTGTTGCAGAACGCGTATCCGGGTCTTCTCATGCACAAGGCACTGCTCCACTTCGATCTCGTCACCCTCTCGCACGACCTCCTTGCCTGCAATGTTCTCAAATATGGCTAAATTTAGCGACACAAGTGTAAGTGTAATGGAAAACTCGACATTTAGCAATGTTTTTTTTGCAGCTGTAGCCATTTATAAAAAGGGAAAAGTTCATGGATACCCCTGAAGTTTGCAATATTTTTCATAGATACCCCTGCTTTTTCAGAAATTTCACAGATACCCTTGGACCAAAACTTTTCAGGTGTTTTTTTTGTTGTGCATGCCACTTCCCTTCTTCCTTTGTGCACATGCATACCCTTCTTATTTTGTGCACATGCATACCCTGCTTTTTCAGAAATTTCACAGATACCCTTGGACCAAAACTTTCAGGTGTTTTTATTGTTGTGCATGTCACTTCCCTTCTCCCTTTGTGCGCACACTAATTCTTTCTTGTTATGCATGTGCACAAAGGAAGAAGGGAAGTGGCATGCACAACAAAAAAAACACCAGAAAGTTTTGGTCCAAGGGTATCTGTGAAATTTCTGAAAAAGCAGGGGTATCTATGAAAATATTGCAAACTTCAGGGGTATCCATGAAATTTTCCCTTATAAAAAAGCGTTTAGGACCACTGCTTGCTTGCCTGGACCTGTGCCTTGACTTTCGTTGGTGACACGCTTCCCACGCCAGACAGCGGTGTACGAACCGCTCCTGTGGTACGCAAGAATGGAAGCATTTTGCTGAGCTTCACATTTCTCGACGCTGTGAACTGTGGCAGCGTCAGCTTCGCAGCCCACCGTGGGTAGCAACCTGATGACCTTGTACCACAAATGGCCTTGCTCCGGATGCACTAATGTCGGACACTGCGTTTGCCAATCGTGGATCTCTTGTCCCCACTCGCGGAACGCATCCGGTACCACGTTGCTTGGCAACTCCACCGGCTCCCCGAACATATTGAACTCCGCACTGTATCCATCCCATTCTCCGCTCACTGAAGCACCAAACTCTTCCCAATTTGCAGCTCCTGTCGACATTCCAATTATCATAAGCATCTTCACATGGAGCAATGCCGAATTCATTCAAGTGCAACACAGACCACATTGCAAGCCATAGCCATTGGCCAAACCGAGTGTGTTTATGCAATAAGATGTTTTTAGTAACCTAGGGATAAGGGATCAAATCTCTCACGAATTTAGCATCCTTGACGTCGACATTCCAATTAACATAAGCATCTTCACATCGAGCAATGCCGAATTCAAATGCATCATAGATCACATTGCAAGCCATAGCCAACGACCAAATCGAGTGTGTTTATTCAATAAGATGTTGTTAGTAACCTCGGGATAAGAGATCAAGTCTCTCACGAATTCAGCATCCTCGACGTTACACAGCCTTGCAAGGTTTCTATCAAAGTGACTTCCCCTAGAATTTCATCATTCTTGATGAGTTTAGGGTTTGGAGTTCATCAACACTCTGGTGCTCGGCCTTTGAAGCTCAAATTCTAAAATTCATCGATGATGACACGAGGAGTAACTATGATTCCCCTAATGTAAAGGAGAAATCTCTACTGCGGATCATCATCCTAGATAGGCCGTTCACAAGACATGCCACAAAGTACACCACATTTCACAACAACTGCCACCTCTGCTTCAAATGGTGATTGAATAATAAGATGAAACATTTCGAAAGTGGCGGAGAGAGTTGTGTTACAGCGTCTAAGAACAGAAGCTGCTCATGTCACAGAAGTCAGAGTTCAAAGGCATCGTTGCAAAAGGCTCACCAATTGTGGTATCAGAATCAGGCTCCCGGATTACAGCGGAGCTGGCGCCTTTCTGCCCCTTCGCTGCGTGCACCACGATCAGCCTTCTCTCGGCACTGACGCTTGCCCTGTCGTGGTGCCTGACGCTCGTCCCGAAACTAGCAAGAGCACCGAGTGAATTGACAGAATTGGATCCTCGAACCAGATTCCCAGATGAGGAGGCATCCCTGGCAGAACATGCTGGCCTCGCCGCAAGTCGCGAGCACAAGGAGACTGACATTATGATTGCCGACTTGACCAGAAAAGGCAGCTGTTTTCTCTGCGTCGTCCAATTTTGAGTGGTAAGCTTATGGAGCTGCAAGAGGAGCTGCAAAAGGAGCAGCAACGACAGCCACAGCCAGGAGGATCCGAAGACAGACGCTCCGTTCAAGACCGCACGGTCACCCAAAACCGCTAAGAGGACTAACGTACAGGGCTCAAGACCGCGCTGTCACCGACTACCGTGTCCCAGGTCCAGGTCGGGGTTTCGGAATTCGGACTGCTCAACTTGTTCCACTTGACTGTGGAATCCTTCTCTTTCTGTCCATTACATTACTGATCCACAAGGACCAGGGATACTAGTTTTTTAAAATAAAATAAAATAAAATGTAAAGATCTATACTTACAGGTTGTTTGGATGTTTGGATATTTGGATGTTTGGATATTTGGATGTTTGGATATTTGGATGTTTGGATATTTGGATGTTTGGATATTTGGATGTTTGGATATTTGGATGTTTGGATGTTTGTCACATTGAGATCTCTTAGACCGTGTGTCCCCTGTCGCGTGCTTGGTATCGTTGGAAAGCTCTCGGCAAGGAGGGGTGCACGGGCTTGGTTTTGTGGCATTTGGGCGTACAATGAGAAATTGATTGAATTTCAAAGTTTTTATGAATAAAAAATTTAGAAAATTATTGATTGGCCAAAGGCAAGTTTTGTGTAAAAATAGGATAGAGTACAAGTTTAACCAGAGTATAATTTGGATGTCCACTTAAAAATAAAGTAGATGACAAGTTTAATTGAAGTAAAGTACAAGTACAACCATGGGTGGCATGAGGAGATGGCATGGGGGGTATGCAGGGGGTGAAAATTGGGCCACTGGCACAGGGCCACACTAGTTACACTTGAGATCAACAAAGAAATTGGATCAATGCAATCCTATTGAGTATTTTGAGATCCTAAATTGAAACTTTTTGATGATAATAAATGCCAATTATATGCAAATGTATCTATTATGCCCCAAGAATATTCAAGCATTAACCCTTAAATGACCATAGGGTATAGTATATACACTGCCATATAATTGGCATTTGCTACCAACAAGAAGTTTTAATTTGGGATCTCAAGTAGCTCACTAGAATTGCTTTGATCTTTTCTCCAATTTGTTTGTTGATCTCAAATGTAGTAAAGGTGTGAATCTATTCCAAATACAAGAAAAAGACCTTGTATTCTACTGGTTGCAAAGGCACATTCAGACGTTTAGGGGTTAAGGCAAGGTTTAATTTTTTTTTGTCAAGGTAAAGCAACCTGCACCCCAAAATGCAGGCATGTAAGGAAAATTTAACTAAAACTAGAATGAATAAATGATATACAGAGGTTCATCCAAAAATTGATAATATAAGCTACTTTCATCCAAAATTTGGTGAATTGGGATTTTTCTCAAGGAAGAATCTAACAATTTCATCCAAATTTTCAACTAGATATCTCAATGTAACAATTGCTAGCTGACTTTTGAGGTAAGATCTAGGCAAAAATTTGCCAACAAATTAAACGCTGGATTGAGGGATTTTGTAAGGGAATTGATATGCGTACCACACCTTCTTGACTATCCCACCACACCTTGGGGTAAATTTTAGATTTCTACCATCAAAAACTTGAATTTGAGAATTTGGAATTTAGATTTGGACTCAAAGATCGTGATTTTGTTTAGAATCTCAAAAAAGTTCTAATTGAACAACACCCAATGAAAAAGCTTATCATTTTTATAAACAAAAGTAAAAGTAATAATTTTCCCCCAAGCTAAGCTTTTTCATTAAGTTGTGTAGTGACAACATGTTTTTACGGTTCTAGACAAAATCTAGATCTCTAAGTCCAAATCTGAATTCCAAATTCTCAAATTCAAGTTTTTGATGGTAGAAATAAAAAATTTACCCCTGGGTGTGGTGGTTTTTTCCCCCGGTGGGATAGTCAAGAAGATGTGGTCACGCATATCAATTCCCATTTTGTAAACTGCAATGTGTATTTTTAGTTGTTACTTTTGGCTGTTTTTGATTTTGGCTTAGCCATTTAGGGCTGATACGAAACTGATCCAGAAGCCATTAAAAACTTTTTTTGTCGGCAAATGTAACAGTCAGTCGGGGAGTCTGACTGGGAGTTTCGGAATTGGAGGCTTTTGTAAACTACGAGTTCAACTTTGCTGGAGGAGGAAACTAGTGACTTCTCGGGTGAAATTAGTGCGTTACACAGGAGATTAGTGAGTTAATTAACACTAATAATAGGCGCCTTCTGTTCGTTCTAAGCTCTTGGCTGTGTCGAGGGGAAAGGCCTTCTGTCTCTGCAGGCGCTCCAGCTTTACTCACGGCCATGGCGGTAGCTCCGACAGGGCGTGCGTTCGACGGAGCAAATTGGAGCAAGAACCTTGCGGGAGAGACGACGGAGGTCGGAGGACTGAAGATAATCGAAGCCAATAAGCAAGGAGGCGGAGCGGTGGACGGAATTGCGAGCAACAACAACAAGGGCGGTTTGTACATGGGGTTGCGCGGCATGTTTTCGTGTTTGCTGCAGCCAATTACGACGGACGAAGGGATGCCGAAGCTTGCTACGATCGGCCATAACCGCGGCAATGAAGATGACCGCCTCACGCAGTTGCCGAATAAGAAAGTCCGGGTGCACGCCGGGTTGTGCGACAAGACATCGAAATCGGACAATTGTCCGCCATTCGTGGTGGACGATGCTCAACTTCGAGACGTCGAAGAGAATTTCGTTTCCGCTAGAGAAGGCCTTGAAGGTTTGTGTTCTTTATATGCAATTTGTATGTCCTCTGCCTCCAGCGATCGGGCTGATGGAAATTTTCTTGTTTGTTTAGAGCGCGCCTCGTGGTTATCGTCACTGACACTCTGATAATTAAGATCACGGGAGTCTTAATTCTCGGACATCGCTCGTTGCGTAATTAGCCTGTTTTTTCCGTTGCGTCCAAGTACGGCGGCACTTCTTGCTTTTTGCACGAGCATGCGATGATTTGCGAACATAATTTGTTGTTGTTGTTGTAGTCGTGAGCATGCACTGGTTTTCGTCGATCCATTGCTGTTTTGCATGCTCGGTTAGTTCTTTCCAGCATCCTCTTCTGTCGTTGAGTTGTCAGTGCGATGATTTTTGCATCTGACCTTTTCAGATCGAGGATTGTCGGTATGCATGGAATTTTTTTGTTTGTCTTAGCGTCGTTGTCTCTTCTCTTTACTTCCTTCGTAGAATTGTATGAACACCAGGAATCGATCGCCTCTTCAGTTTGACTTCTGTCTGTGAAATGAGTTTAGTTTTAAGAATATTGCCATATGCGCTGTGACAATTTCTATGTTCATTCTGGGAATTTTAGCTCAGTTGAGATTGTTTGTGAAAGTAAGAGAGGGTTTCCATGAAAGACAATTGCAGGCTTATCTGCTCAACTGCTTACAACGCCAGTCTTTTGTAGTTTTGGCGTTTATTGGCCAAGAATTTCTGTTTGTGTCATGTTAGCAGGCTATGATAGCGAATGCGGTATTTGTCATACATCAAAAGCAGAGGATGTATTTCATACAAGCTGCAGCCATCAATTCTGTCGCAGCTGTATCAAACAGCACGTCTCCAATGCTTTGCAAGAACTCAGTAATCCAACTTTGGAAGTTCTTGCTACTCTTACTCACTGTCCGGAGTCCAGGTAATAAAACCTCCGGAATCTGCTTTGAGATGTTGCAGCTTTTTTGTACTTTAGCAATATCTTAAACTCCATGGAATGCTTTTGACGGTATAGTTTGTTGTTTTCATCGCGTTGTCGATGTAATACTAAAATAATTCAATTATGATATTGTTTGATTGAAGTTATTTTGTCAGTCTTAGAGATGTATATAATTTTCTAATATTTCTGGGCTTAGCGATCTAGCATTTAGAATGGTAGTAAGTATGGGTGTGAACACCAAACATGAACTGTGGTCCCCAGAAATATAACAGATTTTGTAGAATCTGTGACTTTAGGTAACTGTTCGAATTAACCAGGTCATGGCTGTTTCTTATGACCGATATGATACATTCTAGAAAACTCTGTGCATGAGATGTTAATGGTTTCTTGGTGTGTCGAGAAGATACGCTACGTGAACAGAGAGTACGAAATGGTTATTCACAGAATACTTGACTATGTTCTCTGGACAGTTGCTCGGAGGAGCTGTGTTGGAGGGACCTGGTGGATCTTCTCGGTGATAACAGAGTACGATCTTTTGGGAGATGGTTGGTTTTGAACTACAGCAAATACTTTGCGCCCCTCACAAGATCGGTGACAACTCAAGAAAATCGCTATCGTTGCTCTAGTTCAAAGTGCGACCAGAAGAATTCAAGTGTAGTTTTATCCCCAAGCAAAAACTTGCCTGTAGAAGGTATGTTTAACTATTTGCTTGATTCAAGAAAATGAGAACCTGCTTTCTTTAAGCTTCTGCTGATAGTTAACAGCACCCGATAACTGTTCAAAGAGTACCTTATGAAGTTACAGTACTTGTTAATAGAGATGTTCCATTGAGTTTCTTTTTTCCTTTTTGACTTGCAACTCTCTTTCTTTGAGGATCTGTTTTAAAGATCCACAAAAGGGGATCATAGCTGGTTGGAATGGGAACACATCTCGTTGGTCTCACATCTCCCCCAAAACGTTTTATGGGATGGGTATCCAATCTAGTCTGATTTCCCACGAGTTTGAGTGGTAATAAAAAGGTTTGATATTGAAATTATATTTTTACTTACCCTTGCCATTCTATAAAAAGAAGAGTCTCGATGCTAAGGTCTTTCTCGGGAAGCTTAAAATTTAACCTCCTTCATTGAGTATGCCCTATCAAGAAGATTTGCAGAATTGTTTTTCACATTGACGGCATTGACCAGCTGATACATGTGAGACTATGTTTGCTCTCAGTGGGATCCAGCGAGGAAGGAAGCAAGGTGTTCTGGTCCTGCCTGAGTTGTGATGCTATATGGTGTGCTTTTTGCGGGAAGCACGTAATAGCGGGCAGGAGTAGAAGTGAGCGAAACAAAATGCATGTGGGATGCAAGGGGCACTGGAAGTTTATGGTGTACAGATGCATAGTGGATCTTGATGAAGCTTGCAAAATCCTTCCGCAGGGTCGTCAGGTGACACATTTCATCTCCTCTGTCTACTTTGTTGTTCCCTTTTTCATATTTTCTTGATACAAATCTACGGTGACTAACATTCTTACGTGCTGGTAGGCTCGTTGTATGAAGTCTTGCTTCCAACTCCATGTGTGCTTGAGTTCATTCAGCAATCCCGTTTATTTGAAGGGCAATTACATACAGCTTTAAATGACTTTAGTTTTGACCTTAGAAGCATTTTTTAATCGTGGTAATATTCTAAATGGTCTGGCTTTTCAGTGCAAGAAAATGAATGAGTTGTGTTCCTTGATCTTTGCAGCATGCACCAGTGCGCAAGACTTCATCTAAGTCCAGCAACTTGACAATCTGGGCGGCTGGAACAGGCATTCCTCTTGAAGTTCACAAATAATACTGCAGTACCTTTTAATGTTGTCACTTTTTGAAATGATTAAGTTCAATTTGCACTATTTTTTAACTGATTTTGTTGTGGCAGGTTTCGGTGGAGATAGTGTAGAAAGTAAAAAAACCATAGAGAGCATGGTGCTTGCAGCCAAGAAGCAGGAATTGGAACGCGATGCTAAATTCACAATCGCGTTCAACTACCTGTCCACGGCTTTAGACAGGAAAAATGGATTGGATAGAAGACCTTCTAGCTCAGTCTTGCCTGCAGAAATTGGTGTTCTCCTCTGTTGGGGCGGTACTTTGAAGAAAGCACTCCATCAATTGGCCGCCAATGATTCCATGCTAGATATTTCTGAAAGGAGAAATCTCTATACCAAAATGGTTAGTTTTGTGTGAAATTTGAAATGAGCATGATAATTTTGTTCATTCTCCTACTTTATTCAATGTTTTCATATAGATGTGGGAGCTGATCGAAATCTCTTTGCAGGTCGCACTATTGAAAGCTATTAAGCTCCACAAGCAGCTGGAGCCCATCCTCTTGGAACCTAAAGAGGCCGACATCCACGAAGATCAAGAAGTTTGGGTAGGTGATGGTTCGGTTGCATTGTTGAAAAGAAACACCAATGGTGCTGAAGTGATTGACAAGGACAATACAGTTCTCAAGAAGATGCAAAAAATTTACAAGCAAGCAAAGGTAACACTAATGCTAGCTTGGAAAACGGCATACAGTTTTTGAGTTATGCTGTTATGTATAAATGAGGACACCTGGAATGTCGAGTGAGACAGTTTTTTCAATTTTATGTTTTAGGTTATGGTACTACGTTTCCAAGCAAATGCAACAACCGACGTGGCTGCTCAAATGGATTTTAATCTCGCCAAGGACATATGTGAGTGCTACGAATTCCTTCAGGATAATTTGACGATGGATTCTAAGACCTGTGCATTAGATGGTGACTCGGTTACGACTAAAATAAAGGCGAGAGATAAAGAGAAGGATTTAAAGCATATGCAGCAGGCTGCAAATTATAAAGAGAAACTCAAAGAGTTCCAATTTCAGGAGGTTATAATGGTAGATGAGAAGGGGCAGTATAGGCACCACTACAGAGATCAGATTGCGGGAAAGGCGTCTCAAGCAACGGTTATTGACAAGAGAGGGATCCATAACCAAAAGCGCATGTTACATGTGGTTAAGGAGGTCTCATCGTTATCAACAACGTTACCTTTGGAATGGGAATCTGGGATTCATCTTTGTGTGGACCAGCATCGCATGGACGTGATGAGAGCTTTAATTGTAGGCCCAAATGGCTCTCCGTATCAGAACGGAATCTTTCTGTTCGACATATTTTTGCCTCCAGGTAAGTGTGACTTTTAATTTGGATGCAGAATTGATTTTCCAAATTCTTTCTATTTGAATTCTCAAAAAATGCGTTGATATCAATACAATTGACGAGCAATGGAGGTGGGAATCGCTGTAAATTAACTGCTAAACTGAAGTCAAATGTGAATTGGGGTTTGTACTTTAGAGGTAAGTTTTAACGAGCTATGTGGCGCTTACGAATTTCTCTTTCGAGTGTTGCAGATTACCCTCAGGTTCCTCCTTTCGTGCACTTTCTGACAACAGGGGGTGGTAAAGTGAGGTTTAATCCAAACCTTTACAACACGGGCAAGATTTGCTTAAGTTTGCTTGGTACATGGAATGGACCCGGGTGGACTCCTGGAAAGTCTACACTTCTCCAAGTTTTAGTTTCTATCCAGTCCCTTATCTTTGTACAGGAGCCGTACTACAACGAACCGGGTTACGAGGGAAAGAAAAGCGTAGACCAAGCTTCGAAAGAAAACATGCGTCATCGTGAACATACTCTCTCGCTTGCTATCTTGGCTCCATTACAAAAGCCGGATCCAATGTTTGCTAACCTCATTCATGAGCATTTCAAGCACAAGAGAGAAGAGGTGCAACAACAATGCTCTGAGTGGTTGGATTTGACAACAGAAACTTCAGCCAAGCAACGCATGATTACTATCATAAAGGACATTGAATCAGAGCTTCAAAACCATTTTAGTTGACAGCGAGGTCTAGAAGGAAAATCCCAGGTTTCTACGACGAGGTGATATTTTCTTCTAGCCTGATTGCTTTCATGCAGCTCCTATTATTGGTTTGCCTCATGAGCATCATTGCCTCCAGTGACTCTGATACCATCCGCTCCATGCCAACTGGCTTATAGGTAGGCAATAACGATAAGCTCCTCGGTTTGTAGAATTTGTATAGCCCTATGTGAAGCCGAGAATAATCGTGGTTGCAATTTTTCGTTCCGCCAATTGTATATTATAATATAATTGCAATGGGAACTTTGCGCTTTGTATATATCTACACCTAGTGGGTGTGATATTTCTCTGAGTTTATACTAACTTTTCAATGAAATTTCGAAACACTGTGGACATTCCCAGTATTGCGTGGTAATGCCCTAAACAGTTTTTTTGTTCCACTAATGCGATTGCATGTGCAATTGTGGACAGCAAGCTTGTGTGTCTTGAGGTTTTGGTAATCAATTTTATGTGTTTCAACTTTTTAACGTGGCAGATGTTTTCTTAAGTTGTTAAAATGCTACTTGGTCAGGCTGACACTTCGCTGGAACTCATCGCCAGCTCTGAGTATCTTTCTAGCAAGACTCTACCGACTAGCTGAGTAATCGTCGGGTTACTGTTTGAAATTCTCGTTTTACCTGGTTTCATACATCTATCCTTTTCACTAACAATTAGAGTATGATCAGTTTTGGTGTTTTATAGTGCTGTAATTTTTTTAAAATTGTCTCAATTTGGTATGTTTGATTGTGATCTGCACTGCGCTCGAGGTTGTTTGTGGATGTTCTGTCCACATTGTATACTGGTATTTTGTGGATGTGGGCATTGATATCTCAAGCTGCTTCTGCCTGATGGAGCTGGCAGATTCGAAATGGCTCGCTTGCGAGGAGGTGACCAAGTCCATTAAGTTGACTCTTCATCCCAAGGGTTACGTCAACCCCTCTCAGGAACGGTACGTCTTTCCTTCCGCAACACCATGCAGCAGAATGATCAACGAATGCAGTTCTGGCATACTCATTTGAACGACTTCGTCAAATAGTGCCAGTTAATTTGGTGCAATGAGCGGCGGCACTGGATGGGCATCAGTTGTTTGGGATGGAGGGCTGAGCTATGGTCGACCGTCCTGGGATATATATGCTGGTTTGGGAAGGGAATGCTGAATTAGTACTAACAGTAGTTTAAATGACGACATGTGCGATTCGTAATATGAAATAGAAAATCATGTTTGTCATGTTTGCATTCTTCTGATTCGACTCAAGGATCCTGAAACTGGGAGAAGAAATGAAGCAGAGGTCATAGATTTTGACTGATATGTAGTGTTGATCTGGGGGCACTTATAGTTGTGTTAAACTGCAGTAATCAATCCCTGGTTTTTGAAGTTATTTAGTATTGTAGCGCTGGAATGAAACATTACTGGATTTGTGAGACATAAAGCAAGCGAAACTGAGGACCCGACTCAGGAAAGAGCGGCACAGGGGGTCAGTGCACAATGAAGTCATATTTTCCCCAGACTGCATCTGCAAGCCGAGGTGGCTGTGGAAGGAGGATGAAAATGGGTTCCTCACGCCCAGGTTTCGAAGGTGTCCGAAAGCCCACGTCGGCCGACCCATTCTCTTGCTGTGGAACGAGATGGACCGAGACGTATGGCTGGCGGAGATGGCGTTGAAGGACGCCACCATCACGTTTTGTTGGATGACTTGTATGTCCGGAGTGGGGTTGGGAGCAGGTCTCATCGTGGACGATCTGAATTTAGCCCATGACATGTGCAGCGTCCTGGTGGCAGGCGCCCTGTTTGCCGTCTTGCCTGCCTTCCTGTGCCTGGCGTCGTGGATGGGAGGTGCGTGCTGGAACATCACCAGCTTGATCGCATTCGCATACATGGGCGATAGTTACTGCAGCAGGCATACTGTGGTGTCGATTCTCGTCCGTATGATGGCTCAGGCACGTATAATTCCTCGCAACTCATGTGGAGTGGATTGGCTGATTAATTTAATTTCCCCATCTTTACTCCATTCTTTCTAGTACCATATTTGGCGTTTTCCGTGTTTTAATGTACCGCCGAAATAGCTTGCTATGCAGTAAATGAGTATTTTGTCAAATAATGCTTGGTTCAAGCTTGGGATTATCAAAGTAGAAGATAGAGAAGCTTTTCTGTGAATGTCAGTCAATAACAATTAGCCAACGCAGTAAATGAAGGGAATATAACTTCCCTATCTATTGTTCATTACTCCATTCACTCTAGTACCACATTTGGTGTTTTCCGTGCTTTAATGTGCCTCCAAAATAGCTTGCTGTGCAGTAAATGAGTATTTTGTCAAATAATGCTTGGTTCAACCTTGGGATTATCAAAGTAGAGGAAAGACAAGCTTTTCTGTGAATGTCAGTCAAAAAAGTTTAGCCAACGCAGTAAATTAACTTTTTATAAATGGTGTTCCGAGCTATTGTATCTACCGAGAGACATTCTAATACAAGACATTCGAGCTAGCATTGTTTCTATCAAATAGTGTATTATGCTGTAAATTGAGTAATAGGCTCTTTGTTTTTAATCATACTTTTAGCTGCTCTGAGATTAGGAGCAAGATGTTGTCTAATTAAACCTCGAATAACAAGAGCTTGAAATAATTCTACTGCCATTTCTCGTGGTAACCCACACTGATGTAATGGAAGAGAAAGACCAACTACAAATGGCGTAGCATTTCTTGTTGCACACTGTCAGGAAAGGAATGTCCCACTGTAAGGTCGCACCGGATAGAGTTTATGGGAATGTAATTATGGAAGTTCAGAAACCAAGAATGAGCTGATTGGATGTATGTTCTACTCACTAGGGTTCTGAGTGGGCAAGCAGATGGTAGCTGCCATGTGGGCAGCAGCATTAGTTATCAGGTTCACACCACCGGAGTACGGACACTTGGTAGAGGGACCACAGCTTCAAGTGGATCCATTCAAAGGTGCTTTAGTGGAAGGGATATTGACGTTCATACTGATACTGGTGTCTTTGATGACCATGCTCCGAGGACCGAAGAATCCCAGAGCTCGGCAGCTCATTTCAGTTTTGGCTACCGTCATGCTAGTCATCCTCGGCGGATCATATACCGGACCGTCAATGAACCCAACAAACGTGAGCCAATCTGCCGACCCTAAACTCCTTTTGATGAGAATTCATAGCATTTGTGTTACTGTATTGTAACTTCACAACTTTGATGCGATGTTCTGTTAGCATTTCAGCTACATTTGGAATCTAAGGATATGTTCACACTTGGTCTTAAGAGGGGTGGTAACTAAGGAAATTTAGATGCATTTGGACACACCTTTAGACTCCATTCATATTGCTAATACCCCTCCTAACACCAAGTGTGATCATACCCTAAGGCCTTGGTGTCGCGCCTTAAGAGTCTAGGCTTTATTTTGCATTGGACTTCGCCTTATGTTTGAAGGTGGCATGGCAGGTATACGGATGGGCAGTTGTAGACGAACTCAATGAATCCTGGGAGCACTATGCTGTGTACTGGTTTGGACCCTTAGTTGGAGCTCTGGCCGCGGTCAAGACGGTGAAGTTGTTGCTCGGCCCAAATCAGCAGCAGCAAGAATAAGTGAGTTGCATCACAGGAGTTCAGCCAATTTTTATAAAACGAGGAGACGAACTGATTCACTTGGGCTTTTTGTTTAGAATAAGTCCTTAAACATGTTCTCTGCCATTGCTAAATTGTGTTCAAATCTTCTTCCCTTTGAAACTGTTTTGTAATGTAGCTTACTTGAATTGTGTCCCAAGTGTGATAATCAAACCGGTAATGATTTTTTTTTTAATGTCACTATGAAGTGCCAGCCTCTATTAAATTTAATTTTTTGACTAAAAAGATCGGTAGTGTGGACAATTGTTGGTCAACAGATGTACGGTGACAATACCGATCTGTTTTTCGTAAAGAATTCCAGGAAAAATCAAAGGCTGATTTTTCAGCAAAACGTCATGTGATGTATGTTATGAGCTCTGGAATTATCATATCAGAGTAATTAATAGAGTTTAGAAATGCATCCACCAATATGTAGGAAACTTGGTGGAACTCATGACCAAGCTAGTGTTTGTCAAAGTTCAAAAGGACGACCCTGTGGAATTGCGAATTATGTAATACGATTTGGGACCACGTCATGAATGAAACCCTATGAAGAATGTGCTACTTCACGGAGCCTAATGTCAACCTTTGTATCAGAAACGATTGGATAAGATTGCAGCCGCACTCCCCTATTATGAGCTTGGTTAAGGTCAAGTGTTTGCGTATGACCAATGTTTACTTTTTGTCAATGCCTGTTTTGACTCATTAGTTAGAAAGGCGTTTGGTTAGTGTATGAGAAACACAGGTGAAAAAGCACCTCCAAAGTTGTAGTCACTAGAATTAGGAGAAGTAATGCAAATGGAGTGCTTGTTTATGATCAGTGTTTGGATATGGTTAACATTTTTTGCTAGCCCACAGTGTTGACCTTATCCAAGCACCACTGCAACAACATGGAATTTGCAAGAAACAGACTACTCCATGAAAATTGAAGTCTAAATCTTTGTTGCAAGGAAAAGCAGAGTCCCTTTCATACCCACTACCGAATATCTCATGTTTCTTTTTTCTAGGTTGCGTTGTCGATGAAGAAGGTATAATGCAATATTCACATATTATGGACTCCATTTTCCTCAAAAAATCTCTCAATCCATTTCCATCAGAATAGTCGGCTTCATTACACTTAAGTCACCTAAGTCGTCATACACTTCATGAATTTCGTGAACACTATAATCCCCTCATCCTCGATATTTCATAGAAACGAGTGGGTCCAGGAAAGTTTTACTTAAGGTAGGAACACTCATAAGCATCACTGTCCCCGTAATCAGCACCTCTGAAATCTTGGAAATTCTGTGGAAGTGGCTAGATGTAATGACAAGGATGTACAACATGTGAACATGAAAGCTTAAAAGTGGTTATGGGTGCAATGGTAGTTTGCTCTTTAAAAATTCATAACTTATTTTCACAATCCAAATAATATATTCAAAAGTGCAAACTCATTTTTTTGTGTTCCTAATAGGATCCTATAATTTGCTAGTTGTTTGTTAATAGTCATCATGTTCAAAACCCTTAGTTTGACGTTTATGGGTGCTCCTACCTTATAGCTTGAGTGTGAAATCCACAAGAACCCTTGCGCTTGCCAAATGGGCAGCCACATGGCTGCAGCTGCAACAATCCATCGGGTCTGATGGTGCTTGTCATTAAATGACAATAGGGCACAGTATATACGCTGCTGTATAATTGGCATTTACTATCAATAAGAAGTTTTATTTTGGGATCTTGACTACCTCACTAGAACAAAATTGATCTATATTCTAACTTCTTTATTGATCTCAAATGTAATAAAGGTGTGGATGCACTCCAAATACAAAAATTAAACTCCATATTGTACTGGTTGCAAAGGGCTACTTGGTCGTTCAAGGGATAAGTAGCTCACTAGAACCGCTTTGATCTATTCTCCAACCTTTTTGTTGATCTCAAATGTAATAAAGGTATGAATCTATTCCAATTACAAGAATAAGACCTCATATTGTACTGGTCGCAATGGTACACTTAGACATATAGGGGTGCACAGCCGTGTCTTAAGGTTTTTAATTCCTAGAACTTTCTTCTAAATCTTTGTATAGTACCCTTACATAAAGATATGTAATCCATGTTTTGGCATTTCAAACAAGTATGTGTAACAAAAAAAAATGGTATTTCAACCTCATATTGTTGGTATTTGATTCTCATGTAATCCCAATTAGCCATACCAAATTTTGGTTATTAAAAACTAAAATCCTATTTTTGGAAAAAAAAATTTGTGTCAAATTCATGGGTTTATATGAAAATTGATTGAAGAAAATTGGTGATGAATTTTTGAGATTTGATTGCATGGACATGTAGGAAACATTCATACGCACATTTTCCATTCTAAAAAAAACCCCCTTAAGTAACAAAATTATGATCAATGAAGAGTTCAATGTGGGGTGTGGTAGGACCAAAATTTGTAAAATAGATATTTATTTATGATAGTCAATTTTTGTTATTTGGTTCATACACTGTGACTAAATTTGTACCTTTGAACATGACAATATGTTAACTTAGCCAAACACTAGTCAAAAAAATATCTACTTTACAAATTTTGGTCCTACCACACCCCACGTTGAACTCTTTGTCAATCATAATTTTGTTACTTAACCCCTAAAGGACCATTGTCCCTTTGAGGGACAAGCTAGACTTCAGGCATGTACCTATGGCTAAACTACTTAGTATGATTTTTTGAAACTTTTATCAAAGGTGGGGAATTCAAAGATCTATGTGGGCATCTAATTTTTTCTTCATTCCAACATTTGACAAAGAAGTAATGCATGGATTTGTGAAAATTTGGGGAGGGCTGCCCATCCGGGCAGCCCAAAATTTTTTTTAAAAATTTCTTTTTTTTGAAACACAAATTTGAAATTGGTTCTTTAGATTTTATTATTCATGAGAAGCTTTGAATCGTTCAATTTCAATCAATGACATGAAAGTTATGAGGAGATTTTGTTTGCAGGCAATCATGGTTTCTCTACTCTAAAATAAACTTTGAAGTCCTTTATTCTACTCAATTTTCAATATTTTGGAAAAAAAATTAAACAAAAGGAAGTAGATTGTTTATCACAACATTATCACGATTGGGATTTGCATTTTTCATTTTCATAATTAAATTCTTAACAATTCAATGTTTTGACTCATTCTCTACTTCTTTTTACTTACTATTTTTTCCCATGTCTTGTAAAGCTCCAATTGATTTGAAAATTCTCCCACACATACCTAACTTGATGTCCTACATGGAAAAAATAAAGCGCAACTTTGGGTAGAGCGATTTTTTTGTTACAAGAGTGGTCAAAGGCTTTTGAAATTTTTGGGCAGCATGAAAAAAATCTTTTTTTTTCACTTTAGATGTAAATATCTCACTCCTCTCCGTTTGGAATGAGCTGATTTTTTTCCCGCAAGTACCTCTTCCAATCTAGGGCAAGTTCCTATGGTTGGATTTCCCAAAAACAAAACATAAAATCCTTTTTTTTAAACCTCCTAAAAGTGGCAGTTTTTAGTGATTTTGGTGGAAAAAAGGGCTTGGTCCTTTAGGGGTTAAGGGGGTTCTTTTTAGAATGGAAAATGTGCATATGGATGTTTCCTACATATCCATGCAATCAAATCTCAAAAATTCATCACCAATTTTCTTCAATCAATTTTCATATAAACCCATGAATTTGACACAAATTTTTTTACCAAAAATAGGATTTTAGTTTTTAATAACCAAAATTTGGTATGGCTAATTGGGATTACATGAGAATCAAATACCAACAATATGAGGTTGAAATACCAATTTTTTTTTGTTACACATACTTGTTTGAAATGCCAAAACATGGATTACATATCATTATGTAAGGGTATTGTATAGTGGCCTCCAACAAAGTATGTCGGGTCCTTTTTTGTCATTTAGAGCTCATGTCATGTTATGGCACAAAGCTGAGGTCAATTGGCCTTATTTTATATTGAAATTTTTATATTTCATTCCTACCCCTAATCCCAACCAAGCATATCAAAATTCAACCCCAAAAAACTAAAGTCCATATTTTGATAAATAGTTTTGTGTCACAAATCATGGTTTTACAAGAAAATTGATTGAAAAATATTGATGATGAATTTTGGAGATTTGATTGCATGGGTATATAGGTAACATCCATATGCACATCCATAGGCACATCTTTCATGCTAAAAAAGAACCCCCTCAAGTAAAACAAAGTTAATCTTCAAAATGTTTAGTGTGACTTGTGATATGTCCAAATTTTGTAAAATAGATGTTTTTAAATTTTAGTTAGATTTTCATCAAAAAAACACAACATGTTCAAATGTACAAACTTAGTCACACTGTATGAATCAAATAGCAAAATTTGATTATCAAAAGAAAATATCTATTTTACAAAATTTGGACATATCACAAGTCACACTAAACATTTTGAAGATTAACTTTGTTTTACTTGAGGGGGTTCTTTTTTAGCATGAAAGATGTGCTTATGGATGTGCATATGGATGTTACCTATATACCCATGCAATCAAATCTCCAAAATTCATCATCAATATTTTTCAATCAATTTTCTTGTAAAACCATGATTTGTGACACAAAACTATTTATCAAAATATGGACTTTAGTTTTTTGGGGTTGAATTTTGATATGCTTGGTTGGGATTAGGGGTAGGAATGAAATATAAAAATTTCAATATAAAATAAGGCCAATTGACCTCAGCTTTGTGCCATAACATGACATGAGCTCTAAATGACAAAAAAGGGCCCGACATACTTTGTTGGAGGCCACTGTACAGTATTTAACTTTTCAAGCCACGGTGGGCACCTACAAAGATGCACGGAAAAACATGAAATCTTGCATAATTCTTAAAAACTAGAACAAAATATTAAGTAATTTCATTCCCACAACGGCCTGGCCAAAAGGCAGAATATGCAAGAGTAGATGAGTGTGGAGCTCCTACATTAGTGTAATTGGCTCTGAACCAGAAGAGAGTTCTTGCATTCACAACAGGTACATTTACAGTGAATGTGCGGAAATTTAAGTACGTTGTTAATAAAAAAGCCAGTGCGAGAGTGCAATTTTGTAGCAATAGAGCCTCTCATAACCAAGCTGTTCGTATTTATGGCAATGAATCGGGAGATACACGCACTTTGAATCAAGGAGAATAGCCACAAGGTGGAAACTTGCAGTAGTCATATAGAAGAACCTCATTCTACAATGGCCAAGACGATATTAAAGAGCTTCAATTCACAGTGCATCGTAGGCCGTACCTTATTCAATCAGACAAGCTTGCTCTTTCCAAAGCTGCGCATCATCGTGGCTGCACTGAAGGGCGCTTAGAAATTAGAATGTGCCCTTATTCATATAAACAATGATGGGATGTTTGCATAAAATCCATAATCTACATAAACGTCACCTGAGCGAATCTTGTTTACCCTGAATAGAAATCCAGATAAACATTCCTGCCAATTCTAAAAATCGTCCTAAAATTGCTCATACCCCTGATAGGCCTTCACACTCTAAAATCGGCTTAAAATTCTCCCTCACACTAATCAGTACAAAGGGGATTAGCGAGCACATGATGTATGGATACAAGTTCTGAGAACCGGTGCTTAAGCACTCCTTGACAAAGCTTTACATGAGCTGTGCAAAATGAAAAAATCCTCTATAAGACAAATAGACCCAATTCTAAAACGCAATGTAGACCGGATGTTATCTATTAGATAAGACCTGCTAGGGCAGCAGCAGGCCCTGTCAGACCCATTGCAGCAGGTGCCGCAGTTGCGGCATGCGTCGGTTGTGATACAAATGGGATGTCCATTACTTGCTCTTTGATAAGTTCCTTAAGCCTGGAGAACAGTCACCACGTCACCCAAATTCAAAACGCTGCATAAATTTCATCATACGTGTCTGTACAGAAAATCATCGAAGTCTAAACATCCACGTTTAGCATTTGGACTCATTTAAGTAGACTAGAGAGACTAACTATAATGTTTTATGTAATAATTATCCAAAAATGCTGTCATACAGTGCCTGAGATAAAATCGAAGAAATAGGTCAGATGTAGTACTCATAAGTTGTGTTGGGTTCTTCTGAAGCAACTGTTAACCTCATTTGTGTCCTGTCTGAAGGATCTGTCTCAATACGTACCTGTAGCACACAAACCTCATTATTAACACCAAACCTAGGAATTGACCTATCAGTATATAGAGTATATGCCTTTACAGTCTTCATAACATATAACGACCGTCTACATGTTTCTCCTATGCAGATGTAAGCATAGACCCGCTAAAATAGCTGTGGTGTCTGTATTTAATCATGTCTCACAACCGGTGGATGTGAATTGTGAAATGCCACAACCCACACCGCAACAGAAAAAACTTAGTCAACAATGACATAAGAGTGCCCTCATAACACAATTACATTCAGTGACTGAGGTTCCCTATTTGTGATTTACGTGCGAACTTGCAATACCAGGTATGCAATGCATTCTTTACATAATCTGAAGTTAAGAGTGCACAAGAGAGAGGTGGTGCAAATGAGGGCACGAGCGTGAATACCAAGCACAAAGTAGCTGCAGTTCCAGAATAGAATGTTGTTGCAGCAACAATGTTGTTGGCGTTTGGATCCTGCAAAATTCAATAGTCAACCTCTTGCAGAATCATTGTACCTATAATCAAAGTCAGGCAAAAACTCACAACTTGCAAAATCTCGATAGAACGCTAAGAGCATGAAAAGGGAATCAGAAGAGATTCGAGTTGAAGCTTACAAGGCCAGGAGCGACACCAACATGCAGACGAATGAAGAGGTCTGCCATTTCCGCCAGAGGCATAGGCCTCACGCCACGGACCTATGAAGTTCAAATCTCAGAAAAAGTAAAAAAAGGAAGCAGAGATACCTGGTCCTACAACCGCAAAATAGAATGATTGATCGTTGTAATTAAACTTGAGCTAGCCAAAATAGCAGGCTCCTATCACAATCAGAACACCAACAAGTGGAAACCAAAAAATCTGCTCACTCGACGTGCAGACGAATTAATAAAATTGCGAGAGGCGCATTCATGAACCAAGAAACAAATACGAAGCAGTCGGTAATAACTACCACTTCTTGGAGCTTAGCTGGTGGGCCTCCAAGTGCTCTCCATCGGGCAACAAATTCGTTAGCCGACACAGGAGCAACTTGCATAAATTTGTTTAACGTAGTTGGCAGTTTTACTGTCACATTCACCTGCCAGTAATTACAACATCAGCTTCGTTTTCGCCTTAAGGGATGAAGAGCAATATAGCGATTGCAGGAGACATGAGATGATACTCTCATTCTAATATAACCAGTTCATAACCTACAACAAGATGGAGTAGCACCACAAAGAATGAATTACAAAGAGGTCTGTTAAGAAAACGTCAATTAATCACAAAAGTCTGCTCAATTGCTCTAACATCTTCCAGGCATACTCAAGATTCAAGGTTGTGTACATACAGGTGTATGACCCACACTATAGCTGAAGTCAAGAACCGCAGTTTCTCTGCTTGCACCCATGCAAGCTACATCGATTGGAACTTGAACCTGCCATGTCACGTCCAAAGAGATGATGATGAATAGTCTAAACCATTGCGCGATACAAAAGCACGGCAAGACGGAGGATTCTCTAACGCAAAGCTCTCGTCAAAGGCTAAGCAATTACTGATTCTCCCCACATCCTGTTAAACTAGATGATTCATCACATCTAAAGTACCAAGAGGATGTAAACAATCCTACACAGCTTGGTAAAGAAAGTAAGCTAAAATTTCTCAAGGAGTTCTGGATTACTGAAAAAGATGAAGAAATTACCTGAGCTCTTGGAGGAATGGTGTTGGGAACAACCGCTGATTGCAGTCTTAAATGAGGTGGTGGCAAGACTGAACTTCGAACACTTGTCAAGGGTCCAGTGTGTTTATTCCCAACAAAGAGAACTATTCTACCTTGGGCATTACGCCACTCTGCTTTCATACCAATCTGCATGAAATTCTAAACGATAAGATCTCATATCCAATCGTCAAAAATGATAATTCACTGCTATTCGAGACCACGAACATGCAGGTTAGAATCTAAACAGGACCATGAGGGCTTTCAGTGGGGATGCTTCAGATGAAATTAGCAAGCAAATGGTAGAGCATATAAAAAAGGGTACAAGTTGCTGAGATAGAAAAGTTTAGCGCTAAAAAGTGATGATAGACTTCAAAAGTAACAAGATGACTTCAAGGTGCACCACCTCCAATGATTTGGTGCACAATGAACACACCAGTATGGTGCTCTCGATACATGATGAAAAATCCAAAAACATACCTGTACATAAGGATCTTCGTACAGTACACCACTGTCCTTCACGACCAGTTCTTTGAACCATTCCGCAACATTTCGAAGAGGCTGTACAAAACAATCAAACTTATACTTTGTTACTACTCGCTATTACTCATTGCATTCTCCACGCCTACCAGATTCAAGAGTGACAAAAGACCAGTACTTGTGGTTGTGATGTACATAACAAGCTTCTGATCATGATCTTTGGCATTAAATCCAATAATAAGAACTAACTAACAACGTTTGAAGTGCCAAGAAACCAATTGGAGTAAAGTTACAGTAGATATTCTCGTATAGCACATGCATGTGACAAAGCTCCTTTTACATACCTGGACCTGTGTAGGAGCTCCATCGAGTAGGGCCAATGCAAGAGAGTCTCCAGGGGCAGCTGTTGCAGCAGAAGCTGTTGGAGGAGGTGCTTCTAATGCCAGTATGTCACTGGGATTTATAGAAGCTACAGAAGGAGGTGCCTCTATAGCAACTGCGCCCATGAGATCATTGATTAAGTCACCGCCAGCAGCCCCAGAACCTTGTTGTGGCGTTGTCCCATTGGAGTACACTTGCGATTGTGAAGGTATTGCCCCTGACGCTTGAGGAAGCTCTGACTCAGCTGCTTCCTCCTGCACATAATAAAAGCCATTAGAAAAGACAGCTAAGATTATTCTCTGTTGATGCGTGTTATGACAAAAGGCAAAATCGAATGTTTCTACTCAAGTTCCTACAAACTTCTCTACTCCATAACAGCTATCAATGCCTATAGAGGTATATCCTGTAATAGGTGATCTCATATTGGTTAAGCCCCTGATGAATGTCAACCTTGAGGGTAGAGGCGCAGGTTCACACCTCCAACCTGACATTCTCGTTGGGCAACTCATCATAAAAATTATGATATTGAAGCAATATAGTATGCTAAAATCCAATGAGTACTGAATAACCATAATGTATTAAGTAATAATGATAAGCTGTTCAAGCAAAAACTTTAAGAACGTAAATTGGAAGATTGTCTGTTCTAATCCAAGAGGAGGTCAGCAGCGTACTGGATATCGGCCTGAACTAGCTGCCTTGGGTACAGAGAGAGGACGAAGACCACCATTGTTAGGCTGCGGATCTGCCACTACCAGGGCCATCGAATTTTGCTGCTGCAACCGCATCTTAGTTGCACTCACTTCGGCTGCATCTCCATCTGGATCTTCAGCTTTCTTCAGTAAAGAGGACTACAAAACACACAAACTTACGTTCAAAAATAATAATAAACATCAGATTTGGGGAGAACTGATAACTACATAAGTGAATGCAAACTTCCAGACATAATCTAACAGTGTTCAATAACAGAAATTGGCAATGAAAGGTGTCCCAAATACAATCGCACTGCAGTTCTAATCATTTTTCCATATTCAAACATGACCTCAAGATGCATGAAAATCTTGATTTATGCGCAACCCCAAAACTAGTACAAACCTGGCGCTCAGGAAACTTTGGCATTTCAGCCATAATGTCCACCATGGAAAGTCCTTTACGACTCAGCGCAAGAAACTCCACAGCTCTTTGCTGCACTTCAGCATCAACGGAGCTCTCATACCTGATCACCGTCCCTCAAGAATTATTTGAAAGAAAAAAATTCACGCTTAGAAATAATCCTCGGTATTGAGCAAACTTCAAATACTGTACAAGATGCAGATTTCTAGAAGCTTTTGATTTCTCCTCACTCAAATACAATATGATAGCGCCTTTTCAACATACATCGATACATAGATAAAATCAAGATTGAAACGAAAATGTTATTATTAGAAGAAAAAAACCAACTTTTTCATCAAGTTCCCGTAAGTGTGCTACAATAGAGAATACTCCTGAAATGAGGATAACCAATTTATAAGATACCTCATTGACATGAACTCGGCTTTGGAAAAAAGGTCATATTACCTTCTAAATACTGCAACGACCTGCTCCACCAGCTCTGGGTTAGGAGGCTGACAGTGCATCATAATCTTCACACACGCTGAAAGTAGTAAAGCCTTAGTGGGAGTTCTGCAGCACAGAATCCACAGTCAGTGATGCTTCAGGAGCAGATCGAGGATCATAAAAATGAAAAGAAAAAAATTGCATTTAAATTTCCTGCATTATTCCATTCAGACTCAGAACTTGAGAAATTAACGAATAACTTGTAGGAAAGTATAATGCTAAAATTGCTCACGTGACTGCTGGAAATTTGTCATTTAAAATGTGGAAGATTTCTTTGGCACTGCAACCCGGTCGCCGGGCTAGAAGATGGCTATATTCTCCTAATAGATACCCTGAAACCTGCATGCACCGAGGAATCGCTAATGAACTTAAGCTACTAGGTCTAAAAAGGTCAGATGTTGATGCAGGTTTGAAGAGCAACCAGGCTGCACACACAGCTGCATGTGAGACAAGAATCCATTAGATGGGTCTGCCAACAGCACGATGAAATGATTCAAGAAAAAAAAATCATATTGAACGAGTGATTGGTCAATTCCAACCTTGTCTTGGATTTGTTATATCTTACTCACTTTCCCAGACGAAAAGCAGAATAAATATCCATAAACAGAAAAAAATCAAACTTGAGAGGTTTCAAGTTGATAAAATGGAAACTAATGCATATCTGATACTCCTTCTGTCTCGCAAGTAGCCCATTGGAACCTCATTTTTTGTATTCCTATTTCATTGATCAGATTGTAAGATACATTATTCATAAGGGTCGAAAATTTATATCACTGCAAACAGTGATGAATATTGTATATGTCCATTGCAAACTATTTAAAAATCGGGCCCAATAAGCCTCCATACAACCTACTCAAAACTATCAAAAGGAACACGAGTTTCAATGGGCCACTTATTGCAAAACAGAGGGAGTATATCACTTTGTTCCCTTGACCGCTGATACATAAATTTCCAGTTGCAAATCAATAACTTACCTTCACCATAGTTTCATGCACAGCAGGCTTGTCCAAGTAATCACGTGCCTTCGCAGCAGCATAAGCCTATTACCATTGAAAAAGTTCAAAACTGGTGAAAACACAAATTCTCAAGCAATTGAAACAAACATGGTGGATTCTTCAGGGAGGATAATTTAACTCAAATGAAGTTTTTACTCTATGCTAACCCTGAAACATACTTGGACAACACGTATTGTTGTCCAAAACTTACGAGCTAAATGAACTGCAAGCTTAAATATGCATGCAACATACTGGAGCATGTGATTATTACCTGTAGATCATCATTGTTGGTCACAAACTGAACCACTCGGTACCAAATATCATCACTCACAAAATCCCCAGCCTTCTCAATAAGCTGCAGTATAACATCCACATACCTGTCACGCCAATCACAATATCTCAAATGTATGATACAAAACTGCTAATGCTCAACAATGAGAATGGGATTGCAGTGTGAATGGGATAATTCAACAGTATAGATCCGGCTGACTGAAAATCAAAATAGTACACATACACAAACAGATTATATGAAGATTTTCCTGATTAAGACAAAGCAGTACCATAACAAATCTGGAGCAAACTTCTCTGCCAAAATGGCAGCTTTCAATGCGAGCTCTTCCCGAATTCCAAAATCAGCGGATGTCAAATACTGCCAAGAATGAAATACTGAGTGAACAACACAGGATAAAAAGACCCAGAAAAGTAGCAGACACCTTCAAACATAAAATATTATAAAAACGCAGATATAAATGAATTTAAAAAACGTTTAGAATTTGAGCGCTGAGAGACCTGTAAAAGCTCTTCTACAATTTCTTTAGCATTGGTGACATCACACATGCCATATAGCAAGTCCAAAGAGCGCCTCCGAATGCTGCACGGTTTGACATGACTATCAGGGATATTGAGAGCAGTGGTAATGGCACGATTGTACAGTACCATGTGATTCTGAAATATATACAGGGCACCAGGACCTCTCCAACCACATCAACAATCATTTATTTCTCTTATCAAATCAAGTGCACAAGTTGAGAACAAGCTTCCTTCTATGCAAAGGATGTATTCAAAAGGGCAAATAGCATGAGATTCTCTCTGAAAAGTTATCAGTCACCTAAGATTATTTGAAAATGGTTCAGATTCGTGCGTCTTCTAACATGATCGCCGAAAATATATAAAAAGGACTTCGTTTACCTGATATCAGGGTCTTTCAAGGATGTGATGATTTGTGATTGATGCTTTTTGATGCTTTCCGCCACATCTGCTACTAATAACATTCTTGTCATATTTTCCTAAACACATGAACAGCATCAACACTAAGCCGTTGACCTTTATCGTAATTTTGACCTGTCAAAACATAAATTGCAAAAGTCTCCAAACCTCTAGGATGCAATAACTTTGCCGAGATTAGCAAATGGAAGTTTTTACACTTCAATAATCATAAATTGTGACTGAGGATTTCGTCACGAACCAAACCCAAATAACGAATGTTGGGCTCCCGGACAGATATGAATTTTCCCAGTAACACGACGCATTGAGACATCATTTCCTTTTCTGCATCCAAGTGCATTACCTGCAAAACGAACATCACAGCCTTAAAAGACCCATACTAAAATTTCAATGTTATTTAGAACAGCTGCTGCGTACTCAACAATGTAATGAGATATTCAAAAGGAAGCTCCCTTGACAGCATATCCACAATTATGAAAGCAATCTGCAAGAATCAGATTCCAACGTAAGATTACAAGAGCGTGCTAAACGGCACTGGAAGGCTACATAGTCCAGTTTAGATGGAACCATCATCCTCAAGATTTTCAGAGTTAGGCAGGATGAAGAGATATACCAGGGCAAGTGCCTCGAAAAGAACAGCATGCGATGCATTATTCTTGTTAACATTTTTTACAACGTCCGTACCCAATAAAATTCTTTGTAAAACCTGCACAAAAAGGAAAATTGATACGCTTCTAATAGTTAATCACAAGACTACTGCCCAAAGCTCTGATGCAGGAATCTAGGCAAAACTCAAAAAAAATATTGAACAAGATAAGTACGCATAGCTGAAACCCTTGCTCACAAACACATATATCCAGAAACAGTTTGAGGATCTGAACAAAACCAAAAGACTCAATATAATGAGGAACTTACATCAAGCAAAGATTCCCTGGTGCTAGGATCGTCAATTGCCGGAAAATATTGCAGTACCCGCATTGTTTTGACCTGTTCCATCCAGCACACAAAACATCCAAGTTCTGTAAATTTCAATATTGGATCGTTGCATGGAAATTGCAAAAACCTATTCCCCGGTACAATTTCCTAAAACAGATGTTATGCAGAAACATAAATAAGAATAAATCCAATCCCATAGATGCAGTAAATGCACAAAATATTCCACAAGACAGTGGCCTGCGACTACACAACGGATATACGAACGCTAGATAACCACCTCTTGCGAAATCATATAAATTCAAAAAATCAGTACACCGAAAAAAATAAAGACCGAGACGCTAGAGGATACTGATGTCCAAAACAAGTCTCACCAAAAGAAATTCGAAACATACCTGGAGCCACGGGGAGGGGATGCCGTAGTATGTATATTCTTGCGGTATGTCATGCCCCCTGGTTAATCGTTCCAATGTACGAACACACTTCGGTACACAATTCCAATATGCCTCAGGAGAGTTAGCTACTAAAGCCACAAGCAAACTCATTACAGCTGTCAGAACCCCCAGATCCCGCTCATCCAGTAGCTGCACCATGCGTTCTGACCTGGTTGAACCCAAACAATTTACGTCAACACAGCAGGACAATAAACGTCTACAAAGAAGATCCAGTAAAACAGTATTCAAAGAGGATAGATATGAAAACGGCATTCGATACCCCTATGTATCAAAACATTTATGATAAACTTCATTATGGTTTGATGAAGCAGATCCAAATGCCCCAATCTATTTCCACATGAAGCTAACAAAGGCTTGAGAAGCTATAAACATCATAATGATTACCACTTACCAGCCATCAATATTGACTACATCGGGATTCTTTCTATACAGACGGAGCAAACACAGAGCTGCTTTTTTCCGCACAAGAGGCCTGCAGGAGTTTGAAATCTGCAAAATCACGACTCCAAACAAAAAGTAAAACACTACTTATCCTTATCCTGCTTATACGAACTCTAATTCTGAATTGATGATAATTGTATAACAATCCTATACACTTTCTAACGATTGTGAAGTACAGCGGCTCAGACGAACGTGAACAAAATATATGTAACGATTTGCAAGTACGACAAAGCTATGCCCTACAACTAGTATCACAACTGCCAAAAAGCTTCATTTATGGACACAAATTAGATGATGTTACCATTTCTCAGTAGAACACAAAAGATCACAGAAATACTTAAGCCTTCCCTAAAAGAGGACAAAGGAACAATGAGGAACCTCATCAACAATGTACTCTTACCAGCAACTTCTGTACATCTGGAGCCAGCGATTCTGAAAATTCTCTCCCCCCAACATTGCCCACCTGATCACCAAATGCCACAAGATGATAGTAGCAGCCAGGCACGTCAAAACCGTCAAAAAGTGAAGAAAGACGAAGTGCCAGGTTCATCCCTAGTACAGCATTCTATGCCTAATTGAGGATGGCGACAGAGAAGCAGTTCGTCCAAAAATTCCCGTGAGCCCATTCAATGTAGTAATCTTTGAAAAGCAATTGGATAGCACTGCACATCCAGACTGACCACACTAAGGAAGCATACAGATTGGCGTCTATGAAAATCATCATAACAAGACAGTAAGAATATAGAAAACTAAAACGAGAGCAAGGACCTTGACATAGTTCGATCCAGGTTACGTTTAACAAGTGACGCACGGAGAAATACCATTGTTAAGGCGAGACATTGAAACGTCTCATTTCGACCGATGATGTCATTGCGGACCGTGTTGATGACCAAACGTAGAAAATCGTGATTTTCGTTGAGCAAGCATGATGTAACAATATAGCCAACCTGATTGCATCACCATCCTTTCATTAAATGGTATCGTAGCTTATTCGCAACAACTTACAATCTCTGAACGCCAATGATCGGTTAATTTCATCAATGTACGGCATCTGGCATGATCAGGGACAAAGAAGCCCCGGCCCGTTGAAAACAAGCAAGGCTGAAAACCAATGAAACTAGAGGTGAATGCAACAATCGAACACATGGAGATATACAAGAGCTGCAGACAATTTTAAGAAAGCATATGTACCTGCTTTTCAGCGTATTTTGGAGCTGAAATAAGTGCTACTGTTTCCATGTGCCCGAAATCCACATCATACCCAAGCATATAAATGTACAGCATCTTCCAGACATATTTCTTCTTCTCATATACAGACAATCCCTGAAAATCACGGATATCAACAATAGTCAAAACCCTGATTTTTAGCTTCCAAACAACCCTGAAAACTGATGATTCGAAATATCCTCTTGGAAGACCTTGACTTAGGGCCAACTTCGGAACACATGTATCAAAAAATGAAGATCAAAATGACAATCCGAGGGATTATGAAATTTGCACAGCAGCTTTCTATGTCTATCTGACCGCCATAAGACAGGAGCTGAATGAAAGCTGTATTCTGCCGTCGTCCAGCCTCTGTAGTAAAGGCAAATTCAAAGGTTTTCGGCGCACTGAAAGTAATGAACACATATTCAATATATTGCCCGATTCAGCAGTTCATGATGTAATTATAAACGTCGGTAGATTGCGAAACAGCTTTATAATTAAAGATTCTTGATATTTTCATTCAAACAACAATTAAACGTCATCTACCAGCTGACAAAAACTAGAAAAATGACAGATAATCCATTTTCCATATACTATCCATACGGCTTCATTTATCCATAATTTAGCAAATCTTAAACAACAACAGAAAAACGAATCGCAAATTTCCAAAGACACCGCTCCAATTCACGGCTCTGGCATCTCTACGACGCGATCCACGCAATGCTTTACTAATCCTCCCAGGGTTCCAATGTCCAAACCAGCGAGCTTCTCGCTTACTTCCAACATAAAAATTCCTACGCATCAATCACTCGCTAAGCTTATTCCAAAATCCTCAATTACGCAAGGTCACTGCAATCCACCACTCCACTTAACTTACCCGCTCGTTCTTGAACCGCGTCCGAATGTTCGCGAGCTCCTTATCAACACGACCGTGCTCCTGCTCCTTATTCTGACAATTCCGCACATCGCTAATGAAGACAGACAGCCCTCTCATCCCCGAGAGCGCCATCCCCGATCACTCCTCTGTCGGCTCCGGCTCCCGCTCTCGATCAATCTCACCAAAAATTGTGCTTCGTCGAAATCGGACTTCGTCAAAATCGCCGTGCTTATCACCGCGGCCTGGCACCTCGCGGCTTCGCCATACCGGCACCAAATGAGCAAGCAAGAAGCTCAAAAGAATCGTCGCCGCGCGGGGAACACAAATTTTGGAGCAGCAATTGGAGTCGTGAGCTGTCTGTGGCGATTGCAAAGTTCGGTCGCTGCTGGTTGCTCCGGCGACGACGAACATTTCAAAGAGGAGACCTCTTCACACTAAGTTAGAGCATGCTCAGTTCAACGGGCATGAAGGCCGCTATATCAATCATAAAGGCCGCTATAAATTATATGATTTGAAGAGCATGAAAATAAAAATTTCCATTCGTAAAATTTTGGTTTGGACATAGATTTAGATAAATCACATCAAATGTTAGCTAATTTCCAAAAAATTTAAAAGCCACTTCAAGCTTAAATAAGAGAATTTTAGTAAAGTGGACAGCAAATGTACCAACTCCTCTATTAAATTTTTCTTATTTAGGCTTGATTTGGAGAGGCCTCTAAATTTTTTGGAAGTTAGTTAATTCTTAAAAAATTGAGCTTGCCGTTGCGACCAGTATAATACAAGGTATTTTCTTGTATTTGGAATGGATCCACACCTCTACTACATTTGAGATCAACAAAGAAGTTGGAGGATAGATCAAAGCGGTTCTAGTGAGCTACTTGAGATCCCAAATCAAAACTTCTTATTGGTAGCAAATACCCATTGTAGAGCAGTGTATATATTATGCCCTATGGTACTTTAAGGGTTTGTGATGTGATTTTTCCAAATCATGCAATATCCAAACCAAAAATTTATTACACTTTTGAAATGGAAATTTTCATGCTCTTCAAATCATATGATTTTTGTGTGATTTAACTATATGCTATATATGCTATTAATAGATCAGGATTGATATAGCGGCCATTATGAGGATGCTCTTACAGCATCTGATGCTGCCATTGCCCGTGTCGCTTGACGACGCTGTCGTGCGCTTTACCATTTAACGGCTCTGGATCAAATTGAGCTTACCACTTCGTCAGGTGAGCCAGGCGGCTGCTTGGGATTGGCTCGCACGGAGTTATGCCATGCACTGGGGCCCCGGTTTAGAACTACTTGGAGGAATATTTGGATGAGACTCCCTGCTTTTTGGTTTGTCAGGCAGTTTCTTGACCCGGGTCCTGAGAAGTCAATTTCGGATGGTCAAGACTCTAGATACTTCCAAAATTATCACGCTTTAATCTTGTCTCATAAAGTCTATACCATGCTGACGCTCAAAAGGATATAAATTTTGACTCTATAGGGCAGGGTCAATGTGCGGTATGCGGTAGTGTTTAAACCCTAAAGGACCAAGCCCTTTTTTATGTGAAAATCATTAAACCTGTCATTTTTAGGAGGTTTAGTAAAAAGGAATTTTTTGTCTTGTTTTTTGAAACTTCAATCATAAAATTTTGTCCCTAATTAGAAGAGGTATTTGTGGGGAAAAAATCAGCTCATTCCAAATGGAGAGGAGTGAGATATTTACATCTAAAGTGAAAAAAAGAGTTTTCTTCCATGCTACCCAAAAATTTCAGAAGCCTTTGATCACTCTTATAACAAAAAAATTGCTCTACCCAAAGTTGCGCTTTATTTTTCCCATGTAAGACATCAAGTTAGGTATGCATGGGAGAATTTTCAAATCAATTGGAACTATACAACACATGGGAAAAATCAATAAGTAAAAGGAATTAGAGAATGAGTCAAAACACTAAATTATTTAGAATTTAATAATTAAAATGAAAAATGCAAATCCCAACGGTTGGAATGTTGTAATAAAAAATCCGCTTCCTTTGGTTTAATTTTTTTTTCCAAAATATTGAAAATTGAGTAAAACAAAGGACTTCAAAGTTCATTTTAGAGTGGAGAATCCATAACTGCCCACAAACAAAATCTCCTCATAACTTTCATGTCATCGATTGAAATTGAATGATTAAAAGCTTCCCACATACAAAAAAATCTGAAGAACCAATTTCAAAATTTTTATTTTAAAAAAACGTGATTTTTAAAGAAGTTTTTGGGCTGCCCGAATGGGCAGTCCTCCCCAAATTTTCATAAATTCATGCATAATTTCTTCATCAAATGTTGGAATGAAGAAAAAATTAGATGTTCATGTAGATCTTTGAATTTCCCACCTTTGGTAAGAGTTTCAAAAAATCACACAAAGTAATTTAGCCATAGGTACATGCCCAAAGTCCAACTTGTCCCTTGAAAGAACAATGGTCCTTTAGGGGTTAAATTGGAATTTTGCGTTTGGAGCGAATTTGGCAATTGCCTTTTTTTTTGGGTGCAAATCTGGCTTCTATCATTTATTTTTTGGTGAAGTCCACTGGCGGTCCTCAAATTTTTAGTGCAAAAAGACATCTAAAGCAAATGATTGTGGTGTGATATGTGGGAAACATGAGGCAAAGTAGTCCCTTTCATTGGTGAATTTTGGCAAATTACACTCACTGTTTTCACTAGCTCTGGTGCTAATTTCAAGTTCCTAAAAAATATTCGTTTTCTGGAGATTTGTAGCCCCAAACAAAATCATTGACCTACATGCAATATTTAGTGTAGCTTAGTTGGGCATAATTGACCAATGAAATTGATTGATTGTACCATGCCATCTTTTGTTTACATAGCTTAACCAGTACATACATGACACTTAGTATTTATCCATCAAAGTAGTATTTTTTTATGCCTCAATAAAATCATGGTAATTTGGAATCAAGGTACCATGTAAACTTAAATCTTTGTGTGGATTGTGGACCCACTTGAGAGGCTTCTACAATTTGGTACTAATTTATAATTGATGGTCATGGTGGTACTATTACCACATACAAAGAAAATTATACATTTATTGTGTTTTGTCACTAATGAATGGTGGATGGTGAATGGTGATGGTGCTACTTGGCGACATGTCCATATCTTTTTAATGATATGTAGAAAATTTTGGCAAAACATTTCCATTGAAAACCCTACCTTTGGTGTTAATTTCTGGTGCCCCTAAAAATATTTTGCTTTTGGGCGATGTTTCGCCCCAAACAAAAGCACTGGTGTGCGGGAGGTTTTGAGCTTCTTTAGCAAAAAACTTACATTTCTCATTTACATCTGGTTTTTTCAGTAAATGCACTGGCTATTCCCTATATACTTTCACTATTATTAGAAATTTGGGTTTTTAGCCGGTTGATTTAGATTTCAATCGATTTTTTGCACATTTCATTTGGTTGACTTTCTATTGTTTTTTGGCTCTCCCCATACTTTGGGCAGGGTTTAATTATTGTTTTTATCAAGGTAGAGCAACCCGCACCCCAAAATGCCTGCTGGTAAGGAAAATTTTGCTAAAAGTGGAAACAATGAATGATATGTGAAAGTTCTTCCAAAACACTAGTAATACAAGCTACCTTCATCCAAAATGTGGCAAACTAAGTTTTTGCTCAAGGAAGGATCTTGCAAATTCATCCAATTTTTCACCCAACTTTCCTAGTGTATTGTAGCTAGAGGTTTTGCAAGATAAGATTTAGGCAAAAATTACCCAAAAAATTAAACACTACTATAGGGGTTAAATAAAGGGAAAATTTTATGGGTACCCATGAAGTTTGTCATATTTGTATAGATACCCCTTGTTTATTAGAAATTGCACAAATATTTTTGGACTGTATTTTTAAGGCGTTTTATTTTGTTGCGCATGCTACTTTCTTCATGGTCAATGTCAAAGCAAGGAGTACAATAGAATAGAAAAGAAGCAACGTGCATACAAGGGAGAAAGAAGTGGCATGCACAATAGAACAAACACTAGAAAATTATGATTCAAGGGTATTTGTGCAATTTCTGGAAAACCAAGGGTGTCTTTGCAAATATGACAAACTTCAAGGGTATGTAGAAAATTTTCCCTTAGATGAACATTGTTAAACAAATAGAAATCTATTTTGGTAGGATGTTGCGTGATAAGGTAATTTTTGATTAACCCCTAAATGCCTAAGGCACCAAATTTGGATGTTTAGGAAAATTTGAGACCTTGCTAAGGTAGAGATTTGATATTTTTCAAAATGGTTTTGTAGAAGTTGCTCTATGAAGTTAGCTTCAATGGTCAATTTGAATATTTTCCCTACTACATTCCAATTATTTTTGGTGGAAGTTGAATTGCAAGCAAAACTGCAAGCAAAACTGCAAGCATGCCTCTTATGCAATAGAGAGTGTGATGAATATTGTTACCAAAGAGCCTATGACAAGTTGTCACATTGGAAAGATAGATAACAAGTTGAGAATAAAGTCAAGATCTCCCTCGAGCACTCTCTTGGGCAATAAGGACCCATTTATTGAAATTTAATCATTTAGCAAAATCTATATGTGTTTTTGCACTAATTTCACTCGGATTCTTTTTGTTATACTAGTTAGAATTCATTCACCATTGAAAAATCTTTCATTCAAAATTAGTTTTAGTTAATAAATGGAGCTAAACATTTTCTTTGTATTAGGTGGTAGCTCTTTGGTAGTTGCATTGCATGCTTGTTTGTGAAATTGTGATCATAGATTTGGAAAGGACTTTTTATGATTATTGTATATGGTGCTCAAATGAAACTCTCTTTGATGCATCACAAATAATTTTCATGTGCCTTAGAATTTTATGAGCTGGACCATTTGTATCAAAATTTAATGTTAAATAAAAAAGTTGGAATTTTTGGATGTTCTTATAGTTGAAAATGCTCACTTTAAAGTTCAAAGTTCTGGTGAAAAAAATCTCTCAAATTTCCAAATATCCCAGGTGTTTGCTGTTGAATAGAATCTAAACTCAATACCAAGGATATCCTTATAGAGCATTTTAATTCCCAAAAGTAGTATGATTATTTTGTGAAACAAATGTACAGCAGCCTCCAACGAAGATTGTCGGGCCACCTTAACATTCCATTGAGAGGTCATGTCATTTTGACATGAAAATGAGGTCAATTGGCCTTGTTTTTTTCTTGTATTTTTTATGTTTCATTCATACCCCAATCCCAATCAAGTATACCAAATTTCAACCCCAAAAAATCCAAATCCAAATTTTGATAAATTGTTTTGTGTCACAAATCATGATTTTACAAGAAAATTGATTGAAAAACATTGATGATGAATTTTGGAGATTTGATTGCATGGGTATGTAGGTAGCATCCATACGCACATCCATATGTAAATCTTCCATGCTAGAAAAGAAACCTAAGTAAAACAAAATTGATCTTTGAAGGGTTTAGTGTGACTCGTGATATGTCCAAATTTTGTAAAATATATATTTTCTTATGATAATCAAGTTTTGCTATTTGACTCATATAGTGTGACAAAGTTTGTACCTCTAAACATGCTGTTGTGTTTCTTTGGTGAAAAGCTAACTTAAAATTAAAAAATATATATTTTATAAAATTTGGATATATCATTGGTCACACTAAACTCTTCAAAGATCAATTTTGTTTTACTTAGGTTTTTTTTCTAGCATGGAAGATTTACATATGGATGTGCGTATGGATGCTACCTACATACCCATGCAATCAAATCTCCAAAATTCATTGTCAATGTTTTTCAATCAATTTTCTTGTAAAATCATGATTTATGACACAAAACAATTTATCAAAATTTGGATTTGGATTTTTTGGGGTTGAAATTTGGTATACTTGGTTGGGATTGGGGCATGAATGAAACATAAAAAATACAAGAAAAAAACAAGGCCAATTGACCTCATTTCCATGTCAAAATGACATGACCTCTCAATGGAATGTTAAGGTGGCCTGACAATCTTTGTTGGAGGCCGTTGTACAACAAGAAATTTTTCATGCCACAATGGATGGAAAATTGCAATGCTTTTTCATCTTGGGATGGATTTATAACATTTTTGTGAAATGTATATATTATAAAATAGAAAAATGATACTTCATTTGTGTTCTACATCTCTTCATTCACCTCTTCATCCCACTATCTCTTTTCCAAGTCAACCTTGTCCCTTTGTCCAAATCAACCTTGCTCCTTTGTCCAAATCAACCTTGCCCCTTTGTCTAAATCAACCTCACCTCTTTGTCCTAATAAACTTGCCCCTTTGTCCTAATAAACCTCACCCTTATGTCCCAATCAACCTTGGCCCTTCATCCCATCCTTGCATCCAAACAAGCTTCAGCCCTTCATCCCTTCACCTAAACAAACTTCATCCCTTCACCTAAACAAACTTCATCCCTTCACCTAAACAAACTTCATCCCTTCACCTAAACAAACTTCATCCCTTCACCTAAACAAACTTCATCCCTTCACCTAAACAAACTTCATCCCTTCACCTAAACAAACTTCATCCCTTCACCTAAACAAACTTCATCCCTTCACCTAAACAAACTTCATCCCTTCACCTAAACAAACTTCATCCCTTCACCTAAACAAACTTCATCCCTTCACCTAAACAAACTTCATCCATGCACCTAAACAAACTTCATCCCTTCACCTAAACAAACTTCATCCATTCATCCATTTGTTAAGACAAAGTTCATCCCTTCATCCAAACAAGCTCCATCTCTTCATCCAAACAAGCTCCATCCCTTCATCCAAACAAGCTCCATCCCTTCATCCAAACAAGCTCCATCCCTTCATCAAAGCAAGCTCCATCCCTTCATCCAAACAAGCTGCATCCCTTCATCCAAACAAGCTCCATCCCTTCATCCAAACAAGCTTCACCCAACCACCCAACCATCCACTCATCCACTCATCCACTCATCCATTCATCCCTTCATCCAAACAAGCTCCATCCCCTTCATCCCTTCGTTCCTTCCCTGAAGATCGCAACCTCCAAATTTATACAACCAAAAAGAATGAAACAAAGTTCCGTGCTGCTGACACCATGCTGGCACCCCGACACCCCTTTCACGAGGAACATCCACATTCCACAAAACAAGCTCTCCGACTCGCTTCGACTTGTCTCTAGTCTCTACCATTCCAAATCGCAGGCTCGCAGAACAGATACACTCTCACAACACAACAATCCACCTTTCAAGCTACTCGTCTCCGCCAATTCAATCTTTGCTTCGTAAATCCAGGCAATGCAAGCAACCTTGAAAAAGTGCGTGCCCAGGGTCTCAACAGCCATGGCCACTTCCTCCCCCGCCATTCTGCAAGCCCTCACCCGCCGCAACGGACAAGCAACCAAAATCAGCCATGTCGGGAAAGGATGGAGGCCGTCGTCGTCGTCGTCGTCGTTGTCGACAGTCGCGGTGAGTGAGGAGTAGCGTCACGATGGAGCATTAGGTCCAATTGCATTTTTAGTGATCAAAACAGTTAACGAAATCTTGAAGTTTGCAGGAAGTTTGAACGATTGAATGACGTCGTGCTTGTTTGAGAGTTTCGCAGATAGGCGATGCGGTTTCTGGAAACTTGCAGAGGAGTAGCGTCAAGAATGGAGCTGTAGGTCCAATTGCATTTTTAGTGATCCAGATAGTTAACCTAATCTTGAAGTTCGCAGGAAGTTTGAACGATTGAGTGACGTCGTATGTGTTTGGAGTTTCGCAGGTGCGCGATGCGGTTTCTGGAAACATGCGAAAGTTGCCAGGAGCGGCAGTAGGCATGGCAGCAACTGTGGCGCTGGTGAGTGGACCGAAATCGCCAATGCGAAACTCCGGGCGCGAGTCGTCGACGGCCATTGCGTCCTTAGGTCAAGTGAGATCGACCGCTACAGGCACAGCTGATGCGGAGATTGGCAAGACGTTGCCTCAAACTGTGGTGACGCCACAGTGGCTGCATGAGCAGCTCGAGTCCAATTCCAAAATTAAGGTTTCTTTTCTTTTGTGCTATTTTCTTAAGAATGCGTGTGGTATCGGTTTGTGACGATAACGAGAAAGATCATAATCAGACGACTTAGTTAATTAGAAAGCTGCTTAGATTTATTTATTTTTGAATTTTGAAGAGCAGCGTGAAGATTCTGTTGTCTTCTTGCTGCTGGAATAGTGGTGCTCCTTGTAATGGAAATTGAATCATGTCATGTCAAGTCATTGTCTTATAAGCCTGCTCAAGGCAAGGGTTAGGGTTTAGGTCTTAGTCACACTATCAGAGCTTAGGAGATCGAGCTTTTGCAATAGAAATTTGACGGAAAAAGCAAGAAGTGGTGTTGCATGTTTATCTTAAATAGCTGCCGACCACTTGAAGATTTCAAGCCATTGTTGAGATCCTAGAATTATCAATAGATCTGTTAACAACGGTCTTCTTAAGTCTTTTTTGGTCTGCGCTTGCAGGTGGTGGATGCATCCTGGTACATGCCGAATGAGAAGCGCGACACTCTCACAGAATATAAGGTTCGCTTGTTCCCACTTCAATTAGCCACTACGCTCTGCGTTTCTTTGACTGATTTACGTCAATTGTTTATGCCATTTTTCTAGTTTTTTACAACTCGTCAGATTGAGACCGTGCAGTTAGGTTATGCACATGGAATGTTATTTAGGTGTGTTGTTGCATAAAGAGGTTTCGGTTTGTTCTTGCAGGAAAAGCACATCCCTGGTGCAGTCTTCTTCGACATGGACAAGATCTCAGATATAACTTCAGATGTAAGTTCTTTGCTACAAATGGCAAAAAGGTTACTCCACCATTGTACGAATCTCTCTATATGAAAAGACTTGGCAATCTTGTAGGCATTGCAGCTTCTTTAAATAATACTTTAGCAGTAAAGAGCCCATTTCTCAGAGGTGTTCTAGAAAAGCTAGCTACGTGGCATGGTTAAAGAGGGCTACATGTTTTAGATCTATTCTTTTGGATGAAACTTCTACTAGTGAAGCAGGGTGATCTTTGCGTAGTTGTAATAAACCTATCCATTGGAGATTTGCAGATGCCTCACATGCTGCCATCTGAAACAGCGTTTGAGCAAGCAACTTCTGCCCTAGGCATCAACAACGATGACTGGATAGTTTTGTATGACACGAAAGGGCTTTTCAGTGCAGCTCGAGTCTGGTGGTATCTTTCTTCCTCTCTCGTAATAGGTTTCTGTGTGCTATATCAAAGTAATTGCACACATAATCCATGTTCCTCGCCGCAATAAACTCATTTCTGGTCCGTCAAAGATTTGTCTCTGAGTGAACCTCTACAGAGTCAGGTTTAGGGTTTAGGGTTTAGGATATAGGGTTTTGTCTCGGAGTGAATCTCATATACAATCAGGTTCATCGTTTACAACGCTTTGGTTTAGTCGGTGAATCTCTGGAGTGCAATGCAGGATGTTCAGGGTATTTGGCCACGACAAAGTGTGGATTCTAGACGGGGGGTTGCCGCACTGGAAATCCAGTGGCTTTCCTGTCATCTCGGACGGACCTCAGCTCCTGCTAGGAGAGGATGCTGCAGCAGCTGTACAGAAAGCGTACTCTGGAAAAGATGTATAATTCCGTGGAGTTGCTTTCCTCCATGTCCTGGTTTACATGCATGTTCACTCTTAACTAGACTTGTGACTAACCTCTTGGCGTATTTCATTTTTTGGACGGGTGGCAAGACACTAGTAAGTTCTAGATACCCCAGAGGTTATGAACCAGGTGATAGCAATCTAGCTGTAGTTATCCAAAATACTATGCATGCTAGTACCTACTGAGCACTGAGGTAGGTATTAGCTTGCAAATTATTTTGAGTAACTGTATAAAGTTGATTGCCATTTCTGACCGTAATATCTATGCCCAAATCTACTACCAAAATCTGATCCTTCCAAATTCATGCTTGGTACCTATCTTGCAAAGTCCAACCGTAGGATCTTGATCATGTTATGCGTTTGTCATACCTTCAAAGTTTCAGCTGTTGATTCTAGGTCATAACCTTTTATAAACTTCAAAATGCGGCACTACACTTCGACATTAAGCGTGAGCATGTGTAGTTGAATCTCATTGGCTGCATATCTTGTATTTGGGATCCTAGAATGGGTTGTAAGTGCAAGTACAAAGGGTTAGCATTACAGGTTCTAACTGTCTTCTCAATTACTGAGACTCTGCCACGTTAGCGTCAAAATCCTGTATCCTGCATTGGTATGGTTGGTGTTGCTGAAATCCCAAGAATACTGCATTATGGGGTTGCAGGTACCAAAAAGTCAATACAAGGCAACGCTACAACCTCACTTGGTGTGGTCTGTTGAACAGGTTGATCCAAGCACTTGGAAGCATGGTAGTCTTGTTTTGGTTATTTCTCCAATTGATCTACAGTAGTTGGCGCTTTACAATATTTACATATCTTGTTGATTTTGTAAAGTTTAGGCATGCATTGCCGGTTGTGGTAAACCGCAATGTTTTGACAGATATTCTTGCACTGTGCAGGTCAAAGATAACCTTGAAGAGAAGAAAGTGCAAGTTATTGATGCACGCGGCAAGGCTAGGTACGCTTAAAAGTCACTTCATTATCCACTTTCCATGCTTATTTTAATGATTTACGTTTCTCAAACCACCCTTTCTCGCGCAGATTTGATGGTACTGCACCAGAGCCTCGCAAAAGTGTTCGAGGGGGACACATTCCTGGCAGCAAGTCTGTACCATTCTCTGAGGTATTATCAGAGTGTTCCAAGTTAATTAGGAGCATGGAATTATAACCTTAAGCTTGTTTTTAATTATTTTTTCACAATCATGCCTGTCTCTGTCACTGTCATGAATTGCAGGGGTAGTGTCACTAAGAGAAAATAATTTTTTTTCATACATTTTGTAGGTCCTGAACCCGTCTGGAACACTTTTGACCCCTGAAGAGATCGGAGAAAAATTTGAGAATGCTGGTAAGTCTTCCATGATTTTAATCTTCGTAGTTTGCATGAGATGGGTATTCAGGGATTTAAGGTCATCCGCAAGTATCACTACTGTAGTGTCTCAACCCTATATCAGGAAAGTATAATGTTTTAGGCTTTCTTTTCCTAAAATCTTTGGTACGAGCTTTTGTATATTCTACAACATAATCCTCAATGATTGCTGAATGGATTAACCCTATTTGAGAATCTTAGAATGTTATTTTTCCTATAGCCACATTTTGCAATTCAACAACGGAAGCATCAGTGTTTGTATGCATATATTTTCCATGTTCTGCTTTTTTGAACAATTAGGCTGGCGATTGATGGTGTTACTTGTACACAGGTGTACCAACAGAAGGACCTATTGTGGCATCATGTGGAACAGGTGTAACAGCTTGTATTCTAGCACTGGTGAGTTCACTTCCAGAAAATTCCCAGGCCTGGAGACATCTTCATCAAGCTGAAATCAACACCAGAAAAATTTGTAGTTTATTGATATGATGTGCAAAAAGTACAAGCTAAGATGTATTGGAATCAGATGTGCTGGATTTTTCTTTCAACCGCTAATACGATTGAACTTAAGAAAAACGGCAATATGTATGAAGGCAATAGAATAATTGGAACACGCCTTTAAGTGTACATTTATATATACTTTAGATGTGTAATTTTTAAAATGTCACAAGTTTGGCACTTGTTTGCGTCTTAAATGCTTATAATCAATCCTCTTTAAGTTAGGTGAATGCCTAATTTTGATAAAATTCATGCACCAAACTCCAACTGAGATATTCGTGGTGCCTAAATACACTGCTAGGGCATTTCAAGGCCCATGCACTTTCCCGAGTATCTTAGAATCTGTTCTTGGATGAACAACATGTCAACATTTTGATAAGTTGCATCAATTTTTTTTTAAATTGAAACTATACAAATTCAAACTAGATATGTTAGAGATCACATAGGAAAAGAAAACACAACACTATCACTTATGGATTGAAAGATTATAACATTTGATCAAGAGGGTGTCAAAATTGTGAAAGTGATTTGAAGTCTTTCAATCCTACCAAAAAAATATGAGTATGTAAAGTACAACATGTGTAACCCTAATGAATTTACAGCTTCTTAAAATATACTCTACAACTTTTTAAATTAAGTTTTTAATGTGATTGTTTCTCCAAGTTTTACTGTACTTTAGGCTCATTTCCAAGTGCTCTCAACACTAGAAAGTGAAGATTTGCAATGGACACCCTTGCACAAAATCTTAAATAGAAAAATCATAATTAATTGTTTTCAAAATCAGACTTTTGATACTAAAACACGACTTCAACAAGAACTTTAAAATAAAATAAAAACATTGTAATTAATCATGAAGAAAATTCAGGCATCCCAAATTATAAACAAGGAGGGACAGTTTTGGTCCCCTTGGGCCGTGAGGGGTTAAAGAATAATATTTTATCGTCCACCTCTTAAAATTAAGCTCATAATCCTTAGGTAAAATAGGTATCTGTTTTGAAAATGCCTAAATTTAAGAAAGCCTCTTATAACTCTTGATTCTATGCGCAGGCTCTTCATCGCATTGGCAAGCAGGACGTTGCTGTTTATGACGGGTCATGGACGGAGTGGGGTTCTCGCTCTGACACGCCGGTTGAAACAAATGCCCCTACTGCCGCATAATTTGATATTACAAATGTAGACTTGGAAATTTGGAGAAAATTAGTGGAAAGACCGCTTCTGCATATGTGGACTAAGGCCGGCTGACCATAGCCATCGTGTAAGATTTAGGAACCCATCCACTCAGCTCAAGGGTTTATTAGGTTGTAGCACATACCTTGAACTTGTTTTATTAAATATTGCTTTCGAAGCTTCAAAATATTGAAGCTCAGAGGAGTACGAACAAAAGAAGTGGCAAGTCCAAGCCTACAACGCAAAATCTGGTGCAATGTTATAAATTTTGTATAGAATGAAAGGTACTGTTAATTCTACACAACTGGCGCTTTGAGAAACTATCTAACCTTTGATGTCTATTATCGTCTGGTTTTCTAATCTCATATTCTAAAAAATCTCTGACACCGATCTACGATTACAAAAACTTGAGTCACTAATTGATATTCAAGATACGCAGTATGTATTCACACCTACCCCAGATATTCTGTTTCCTTAAATAGCACATGAGAGTAGTTGGAAGCAGCACAACCGAAAACTTTTTCTACCTTGAAAAACAGTTAGACTGGTTCTGTTGGCAAGGCGGCCTCATTGGTAGCTTTCGAGGCTGACTTGATGTAGCCCAATGCTCTAAGTTCTTGAAACAATCTTTTCTCTGCAAACGCCTGGAAACAAAATACCTTTCGTCACAAAATATTCATAGTAAAATACTGCTGGAAATCAAATTGAAAATTACCAAAGGTCAGAACATTGGATGAATTAGCATAATAAGGCGATTTGTGTAGTAAATGAAAAGAATCCTTGACACACTAGAGGTAGTAACTCGAACAAGAAACGGAATCTATTAAGCAAATAAAGGAATCCCTCACACATGGAAAAAAAAAAGTCAAAACAGATGAAAAGCAATCCCTCACGCTTGAAAAGAAGCTAACATCATGTATTGAAAAGTTAAGTCCAAATTGAATAAGAGAGAGCACCCCAAATTAATAAGCCATTGTCTCCACATTTATATCAGAGCTTTCACTTGGTGTGCTTGAATTTGGCACGACTTAGCGCTAAGTAGCTTTAAGTTTAAAAATCTTCTCGAAAGATTTCATATCTCAACTAATTTTGTTATTTCTAAACAGCAAGGTGAAAATGAAAGTTTTGATAAAATCTAACGACTATAAAGCACAAGATACACAATTTGCGATGCAAGTACCTCAAGAATTGGGGCCTTAGACGGTATGTTGGAAGCCAATATTATACTCCAGCCAGTTCTCATTGCTGCAACTTTTCAAAACTGCTATCGTGAGAAAAATGCGTATCCATACACATGAGTTCAATCCTTGAGCAACCAAAAAAAAAAAGTCAAATACCAGAAAAATCTATGCAGATGGTACATACAAAGCCGACGAGCCATACTAGCTCCAGTGCTGTCAGCTCCTCCTCCAACTAGTGCTGCTACACTTGCAGCTTTATCCTGCCAAAGTATTTAAACCATGTCACTGCCATTCCATGTAACAAAACATCCCTTGAATGAAACTTTTTGAATCTTAAAAGGAGCTGGTTGAGAGGAATTATAGTAAAAATTTGAAAAAACGCTCAGAGCTGGAGAAATATACCCATCTCGTTGGAAGAGCTGCGTATAAATTGCCCATACGAGCAGAATTACATCCAATCCAAACGTACAACTGCCACAACCAACCCTCAGTCGTAAGAACCATGTACACCCTAAACTTAACAAAAACGCTCGGTACAGAAAGTGCTTGATAATAACTGATGCTTCTACTCAATTTCAATCTAAGGTAGGAGGCTCAAATTCTGCTCAGGCTCTAAAACCGTCCACCTTCTCAAATGTACTCCATTTGTACATGCTGTTTTCCATAATCTTCAACAATGTACATACAAGCAGAGTACATTTGAGGAGGTGGACGGTTTTAGACGGTTTTAGAGCCCTATGCCACTTCAACTTCAAAATTTCAGAACTAATTCCACAAAGCTCCAAAAAATATGAAACCACTTGGGTTAGATGCCAATTCCTTTTGTCTTGCAAGGAAAATTTACTGAAAAATATTTCAAGAAGTTTCACCTCCCCAACATTCAGTTTCAGCCCTTAGATGGTCGGTCAATGAGCCTCGTATCTTAAATATCTCTGATTCATAACCAAAAGTCCTAAGAGGTATCTTGCTGGTTAGCCATTAAAGATACGCTTCTTATGAGCTATAACACGCTTCCTTACTCAAAATACACAGGTCACAGAATACAGTTGAAGATGCACAATACTCTGATTCTTCGACACTGAGATTACACCTACCAATTGGAGTTCAGAGTCTAGTGTTTTCAAATGACTACAGCGAGGATATCATACTCAGAGTTGCGAGTTTTCAATTTCAAGTCATTTTTGCAATGGTTGAGCAAAACCCTAATTTAAACACATCTGCACGAAACCTACCTTAAACCCTAAAACGAGGCCACAAACCAAGCAACACAGAAAACATCACAGACAGAAGTCTTTGAAAATAATAGGGGAAGAAGAAATCGTACTTGATCGACCAATTGAAGAATCTGGAAGTGAAAAATGGAGTCATTGGATTCGTCGGAAAATTGAGTCATCTCCAATCCGGGAGCAATGTCAGCTGCGGGCGATTCGTCCATTTTGGCAGTTGAGCGATGGCGCAAGAGTAAGACCAAGAGAAAAGGAGGAGCTTCAAGTGGTGAGTTAATCTATCACTTCGATCTCCACAGTTTTACCAGCTCTCTGGAAAGCCGTCTCAAGATTGTTGAACGCAGGTGAAGCTGCACGTCATGTGGTTTGCGTTACTCGGTAATTCGGTAAAGTTTCAAGCAACTCCTGCGCTGGGATACCGGCAGCTTCTGTAAATCCTTCCGTTCTGCAAAAAAAATCAGAGCACCCGCAACAGCACCAAAAAAACAAAACTTCGGCGTTTCTAAATTTTGGATGAAATTTTTAGATGAAAAATGACGTCATTGACGTTGGCACGCACATCCTTGTACCAGCATCCGCAGTTCCGCACCCTTACATGTAAAGTAGGCGCACCCACAAGTGTGGAAATAAGAGGTTTTGGAGTAGGTAAATCAATTGACTAACTTTGAAAAAAATACTGTAAGTTAGTAAATGGAAACCAAAAATATTGGCATCAATTTCGAGGTTTCAACTGCAAGCATTTGTTCACAAAGATTTTTCAAAGTCCAAAATCACTGAAATTGTAAGGACCATGTGTAAGAGATGCTCAAAACAAGGCTTCATGGAATCATCCACAACCATCAGTTTGTCACCCAAAAATATCACTTAAGTACCCATAACCACATTGACTTTGTCAATGATGCCCATGGGGACGTCATGCCCATGGGTGCGGCTACCTTAATTAGTGATGCGCCAAGTGTTTACATCTACCATGATTTTTAGCAAATGGGTAATTGGTGTAAACAACAAGATGAAATGATACACCATTGTCCTTGCTTAAGCAATAAATAATTGTGTAGCTAAACAATTGCAAATGTCTTAAACTTTTTGTAATGGAGTCATTATATAGTTGTCTAGAATATTTGCAACTATTGTGGACCAATTGTTTAGGACACTTTTTTTTAGGTTACTAGATTCAATAATAAAAATAAAAAATATCAATTCCAAATGGTGCATGTTATACATCACTGGAAACATATTGTCAAGAACTCTCTAAGAGCAGCTCCACCCCTTTCACTAGAAAGAGAACACAACAAGTGTTTTGGATAGTTGCAAAGTGAGTCAATTGCAATAGCGGTTCCACCATTTCCTAAACACTCCCATTGCACTCAAACTAACCTTGCACCTCTTGTTGTGGCAAACACCCTTTTTGCTTCTTCTCTCCAGCACCTTTCATCTATATTTAAGCTACTCTAGTCCTTTCGTGAGCTCTAGCATGAACGGGAAGACCTCCACAATGGCGTGAACAAAAGCTTGCACAAGTTCTTAATATTCTCTAGAAATCATGAGCAATTCTACAATGGAGACCCAAATTCTAAGTCCTCCCACAAAGTTACTAGTGAGGCTTGCTGATACTCGATTAGATGGGTTTTGAGAAAAACAAGAACTTCCATTTGACCAATTATCTATGAGCTACATGGAGTTTCACCAGCCATCATTCTCACATGTAAGAACACCCTTATCAGGTTGGACATTCAATGACAACAAGACGATCATACTCCATTAGTTTGTCGTGTCTGCCAACATGGAGCCTACCCCAAATGTCCACTCCCACATCATCATAAAAAATAATCTATTCACAGTGGCGACGTTTCAAACTAAGAGTGTAAACGTAAATTTCAATCCCATACATAATATACACCATACATAGTATACAACTCCATATTGATCGAAATCCAGCTTATGTCAGTAAGCTCTCCAAACAAGAGCCACCTTTCGAGACACCAGCACGCCGTACACAAAACCTTGGTCCATCCCAGTGGAGAGCTCCAGCACTGACGAGAACCGTAAGAATTTAGATTACAAGGCGCCGGAAAGCAGAAAATTGCAACACTTCTCTCGCAGTAACTTCCCCTCAATCTCCGATATCAACTCACCACAAATCTGTACGTGGACTTAATTAGCTCCATCCAATTCCTAACTCACTCAGTAACTAAAATTACAGCTCATCAGCAGGGGTTTCAACAAACATGCCTATATATCTAACCCAGATACCCAAGATAGTACGACAGAATGGCAAGCACAGACACGCCGATAATAATGTTGAGGAAGTAATTCGACCCCAGAGGCTTATTGGGCGCCCCTCCAATGGCCAGATACTCAGCCCGGATCTTCTCCTTCATGTTCTCCGACAGCTCTTGTTTGTCCTCCGGTTGAGTGGAGTACCTGGCACAGGGTTTGATTTTTGATTTTGTCAGGATAGAGCGACCCGCACCCCAGAATGCAGGCAGGTAAGGGACATTTAGCTAAAATAGGAACAAATGAATAATATTCAGGTGTTCATCCAAAAAACTGATAATATAAGCTACTTTCATCCAAAATATGGCAAATTGGGATTTGTTTCATGAAGGATTTGGTAATTTCATCCAATTCTTCACGCAAATTTCAAAGTAGGGGTAGTTGCGGCTTCTCAAAAAATGGAAAAAAAATGGAGATTGGGAAGTTGTGGAGAGAAAAGAGAAGTCAATAGGAGCTCATTCTTTGTGAAGATGGTGTGACACTCCATTTGTTTGTTTTGGAGAATGAGAATGGGGAATGATTACTTGCTTTCAAAAGATGCAGTAATTATGCACACCACCAACGAGAGCAGTCAAGCAACAATAAAAACAAGCACAACATGATGAAACATGGGCTGCGAGAGGTGAGACTTCTCTTGCTAAACTTCTCAGCGCCCCATTCTTCACCTCAAAAGGAAAAGAATGGGGCAGTGAGAAGTTTCCCACGCTCATGAAAACAAAGGCTCCAACGGCCAACAACAAAACAACACGATCACGTTCTCATTCTCCACAGGCAGCCAAGAAAGTGATGTGACTACCCCTAGTGTAACAATCACTAGCTAACTTTTGAGGTAAGATTTAGGCAAAAATTAACCATAAGCTACTTTCATCATATAAAATATGACAAATTGGGATTTTGCTTCAGTAAGGGTTTGCCGATTTCATCCACTTTTTCTCTTAGTACGGATTTTTAAGTGTAAAGGTTGCTAGCAGACATTCAACATAAGATTTAGGCGAAAATTAGGCAACAGATTAAAGGGTGGAGAAAGCTGACCTGGCAGCGACGAAGACCTCGGGCTCGACCTTCTTCTCGGGCTTGTCGAGGAAGAAGCCCTCGGGAGGGTCGAACTCCGACCCCAGCTCGCTCAGCTTGGCATGCGAGATGGCGTAGTCGTTGAAGAATGCCTGCTCGTCGCTCGCGTACTTCTCCGCATACGGCTTCAACGCCGCGTCCTCGAAGAGCACCGCGTCCGTGGGCAGCACCACCAGCTCCGCGTCCCGCTTCTCCTTGATCTCCTTGAAGTAGCTGTTGTCGAACTTGAGCCACTCCGGCGTCCACGAGCTCCCCCCCGGCGCTCCCGGTCCGTCCTTCGTGTACTTGGTCTCCTTCTTCCCGAACCCGCTCCGTTCCGGTCGCACTCTGCCTAATGTGTGCGCCCCTGAACCACTCACAGCAAATCACACAATCATCACAAACGTCCCGAAATCATCCGGGGATTTCAAAGTAGTTTAAAAAGAATTCAGTGTCAGTGATGAGGAATACCGACACCAATTAGACAGGACAGACATGCTGGTTACTTTTGACACCCAATCTTCACTCAGTTTTTTAATACAGAGCATATCGATATTCAGCACTGGTGGCATAAAGATAAGACACCCCATATTCGATCAATATGTAGTTGCATGTTATATCTGGAGTGTATCTGGACATTACATTGGTCCAAATATACTTCATATATGTCAACTCCATATTGATCGAATATGGGGTTTTAAGACCCTAATTACAAAACTTAAAATAAGCTTTCCATGTTGAAAACCTCTTAAAATTGAATGGCAAATTCCAACCACGTAGCTTAGCAAAAAAAAAAATCAGCATTGACTGTTTCTAGTGTTGGAGTCAGCCGAATAATCGAAGCGACCAAACTTGCTTATCTTTGGAAGGGATGAGCTTCCAAACTTCAGGATATGGAGAAGTATTAACCGTGACCGCCTGGTGGGTGCAACTTTCCACGGTGAAAGAGCTGCTTAGACCAACAATGTCAAAGGGAACCCATAAACCGACCATCTAAGGGGGTGAAACTGAATTTTGGGAGGTGAAACTTCTTAAAATGTTTTTCAGTAAATTTTCCGTGAAAGACCAGAGGAATTGACATCTAACCCAAATTGTTACATATTTTTTAGAGTCTTGTGAAATTAGTTATGAAATTTTGAAGAGCAAATGGCATAGGGCTTTAAAACCGTCCACCTTCTCAAATGTACACAACTTATACATTGTTAAAGGCTGTGAAAAGATGAACGGTTTTAGAGCCTGAGCTGAATATGAGCCTCCTACCTTACGACGAAGCCCACAATTGGCAGAAGAAAAGCACAATCTCGTAACCCTAAAAGAGGTGAAGAAGAGTCTGTCGCAATGGGAAGCAGGGCATTTGTTGTGTTGTACCTGAGAGGGCGACGATGTCTTGATCATTCAAGCCCATGCGATAGAAGACCTTCCGCAAGTGCTCAGCGGGGGAGCCAGGCGGGTCAGCATCCGGCAGGTTGCCTTCCTTCACGCACTGACCCTCAATCTCAATATCACGGCGACCATACCTCAGAGGAATCTTGGGACCCCCGGCGTCTTCAACAGCGGTAGCACTCGCGAGCTGAAACAGATCCGCGTAGGTGATGTTGGGGTACTTCTCCTTCACAGGATCCAGCAGCGAGATGGCGTTGAACAGCCCCGCGTTCGCACTATGATTGAGCTCCATGGTGAACCTCAAGCTGCCATTGGCGCCGCCTCGCGTGGGCCACTCCGCCACGTCCTTGTCGAACGTCCCCGCGTCGTGCCAGCCCAGACGAATCAAAATTGGATGACAGTGCGTGTCCTTGAGCAACTTCTTCACGTCCTCGCGCGCCGCTCTCAGCTCCGTCGGGTCTGACGCCACGGCCCTTGTCGTCTGAGCAGCACCAGCATTCCTAGTAGCAAACTTCTTCTTTTTCGTCGCCGTCGGTGTCTTCTTTACTGGAACCAAACTGGGGAGGAAGTCTGAGTGGAGATGAGAAGAAGGCGTTCTTCTCCGAGCTGACAATCCCGACGGAGCGGCATCGGAGGATGTGCATGGTGACGACGACGCTCTCTGTCCACTAGCTATCCCTGTGGTGCCTATTCTCAACACTGCGGACGCCGCAGTCGCCATGACGAACCCCGACTTCCTGTGTACTCAATCTGCCCTCTGTAAATCAGCCACAAATCGAATTCTTTCGGTACTAGTAACTTGGAATGGTAGGAAATCTATGTATGTGAATGGGTGGTGGATTGCAGAGCAAGGTAAGAGGATGATGAGTGTCGTGGGGGCCTTGGGAAACTGATAGCGAAGCAGAGATGGCTACAACTGCAGTTGGGCTTGATTGATGATAACAGAAGCGAGTGAGAGGGTGTGGACTGTGGAGTTGGGGGGTGACGGAGCGGGAGAGACCGTGAGGGGTGGTCACGTGGAAGGCTGTGGAGCAGCGCGGCATCCGGGTGCTCCAATCCTCGAGCGCATCGTTCAGGTCAACGATAGGCGACGACATGCATTGCCCTCCTAAGGTAGGAGGCTCATAAACCGTCCTTCTAAGGGCTGAAACTGGATTTTGGGGACGTGAAACTTTTTGAAATATTTTTCAGTAAATTTTGGTAGATTTTTCTTCATATACAAGAGGAATTGGTATTTAACTCAAATTGTTTCATATTTTTTGGAGCTTTGTGGACATAAGGTAGCAGCATCCATAAGCGTTGCGTCCCCATGCTCGTCACTTGACAGTGGCAGGGCTAATTAATAAAAAAATACATCATTGTGGGTGGCTGAGTGATGGTTATGGGTGATGAAGTGATGGTTGTGGGTGACTAGCATGAGGTTTTGAGTACCCATCTCACTATTTAACCCCTAAAGGACTGAGCCATTTTTTCAGTGAAAATGACTCAAAACTGCCACTTTTGGGGGGTTAGTAAGAAGGTAATATTTTTTGAAATTTTGGGAAATCCAACCATGGGATCTTGCCCTGGACTAGATTAGGTACTTGTGGAAAAAAAATTAGGTCATTCCGGATGGACATGAGTGAGATATTTACATCTAAAGTGAAAAGAATTTTTTTTTTCATGCTGCCGCAAAATTTCAGAAGCCTTTGACCATTCTTACATGAAAATAATTGCTCTACGTAACTTTGCGCTTTATTTTTCCCATGTATGAGATCAAGTTAGGTATTTGTGGGAGAATTTTCAAATCAATTGGAACTACAAAACACATAGGAAAAATCAGTAAGTAAAAAGAAGTAGAGAATGCGTCAAATCACTAAATTGTTAAGAATTTATTTATTAAAATGAAAAATGCAAATCCCAACGGTCATAATGTTGTGATAAACAATCTACATCCTTTGGTTTTTTTTTTAATCCAAAATAATAAAAATTGAGTAAAGTAAAGGACTTCAAAGTTTATTTTAGAATAGAGATTCCATAACTGCCTGCAAACAAAAACTCCTCATAACTTTCATGTCATTGATTGAAATTGAATGATTGAAAGCTTCTCACCTATAAAAAAATCTTAAGAACCAATTTCAATTTTTTATTTTTTATTTTTTTAAATTTTAAATAAGTTTTTGGGCTACTCGGGCGGGTAGTCCTCCCTTGCTTTTTAGATTTTCATGCATAACTTCTTCAATAATTGTTGGAACAAGGAAAAAATTAGATGCCCGCTTAGATCTTTGAATTCCCCACCTTCAATAAAAGTTTCAAAAAATCACACAAAGTAGCTTATCCAAAGGTACATGCCCAAACTCCCACCTGTCCCCCAAAGGGACAACGGTCCTTTAGGGGTTAAGAACCAACAAGCCTTGTGATTAGCATCTCTTACACATGGTTCCTACAATTTTAGTGATTTTGGACTTTGAAAATTCTTTCTGAACAAATGCTTGCACTTGGAACCTTGAAATTGATGCCAATATTTTTGGTTTCCATTTCCTAGCTTACAGTATTTTTTTTAAAGTTAGTCAATTGTTTTACCTACTCTAAAACCTTTATTTCCACACTTATGGGTGTGCCTACCTTAGTTATGAAAATTTGAAGTTGAAGTGCATAGGGCATTAAAACCGTCCACCTCCTCAAATGTACTCCACTTGTACATTCCTAAAGTTTATAAAAAACAACACGTAGAAAGGACCTACATTTGAGAAAGGGGACGGTTTTAATGACCGGACAGTTTCAGAGCCTCCTACCTTACATGTCTCTTGTTGTTCTTACCCCCTTTGTAGAAGGTTTCTTTTTTCTTTTTTTTTTTTTCTGGCAAAAATTTGCCTAAATGGCAAAGAAATACTGTGAAAGTTTGGATGAGATTGCCAAATCCCTCCTTGAACCGACACCAAATTTGCCAGATTTTGGATGAAGTTTATTAATACTAGTGTATTTTATGGACAAACAAGCACATGCTGACAATTCTACTCGGGGAGGTCACTAGCCTATGCTTTAGGAACCACGTGAGTTAACCCCTAAAGGCCCAAGGGCCCTTTTGGGGGACAAATGGAATTTTGAGCATGTACCTATGGCTAAACTATTTTGTGTGATTTTCTGAAACTTTTATTGAAGGTGAGGAACTCAAAGATCTACACAAGAATACATAAAAAAATCTTCATTCCAATATTTATTGAAGAAGTTAAAAATGAATAACTGAAAAATAGAGGACTCTAGGCAGCCCAAAAACTTCTGTAAAAATTGCGTTTTTTTTAAATAAAAATCTGAAATAAGTTCTTTAGACTTATATAGACTTGGGGAACTTTGAATCATTCAATTCTGACTGAAGAGATAAAAGATATGAAAAATTTTCAGTTGCGGGCAGAAGTGATTTCAAGAGAAACCACACCTACCCGCAAACTAAAACTTCTCATAACTTTCATCTCATCTATCAAATTTGAATGATTCAAAGCTCCCCACGTCTATATAAGTCTAAAGAACTTATTTCAGAATTTTATTTGAAAAAAATGCAATTTTTACAGAAGTTTTTGGGCTGCATGGAGTCCCCTGTTTTTCAGTTATTTATTTTTAACTTCTTCAATAAATGTCGAAATGAAGAAAAAATTACATTCCCGTGTAGATCTTTGAATTCCTCACCTTCAATAAAAGTTTCAGAAAATCACGCAAAGAAGTTTAGCCATAGGTACATGCTTGAAATTCCATTTGTCCCCCGAAGGGACAATGGGCCTTTAGGGGTTAAAAGATAGGGTCCATTTAATTCAAAATACAAAAAATACATATAATATGTAAAGCTACTATAGGGTTCATGAAATACTATATATTTTAGTATATATAAATTAGGGCATGTAAAATCATAAGGTAGTAGGATTTTTATTAATAAATTTGCCTTGACAAATAGGGGTTCTAAATTTTTTAGTATTGTTTGTTGCTCTCCTTGTTAAATTGTTTTAAATACATGCCATAGAGTTGAGAAATACTAAATACTTGTTAATAAATACTTTCACTCGGACAATAGCCCTTTAATTTATATGCTTGTTATTAGTTTCATGGGGATTACCATGTGTGAATATGTAATAAGAAGAAAGAGTATGTTTTTGATGAATTATGGAAATAGGATGAATTGGACAAGCAAAATATAAACAAAAAATAGCCCCATTTAAAAAACAAATGAATTAATTTGTTAAAAAATATAGGGTACCAAAAATATGACCCATATAGCTTTTTATAAAAAAAATACTGTCATTTAAAATTCCATACCTTAGATAAATAAGCCTACATCTAATACCCTCTTAACTCACGTGCATACCATAAAATTATAAGGAGCAATCTCCCCAAGCATTTATATCCAATTTTGCTCATTTTTTCCTTACTTGCTTGCATTGTTGGGTACAAGTCGCTCTACCCTCATAAAATAAAAAGAAACCCCTCCTTTATGGTACATGAAATAGTGCATTTAGATTGTCCCACACTAATTTCTTGTCATTTCACATTATATGAATACTTACTAATGTTACAAAAAAATTCAAGCAATAAATAACTTCAAAGGTGTGACAACAACAATGAAACTACATAAAAACTAACTAGCAACATCCAAATTGTAAATCATGTTAAATCTTAACATTTAAAAAGTTGCACGCATCTCCAAGTGATCAAATGATGATTCATAAGATAACTTTTCAAGATAAGGAAACCTACTTGTTAAGACAATCTAAATGCATTACTAGTATAGTTTTGTCGGAATGTATTTCACGGCTGAATATATTGCTAGATTTTGACCATTTTGCTCCGATTTTGGGTCTTACCACAACCCTCTAGGCAATTCGAGGGGTAAAATTGATTTTAAACGTCAATGCAACATTCTCATGTCCCGGCCCGTAATTCATTGTAAATTACATAGCAGCTTTCAACTATAAAAATAAAACATATTGCAAGTTGGAACTTTCAGAACAATTGTCCTGATTCTTGAAGCCAAAATTCCAGCAAATAAGCAAAAAAATGATGAAAGAAAAATGATTCATCTGGGTGAATTTTGCCTCTTTTTCTTTCGAGGTTTGATGGGGATTTGAGTAGCTCCAAGAAGGGTGAGTATACCAGAGCCGATGGAGGTCAGAATTGCGGGAGTTTAGGACCATGACAATGGGCATTGAAATTTATTCATCGACATGGGGTTTTCGGAAGCTAAAAGCATATTTGGGAACGATTTGCTGGAGACCGCTCAGTTGTATTACAGTAGCGCCTCTTTAAGATGAATCTTTATAAGAAAAAACGTTTAGCTAAGATGAAGGAGATGACTGTCCTTGACAGTTGGAGAGTTACAAAAGATGTGTTTGGTTATAATGAATGCTTTTTTTACATGAAATGAATATGCTGTCCGGATACCTTCATCTTATCAAGGTACCACTGTACTAGGTCAGTTTAGGGGGGGCCGCATGCAATCTAGACCCTTGGATTAGGTCTTCAAATGTAAAGCTATGGTAAGTTTTGCGAAACCCTGTGTTCTGAGTTTGGAAATTACAAACAATGGGAGAAGACACAGTTGCATAACCCCTCTCAATGTATGGAAGACATGGCCTCCGTAACCACTGTACGCCCTAGAGGTCTAAAAATGTCCTCCCATGATTCCACATGCCTTTTTGAGGAATGCAATTTAGACTACAATATCAAGGCATTCAAGTGATTCATGCAAGTGGAGTAATGGCAAGGCAAGCCAAATGTTGTATAAGTGCCTCAAAGAGCTTCAATTGGGTGGAACACCATACAGAGCATGGTGGCAAGCAATGTTTTACAAGTTATAGCTAGTCAGTGACTCAATACCCCTTGCAAGCTTCTTTGCATGTGCTTTGTGATAACATAAAATTTACCGCCAAGGGTCCAAGCATGTTCTAAATCCTTGTAATGGCAATTGTCACCAATTGTTTTTTATGCAATAGAAATTTGAAGCCCTAAAACTTAACACACAAAGAAGTACAATCTTCAGCAATTTGCAATAATGTGCATTCACGTCTAATCTCACTACTCACAAAAATTGAGATGAATCAAGGACTTATAAAATTTTGTAAAAATCAACAATAGCAACTTCCTGCCAAAAAATGATATTTTGCCATCACATGTTGTTTGATCAAATGCTATAATCTCCCATTTTCCATTATCAATTGCTCCCAAAATTTGCAAGCCATTTCTAAGCAGGTGTTCCATTATTCTCCATGGTCACTTTTTGTGAATCATCTAATTGACTATGATTAATTGAGATAGGATGCATCAAAGTTGTAGGTCTCTTGAAACCCTAAATTTAGTGAAAATGGCTTGAGTGCTTAGGGGTTAAGGATTAACTCCTCAAGGCCCAAGTAGCCTTTTTTCTACCATCTAGGGATTTTGGGCAGGTCACTACAAATGAGTTTTGCATTTGTTCTTTTTAAAAAAAATTCACACCTGAAGTACCCAAGGAGTAGCTATATGGCCCAACAATTTTCATGACTTTTGACTACATGGTTCAAAAGTTATTGCATGATTTATTGTTTTATTTGCTTGTTGGTGCAACCCGGGCAGCTCAAAAACTTCTTTAAAAATTACATTTCAAGTTTGGTTTTTTTTATTGGTTCTTTAGATCCATATACAGGTGGGAAGCTTTGAATCATTCAATTTCCATTATTGGGATGGAAGTTATGAGCAGTTTTAGTTTCCGGATAGGTATAGTTTTGAGAGACTCCACACCTACTTGGAAACTAAACCTTCTCATAACTTCCATCCCATTAATGGAAATTGAATGATTCAAAGCTTCCCACCTATATATGAATCTAAAGAACCAATAAAAAGAAACCAAACTTGAAATGTAATTTTTAAAGAAGTTTTTGAGCTGCCCAGGTTGCCCCAACGAGCAAATAAAACAACAAATCATGCAATAACTTTTGAACCATGTTGTCAAAAGTCATGAAAATTGTTGGGCCGTATAGCTACTCATTAGATGCTTCATGTGTGAAAATTTTAATAACAAAAGAAAATGAAACTCATTTGTAGTGACATGCCCAAAATCCCTAGACTGCAGAAAAAAGGCTGCTTGGGCCTTGAGGGGTTAACACACTTGGGGTACTATGGAAGAAAAGCTTTGAAGTTAACCCCTCAACACCCCTGGAATTTTGGAGAGTCTTAAAATTTGCTTCAAAATGAACAAAATCCTTGCATTTTGTTCAATTTTATCAATCTTCTTTGAAATGTAACCATACGAATTCAAGGTAGACATATTATAGATTGCATAGGAAAAGAAAGCACAACTACATCACTTATGGACTGAAAGATTTTAATGTTTGACCATGAGGGTGTTAAAACTGTGAAAGTGATTTGAATTCTTTCAATCCTCTTCTTGTATTTCAAACCTAAAATTGAGGGTACCAAAAAAATACAAGTATGTAAAGTATAACATTCATAACCCCAATCAATTTACGGCTTCTCAAAATCTATTCTATAAATTTTTTAAATGAATTTTTAGTGTGATTTTTTCTCCAAGTTCTAGTGTACTTGAGGCTCATTTCCAAGAGCCTTCAACACTAGAAAGTGAAGATTTACAATGGACACCCTTGCACAAAATCTTGAATAGACAAATCATGTTAATTCATTTTCAAGATCAAACTCTTGATGTTGAAACTAGACTTCAATAAGAATTTAAATGTAACAATAACTACTAAAAAAATCTTGAAGAAACTTTGAACATCCTTGAATAAGATTTAGAGGGGCGCAGTTTGAGCCCCTTGGGCATTAAGGGGTTAACCCCTGAGCGCCCAAGGATCTCAAAATGGGGCGCTTAGTTTGAAAAATGTCCACGTTTGACTCTTATCCTCTTCTTAGAGGTAAAATCAAAGGACTTGTACTTTTTCATGTATCTTTAGGCATGTGTCCATTACCACTCAAAAACTTCAAGTTATTTGACTTTACTTAGGTAGTATTTTTATTGAACTAAGTACACAAGGGTATGGATTTGAGTGAAAACGTAGGGGGTGCTCAGGGGTTAAAACTTCCAGCAATAGCGGTAGCCACGGTTCATTTTTTATCATTCTCAATCTTCACGGAAACCGACGTGGCTGTCAGTCCGCAACTCAAACGAGAGGTTTTCCGTGAAGATTGAAACAAAATTTATCCTCGCTCAGGCAGGGAGAAATGGTGTCTTTCAGGTTTTCGCAAGAGAACTTTTACTCCTCGTAATTCTGGGTTCATCTCACGTTGCTGCTCTCATTGTATTGGCTCATACTTTCACTTTACCTTTTCTCAATCTACACGGAAATCTGAATCTCAGACCAACCGTGACTACCACTATTGTATGGGAAGGGGAATTCGATAAGAAAAGTGAGAATTATCCTTTTCAGGGGCAGGGGCAGGGGTGGAAAAATTCTGCACGTGGCAGCTGCGAGCATTGATCTGGGAATTGGCATGGTCCACATATCCGCGGTCGGCGTGTGCCCACCACAGATCTGGCGAGCAATCTTAATTTCCTATCACCATTCACCAGGCGCAAAAGGAGTATTCTCCACGTGGCAGTCCCTCACTCCTCGTCGTGTGGGCAGCTCAAGTGCCCTAAAACACTCTCTTAAATGTGCTAAATACCTCAATTTTCACATTCCACACATTTTGTTAGCTCTAAAATTAGAGAATTTTGGAGTTATACCACATGTGTGCGTACTGTTTCTAAGTGCTCACAAAATGATTAGGTAAATTCAAGAATGTTCCTACCGCTTTCATCTAGTTAAAAAAACATAATTGTGAATGTCGTAGAGTTAAATATGAATAGGATTGTTCATACACTTGAGCAAAATGTGAAAATCACAATTACGGTAATTGATTGTTCATATGTTCTCGAAGTTTTGGTTTGTTATTAATCTTGTGGTCTTGTTTTGCAAATTCAGATTGTTCTAATGCATGTAACATTGATTTACAAATAAATGTGATTTACTCTAATTTATAAGATCTGGTTGTAATCACCCCAGCATTAAATTTACATAGAAGAAATTTTAAAACTTTTTGGAGATGTTTTTTAGAAGAAAATATGTGTGTATGGATGTTTCCTACTTCCCCATGCAATCAAACTTCAAAAATTTATCACCACTTTTTCTTAGTCATTTATCATGTGAAACCATGCATATTATGTAAAACAATTCACCAAAAATGGGGTTTTAGTTTTTGAAACTCAAAGTTTGATATGCTTGATTATGATTAACTAAGAATTAGAGGCTACTGATACAAAATTCTAAAAACACTAATTTTTTTTCTAAAATGCCAAAGTTTTTGAAATGTAAATCAAGGTGAACAAAAACAGTTTGTAGGTCATGGTACAATGATGGTAATGGGTGCTCCTACCTTAGAATGATTCTTGTGGTTCTGAAGTTAGCAAATTGTGCCAAGCTTAACCCCTAAAGGACCAACTGTCCCCAGATACAAAATTCTAAAAACAATAATTATTTTCTAAAATGCCAAGGTTTTTGAAATGTAAAACAAGGTGAACAAAAACAATTTGTAGGTCACGGTACAATGATGGTAATGGGTGCTCCTACCTTAGAATGATTTTTGTGGTTCTGAAGTTAGCAAATTGTGCCAAGCTTAACCCCTAAAGGACCAATTGTCCCCTCAAGGGACAATTGGATTTTGGGCATGTACCTATAGCTAATCTACTTTTTGTGATTTTTTGAAACTTTTATTGAAGGTGGCCAATTCAAAGATCTACATTGGCATCTAATTTTTTCTTCATTTTGACATTTATTGAAGAAGTTATGCATGAATTTTTGAAAAAGGGGGAGGGCGGGTAGACAAAAAAAATCAAAATTGTCATTTTTTAAAATAAAAATCTGAAATTTGCTCTTTAGATTTTTATAGACGTGGAAATCTTTAAATCATTCAATTTTGATTGATGAGATGAAAGTTATGAGAAGCTTTAGTTTGCGGGTAGGTATGGGACTCCCAAACCTCCATTCTTTTTGCCCCTTGTAAAATTTGTTACTTTACTTTTTTGAGCTCTTTGAGTTTTTTTTTTTGACTTTTCTATTCCAAGTTGTAGTAGACTAATATTCCTTGGATTTCACGATTTGGATCAAAGTAATTTAATTTTCTGAATTTTACATAAATCCTCCAACTTTGCCTAGTGTATATGCAAATTTCATGGCCTTACAGCACTGCAAGATTTTACAAAGTATGATTCACACCTCCAATTCATTTGAAAATTCTCCCACACATACCTAACTTGGTTTTCTACATGGGAAAAATAAACCTCAACTTTGCATAGAGCAATTTTTTGATATAGAAGCCGTCAAAGGCTTTTGAAATTTTTTGGGGAGCATGGAAAAAAACATTTTTTTCACTTCAGATGTCAATATCTCACTCCTCTACATCTATAGTGAGCTGAATTTTTTTCCCACAAGTACCTCCCATTGTCTAAGGCAAGATCATAAGGTTGAATTTTCAAAAAACTTTTTTTCCTACCTTTCTACTCATTCCCTCAAAAGTGGCAATTTTCAATGTTTTTCAAAGAAAAAAAGGCTTGGACCTCTAGGGGTTAAAATCTCTTAATTTTGTTTCATTCCTTAGTACAATTTGGCATTTATTATGTTTAACTTTGGAAGAACAACAACGGCTAGTTCATAGAGAATTGGATAATAAGGTTAAAAGTTTTTTAATTCATTAAATTGGGCAAAAATGACATTTTGGGACTTTTGAATTTTATGTTTTTTCAAAAATATTCATTGAATACTCTTTAAAAAACATAAAATTCAAAAATTACTAAATTTTGCTTTTTCTCAATTTACCTCTGAAGGATTGAGGACCCTTTTGGGGGACAAATGGGATTTTGGGCATGTACCTATGGCTAAACTACTTTGCGTGATTTTTTGAAACTTTTATTGAAGGTGAGGAATTCAAAGATCTACACGGGAATGTAATTTTTCCTTCATTCTGACATTTATTGAAGAAGTTAAAAATGAATAACTAAAAAACAAGAGACTATTGGGCAGCCAAAAACTTCTTTAAAAATGTCATTTTTTTCAAATAAAAATCTGAAATAGGTTCTTTAGACTTATGTAGACGTGGGGAGCTTTGAATAATTCAATTTTGATAGATGAGATGAAAGCTATGAGAAATTTTCAATTGCGGGCAGGTGTGATTTTGAAAAAATCCACACCTACCCGCAAACTAAAACTTTTCATAACTTTCACCTCATCTCTAAGAATTGAATGATTCAAAGCTCCCCACATCTACATAAGTCTAAAGAACCTATTTCATATTTTTATTTGAAAAAAATGAAATTTTTAAAGAAGTTTTTGGCTGCCTGATAGTCCCCTATTTTTTAGTTATTCATTTTTAACTTCTTCAATAAATGTTGGAATGAAGAAAAAATTACATTCCCTGGTAGACCTTTGAATTCCTCACCTTCAATAAAAGTTTCAAAAAATCACACATAGTAGTTTAGCCATAGGTACATGCCCAAAATCCCATTTGTCCCCCAAAGGGACAACGGTCCTTTAGGGAATAACATGTTAGTGTGAAAAGCGTGTTATAAAGTTGATTTTCATTTTTAGTAGGATTGCATATTTATGATTACATATATGTAATTTTTTTTCAAATGACAAGTAGAAACCACATCTACCCCAATTTTGTTCATATCTCTAAACTTTTGTAAAATTATTTGTTGACTTTTTTTCAGGTTAGAACAATACAAGGCTCTAAAGATGTTATGCTCAATAAACCTCATATTCAGTAAAATGGGAGATTGAGCACCTCCCAAAATAACCAACAAAGACATAGAACTTTTCAATTTCAGGTTAGTTTTGAAAGGTTCTATTGCAAGTAAAATCTTCTAATTTTAAATAAAATGTGAAAGGTTTCATGTCAAATCATCTCAATTCAAATTGAATTTACATAAAACCTTTTATTGACTTTCCGTTACATTACCTCTCATTTCAATGGAAAACTCCCATTTTACTGAATATGAGGTTAATATTGCTATAATAAAACTCTAACACGTACGTCCATATCAAGACCTCCATTTTTTATATACTAGCAAATATTTACTTGTTTTTCATACTTTTAAGGTTTGTATGTGCCAATAGTATCATACAGATAATTCTCGATCTTGTACAAGCTTGAGCACCAATGAACCTACATAACACTTGACATCATAATAATTAACTCCCCTAAGGTTTCTATGACATGTTCGTGTTGAAATTAATCGTTGCTTCCTTGGTATTCACGGAGAAATTAAAACTAAAATGACCATAATTTATACTTATTGAGCAAAATCCAATGTTTTCGAAACCTAAACAAACAGCGACATGATTTTTTGTAATGCCATATCAAAACTCGAAAGAGGCTTTAAACATTGCAAATTCAGAATTTTGGAAGTTTAGAAGTTGTTCCTTGACAAGCATAAATTTTTTGAAAGGAAGAAGCCTTGCATTTGTAGTGTACAAATGCTAGTTTTATGTGTATATACTAGTTGAATTCTCATAAGGACAATAACTTTACTGAAATCTATAGGATCAATTTGGTATTTATTATGCTCCAAATTATTTTGAGTTTGATTACTAAATTTTGTTGGCTTCATCAAGAACATCGTGTACAACTGCATTAGAGCATTCAGTGCATGTGTTCTTAAATATTTACCCCCCTTATAAATTCAAATAAACACCCAAAGAAATGGATGCAATATTTTTACATTAGTTCAAAAGATTGATGGTAACAATTACTAACTTCATCCAACTTGTGTAGAACAAAATTTGGAGTGACATCAATCCTTCAAGTTTTCAAAGGGTACAAGATAGTTTTGAGACAAAAGGACTTTGGGGTAACTTGCCGCATTTTAGAACCAATGTGCGGCAAAATATAGATAGAATTTTATTCTTTTTTGATAAAATTTATAAAAAAAATTAAAATAAGATAGAGGTCATTGAAAGCCAAAAGTCATTTAGAAGTAATTTAGGTAGCTTTCAAATGTGGGTCATTAGTATTTTGTATATATAATTTAGTGTGTCATATATTGGTCCTCTAAACTATATTTACTATAGCATGTGTGTACATTTAGGTCAAACACATTGTTTTTATTTTTGGCAACTAAATGCCCAATATTTCCAAATTAAAATGGATAACTTTAAGGCTATAGGAAGAAAAAAAAAGGTTGTGTACTTTTTTGTCTATTTTTTCTCATTTCAACTTTTTTTTCTATTCTAGGTTTTTCCTAATAAAAAATATAGCCTAGAATAAATTACACTAAAATAGAAATTATAAGTAATGATAGAGTTCCATCACACAATCCATTTTTCCAATTACAAGTAATTATAGGGATTCTTTAATTCTTGCCTATGAGATAGACAGCCCCCAAAAAAAATCCCCTTGCCACACATGGTACTCAAAATACACATAGAGTGCTCCCCAAGCAAAATGACCAAGAAGCCCATAACAGGTCTCATGTCTTTAAATAAATTTAGTGATATAGAGTGTGACCACGTTTGACTCAATATGTTCTATCTCAAATCCATGAACTTTAGGTCATCTACAGAATAGAACATTCAATCAACTACAAAGAATTATCATTGGCATACATTGTTTATTTTGAGATGGAGAGACGCATTTTTCTGAGATAAATATTGAAAATAAGATTCCGTGCTTTGGGACCATATCTTCACTAGCCTATTGCTTTTTATTTTTTGGTTTTTATTTGGAAGCTACCCTTGCTTTCCTCCAAAATCCAGTGAATTATAAAGCATAAGGAATCAACTTTGCATCTTTAAATATACTGTACTAGTTTGCCATGTGTCCTGTGGACATGATAGGATTGAATTGAGCTCTCAATTTCAGGACTTGAGCAATTGAGCTAGACACAAATTGATTGAGCCAGACATAACTCATACCAATCAACAGACACTTTAATCTATTATATATATATTAGTGGACTAATGCACTATTATATATATAGATCGATATGCTTGGAATAAAATTAGTGTATCATGTGGTCTAATGTGCAAAAATCAATGTAAATAGGGAAAGAGCTTTGCATTAGCATGAGTAAGTTGTAAAGAACATATTTCCTAGTGAGAACAAATTGCTCACCTGAAATTATTGAAGTTTTCGTTTTAACCAAAGCCAAATTAACTAGAAGAAAGAAGGTGCAGGGTGCCCCAAGAATTTTAAACATCAACTAAGCTTATTCTTTGTCCTTGAATGTCTTTCAGTCATCTTTTTCCCTCCGCTTTTTTATTTACAACCTGATGGATTTCTTCATAGATAGTCTCAAGTGACAAACCATTAAAAGCTATTAAAATTGTGCTTTGAATTAAGTTTTTAACCGATTTATGTAACAAAAAAAAACTTTATGACCTTTTGGTGAAGGTTAGAATTAAAGTGCAAAAGTTAGGGACCTTCAATGGAATGTTGTGAACAGATCTTCATAAATAAAGTTTGACTTGTATTCTTTAAAGCACAATCTTAGTAGCTTTCTAATGGTATGTTACTCAAACCTCTTGTGTGAAGATAAAAACGTGATATTCATTAAAAAGGGAAAAGTGACATTTTGGGATTTTTGGATTTTACGTTTTTTAAAGAGTATTCATTGAATACTCTTTAAAGATCGTAAAATCCAAAAGTCCCAAAATGTCACTTTTTCCCTTTTTAATGAATTTTGTGATTAAAATAATATTGTAAATAAAAGTAAAAGTATATTAAACTCATGCATTTTCACTAAAATAAATCTCTTAACCTTTTAAGGCCGGAGCATCCTAAAAGTGGATGCGCCTTGATCAACCCTAATTGTAACTTTCAAAATATTAATTTTTGGTACATGGTTCAAACTGAAAAAAAGAAACTCAACGAGTTTTTTTTTCTATTCTGTTTTTTTTTTTGAAAAATGTCAAACATTGAAAGAGTTATTAACGCATTATTCGTTAAAATTGGGAAAAACAATACATTTTGGGATTTTTGAAGGTTTCAGGTGACCACTTGAAACTGAACTCACATTGTTTTTTTTGGTACACGTGCCCTCACTTGAGAGGAGGAATTTGCGAGGGAAAAAAATCTTAGTGGCTTAGATTGAATTTGATACCTTCAAATTTGGTTTAAGGTAACTTTTTGGGTTTAAGGTGGAGTACAAAATGGTACCTTTGTTTTTCATAATTTAACACACAACGCGTTTATTGCCATTGAAATCTCCAAGTGTTAAAATCCAAATAACATAATATGGTGTGTTTTTTATTAATATTTTCTACTCTTTAAATGAATTTTAAGTTTGAACTACAAAACTATGTTTCTCATTCTACCATTAATTTATGGTTGAAACTATAGATTTTTTAATATATATTCTAATTGATATGATTTAATTTCCATGTTTAGCTTTAAAAAATCACAATAAGTCAAACTTTCCATCAATTTTATTGAAAAAAATAGTGTCAGTACAAAATGAATGGGTCTTTGAGCAAAAAAATATCAAAAATTTATAAGTTAATTAAATATAAGGACAAACTTAGTTTGATAGTCAAATTTGACTTTAAATTCTTTGTTGTGGTTGTTTTGGGTGTAAAAAATAATATAATCGATAGTCAAATTTGACTTTAAATTCTTTGTTGTGGTTGTTTTGGGTGTAAAAAATAATATAATCAATAGTCAAATTTGACTTTAAATTCTTTGTTGTGGTTGTTTTGGGTGTAAAAAATAATATAACCAATTGAGATTTTTTCCCACTAATCTTTAATGGAACAGATGTTGCTTTGTACCTCTTGAAAAAAATTAAAGTAATTTGGATTTTTTTTTCTATTTAACTTATTTATGTTTAGTTTTTGAAAAAAGATGATGACAATTACAATTTATCTGGAAACAAATTGAGATTTCTTGCAGTGATAGATCATTCATAGTTTCAAGCAATAAAAATATAAAACTATTGTTTGAACACTCTTTAAAAGGCAAAATTGAGCTTAGACATGAAGTTTGACCATTTCAAAATGGATCAAGTCCTCTAGGGGTTAAGAAAGACGTTTAGCACATACTTATTTTTCAAATTTTTATTTGTAGGAATAAAACAAGAAGCAAACAAGGAGGATTTATCATTATGTTGTATACCTCTATTCCTATGCAACAAGCAAAGATTACTTACTATAACTAAATGATTCTTTTGTTTGCTATTTATTTCTTGTTAAATACTACTTACAAATATGTTAAACACCATTGTAGTTATTTGATAAGTTTTTTTGAAATTTGTTGAATTCATTGTTGTATAGTCTATTATGAGAGAATGCCATGTGAAGTGACATTCACCCCACACCCACGGTGTATGTACTAAAATCTAGTTCAAATTAAATTAACACACTTAAGTATATGGTTAGTTATAATTAGAAAAAAGTAAAAGAAATGTACTAGATAAAAAGCAAAATCAAAGTAAAAGTAAATGTAAAAGTAAAATTAAAGGTAGATTGTAAGTGTAAGAAGAGAGGAGGTATGTGTTTAGATGATTGTGAATTATGTATAATAATACTATATGAGTTATGATTATGAAAAAATATACATGAATGTTGAGAGAATACATTATTGAGTGAAATTCTTTATAGTTTTTTTTTCCTTTTTCTTTGTACAAGCAGTATTCTTAATCTAACTTGTTGCAAAAAGAACCCATGTTTCCTAGCACAACAACCATGTCACAACATTAATGAAATATGGAAAATGAAAAAATGCCATATTTTAGCAAGTGAAGCTAAAAAAATTCCCCAAATGCTGATCCACACCCTCCATCAAGATTCTAGAACACCCCCAAAATCCCAAAATGTAAGAGCGACATTGAATCTCCAAAGTCTACGAATTACATCGGATCTCCCAAATTTACAAGTTTCACTTGGTTCTCAAATCTACAATTTTCACTGAATCTGTGGATCTACGAGTTTCACTGGACCTCTACAATCTACAGCTGCAAGTTTGCATGTCGGAAGAAGAAGCCATAGCGCTTTGTCGCCAAAGTCCTTTGCATGCAGTTTAGTTAGGAGAGATGAATTGCATGCCAATGCAGCAAGGAGAATGCTTCCAGTGGCTTTGAAGAATGTTGTATCATTAGAAGTATTGGTGTCAAGGAGTGCAGAATTAGGGTTTAGTCCTAGGGGTCAAGTTGCAAGGTTGGTGAAGAAGAAGAACCAAGTCGAGGGTGCTCCAGTCTAGCTGGATGAGAAGAACGATAGTGGTAAAAATGTGGCATTCTTGGAAGAGGCCACCACAAAAATAGACGACTCAAAACACGTCTCCAATGCAAAGGTGGATAATGCAAAGCCAAGTTCAAAAAAGTCAAAAGCAAAGAAGAATGAAAATGTTGCTATTCAATTCCCATGCCCACCAACTGTGACAACAGAGAATGTGATCATGCCGCCGCAGAAACAAGCGGGACTTGAAGCGGATGTAATAGGAATTGGAATTGAGACTCTAGTCACGAAAGATTTGGTTTTCAATAAAGAGCTAAGTTGACTATTGTTCAACAGGCGAGTGTTGTATATGGCACTCAATGTTTGCACACCGCTTCTAGAGAGACTGCGGTTTCTAGCCATTTCTGCAAGGAATCTAGATGAGTTCTACTGTAAGCGTATTGGTGCGTTTGAAGCGACAAATAGTTGCAGGTGTGGAGAATCTGATAATTAATGACCAAGCCAAAATGGTATGGACTCCTCAACAATAGCTGAAACATGCTGCACAAGAGGTGTGCTTGATGGTGGACACACAAATGGCCTGCTTGACAATGCACGTGTTGCCAGCACTAAAACAAAAAGGGGTAAACCTAGTTGAGTCCGATGAGTTTCATGTGCACAAGAAAGATCAGCTCAATCTTTACTTCAAATCATCCTTGGAGCCTATTTGACACTATTGGCAGTGGATCCAGGACATCCATTTCCCTACGTTGGTAACCTAACCTCAAGCATTGCAGTAGTGCTTCGAGACCCTTATGATGATGCAACCCAATTTGCCATCGTGTTTGTGCCTTTTGGAGTAGAGCGATGTAAGAACTTAGAATTTAGTAATTCTGATGATGAGGACAATTGGAACACACTTGTGTCGGTGGAAGCGGTCATTATTAACAACCTAGATCTCCTCTTTGGTGGAATGGAGATCAAGTCTGCGCACATGTTCCGACCGACACGTAATGCTAATATTGCTAGAAACAAGGAGGAAGCCGAAGATCCTTTGGAGATGATTGCTGATGAGATGAGAGAGCAAAGGATTGCTCCTTTTGTACAACTAGAGGTTGACAGCGAGATGCCTCTTGAAGTGGTGCAACAGCTGGCTATGGAACTCTAACTCCATGAAAAAGAGGATGTTTACAATATTCATGGCCCTATGGCACTTGGAGAGTTGGATTCATTACCAGTGAACCTAGAGTTGAACTCACCACTTGTGTACAACGCATGGAGTGCAAAGACTCATCCACGGTTACAGGGAATTGATATTTTTGAAGTCATAAAAAAGGGCGACATTCTTCTTCATCATCCTTACCACAATTTTGTAACAAGCACCCAACAGTTTGTAGAAGCACTTGCCAATGATCCTAAGGTCACAGCAATCAAGGCCACTTTGTATCGTACAAACAATGACAGTCCCATCATTTCTGCTTTATTAAAAGCTGCTAAATCTAGAAAGCAAGTAGCTATATTGGTGGAGCTAAAAACCCGGTTTGATGAAGTTTGAAACATGGGATATGCTCAAAAATTGGAAGAGGCTGGTTGTAACGTTGCCTACGGCTTGGTGGGGCTCAAAACTCATTGTAAATGCATTATGGTAGTACGTTGAGAAGATGACGGACTTTGAACGTATGTCCATCTAGGAACCGGGAACTATAACCCTCGCACTGCATTAGTGTACACAGACTTTGGTTTGCTCACGTGCAATCCTGACCTTGGGATGGACGTTGCTGATCTCTTCATGTACTCGACTGGGTATCACAGACAAGTGGCATATCGTAAGTTGCTAGTTGCACCAGGCACAATGTGAAGCAAGTTTGTTTGTTTGATTGACAAGGAGATTGCTAATGCTCAAGCAAGAAAGCCTGCAAGTATTATCATTAAATGTAACGGATTTGATGACCAAGTGATGGTGATGAAGTTGTACGAAGCCTCAAAAGCAGGGGTTAAGATTGACTTCATCATTTGTGGCATTTGTCTCATTCGCACGGGCATTCCAAATGTCAGTGACAACATCCGTGTTGTTAGTGTTCTTGGAAGGTTTTTGGAGCATTATCGAGTCTTTTACTTTGAAAATGGAGGAAAGGTTGAATATCACATGGGCTCTACGGATTGGATGACGCGTAATCTCACTCGTCGAGTCGAAGTTGTGACACCTGTTGCAGATGAATCCTTGCAAAGGGAACTGCAGGAATTGCTAGATGTTTGCTTGACTGATCGGCGCACCACGTGGGAGATGAGGCCGGATAGATGGTATCAACTCTTAGGAGTTGGGAACAAAGAGAATCCGCCACAAGAACACGTTTCCCAAGCTGCGTCTTGGAGGTTGATTGCTGCAATGGAATCTAGGGGTTTACACAATGGCCTCATGGAAGTTGTTGCCTATTGTTGGCGCAAAGCCAAAATGGTTAACTTGAGGAAAAAAGACGGCAGCGCCGTCAAAGCGAGGTGTCAATACGATAGTAGCTGATCATGCGTCTAGGGGTCTATTGTATAATCATACTAATAAAAATCACAATGACTTTTGTAATATGACATTTGACCTTTTTAATGTCACATCTTCAATCAGCTTTGAATTTATGTTAAATGGGTGTTAAATGGATGCTAAATGGGTTTCCTATGCTACATGGATACTAAATGAACTTTTTTAATACAAATCTCAACTTATGCTAAACGGAGTCACCACTATTTATTTAGTTTTGCTAAATGGGTTTATAAACTCTAGAGTCATACTAATAAAATCACACTAACTTTTATAATATGACAACTGACCTCTTTAACATCACATCTTCAATCAATTTTGGATTTCTCAACAATTTTGATATTGAATGTATTAGCGTAGCAAGCGTCAACCGCTAGCCATACTACTAAAACACAAAGGCTTTTATAATATCACATCTTCAATATTTGTGTTTGGAAACTTATTGAAATTTTTATGTTGTATTCTATTTAAAGTATGCAAATAACACCATATTAGGTAAATTGGGAAAAACAATACATTATGATACTTTTACTATTTTAGTCATTATGTACAATTTAGCACATGACAAAGAAACAAGCGTGCACTTTTTGGTACAAAAGTCAAGTTACAGTGATTGCCTCCAAGAATTTCAAAAATTACAACTTTGAGCTATAGCTATGCCTACATGCTATATGTAAGATTAAGGTGGAATACAAAATGGTCCCTCTGTTTTCCCCAATTTACCCAATTAAGATTTAATCCTATTAAAACTCTAATGGAGAATGCATAGCGTAGCAAGTGCCAACCACTACTCCTACACTAAGGTAGGATCACCCAATATTAATAATGTACCTAAAGGCGTCACTCTCTACACAAGGTGATCATTCTAGAACTTAAATCTTGGTACACCATAGATAGCTTATTATATTTGTTAACAACAATAAGTTATGTATGATTTACTTAAATTCCAATTCTAGAATGACCACCTTATGTAGAGATTGACACCATTAGAGCATCTCCACTAGTTGGCTGGTGGAATGACACGCCATATGACTCAGCCTCGCCCTTTCATGGAGAATCGGCTTGTTATATAATTCTTGTGTCCACCAGATTGAGTTTAAGATGATGCATTACAAGGTTTGGAATTAAAAACTATGCCAAAAATAGCTGAAATTTATATATACTCTAGGCATCTTTGCCATGACAGCATGGGCAAGGCAGTAGTTTAGACTTTAGAGAACTGATGGCAAATAAATTGGGGCCTCACCAACCATCAAGGCACATAAATTGGGGCCTCACCAACCATCAAGACAATAAATAAAAGTGTCAGAGCCACAATTCAAGCACGCTACAAATGAAAACTACCACAGTAGCTGAGAGTGCCCAAAGCCTTCTTTGACGCGGCTAGGCAAAAATTTGCCATCACTGTGTCAACGCTGGACACTCTAAAATTAGAAACAATCCTAAGGTCACGGTAAATGACATACCAAAGTCAACCGGTGGAGATGCTCTTAGGTACGCTATTGCTATTGATATTAAGTGCTCTTATCTTAAAAAGCACTTAATACTAGGTGGCCTTCATTCAAGGACGTCCTTGCTTACAGATAGCTCTTCTTTATTGCTTGGACGCTTGTAAGCGCTGCACCGTACTTCATTATGAAGCAAGACAGTACTGTCAAGGGGTTGCTAATTTGCTATTGGACATAGGCTCTCATATTTAGATTTATGATAGTTTCTCAAGTGGAGAAAGAGTTGTGTAAACACTTTGAGTTAATAAGAGAATTGTTGGTTTCTACTCTCATGTATTATGTATACAATAGTAGCAACTACTTGCAATTTTTTCATTGTAGGCATGGAACTGCTCGAGGAATATATTCTTGAGGAATATATTTTTGAGGAATATATTCTTGAGGAATATATTCTTGAGGAATATATTCTTGAGGAATATATTTTTGAGGAATATATTCTTGAGGAATATATTCTTGAGAGCATAGTCAAAGTCATCTTGGTTATGTAAAATACTTGATCATTGTGTTGCCTTTCTTGAATTTGAGAGCTCTGTGCAATTTGCTCTACAAAATAAAAACAAAAAATATAAAAATATTTCACTCATGATTATATTCTCTCAACATATTTAAATATTTTATTTCATCATCATAACTCACATAATAATCTTATCTGTAATTCATAATCATCTAAACACCTTGCTCTCTCTTTTTATTCTCATGTTCTACTTCTATTTTAGTTATTATGTTCATTTTTATCTTTCATATATCTTTTTATTTTTTGTAATTATACATAACCATTTCTTTAATTGTGGGAATATGATTTTAATTATTTTTTAATATGTACACCATGGTACTACACAATACCATAACCAAAGCACTTAGAGCATTGTAATTGGAGGAGAAGGAATGGTCTACGTTCACTTTACACTAGCATCAAAATTGAAATGTGGCCAAGGCTCAAAGAGGATAGTAAAATGACATAGATTTCTAGATGTCATAAATTGGATAAGGTTTTATGGTCACCTAGATTTTTTGTTTTGTCAACCTCAAGATATGTTTTGACAAGATTGTTAGGGTGACCAAGTCATCCCAATTTTTTTGGATGCTATAAACATTATGTATTGAAAGACCTATTTTAATGAATGATGTTTTTTTTTAATGCCATGTTTTATTACCATTAATTCCATTGTAAAAAGACACCAAAACAACAACATGGTCATATATTTTGTATATATTTTTGTACTATTGACTAAAGCCTTAGTATTAACTTTTGTGGTTGTCTTGGTTACAAGTTTCCTTCCCCATCTCTAGGCAGTCAAATTTTTAAAATTTTATTAAGAGTTGAGAAGGAAGAAAAGAGGGGAAAAAAGAGAATGATACATACAAATGAGGAAAATAATAGAATCAATGATTAAACCCCCAAGGGACCAATTTAAATTCAGTTTACACTATTGAAAAATATCAATGAATGTGAAAATTGGCCCTTGATCACTACAGTAGTTGTGACCAAGATTACCAACCAAGAAATAAACATGGACAGGCTCTTGGCCAGTAGTGAAAAGAGGGCCGTTGGCTCAAATAATAGTTCATTCAAATTATTTTGAAAGAGTTTCACACTTTTTAAACCCACGCAACGATAAAAATAGCATGTATAACAATGCTTGGTTTCTATAATTAAACACGCACATATGGATCATTCTATCCAAGCGTTTCTATTTTAGGACGATTCTATTTATTTCTATCCAATTTTTTCGAAGGTGGGATCAATAGAAAAACCAAAATATCCCTTGCTACACTACCCTGGCGTGTTGAACACAAAATCCCACGTGGCAAAGACGAGTAAGGTCTGAGGACCTGGACTATCCCACGGGAAACCTCTCATTGGCTACGACGCCCACTTAAACCACGTCGCAAGAGCACGTCGCAAGAGCATGACGCCGCCCACATGGACTCTGCCTCCGCGTCGTCTCTCTCGTCTCTTCCATAACCCTCGCATCGCCACCCTCTTGCACCATCACACACACCATCCCTCGCTCTTCCAGCTCTACGTCTTCCGATCGGAGAGCACTATTCGATCCAGCACTACCTTGCATTCCTCGGATCGACCGAGTTTCGTAAACCAATTCATTCTTGGAAGAACTTTATCGACTAACAAGCCGTTTGCAGCATCGCATCGGAGCTGTTCGAGCTTCGCGGATCCGGGCTATTTTGTTGCCAAGATGACGACCTCCAAGAGGCTGGCTGACAAGAAGAGCGCCAAGTTCCAGAAGAACGTGCACAGGCGGGGTAACGTGCCGGAGACGACGCTGAAGAAGAAGAACCAGTACCCCGTCGGACCCATGGTTCTTGGCCTCTTCGTGTTCGTCGTTATTGGATCCTCTATTATCCAGATCTTTCGGTCTGCTACCAGCGGCGGCATGGCGTGAGCACTACTTAATCGAGAATTTTAGCTTAGTGCTCAGGGTTGTGATATTTTCTTTGGTGTCTTCCTCGCACACCGAGGGTTTTGATGGAGTGCTCTATTATTATTGATTGACGTGTCGGGAGGATGTCTGTTGTCCTTCTCATTTTTTTGTAAAATTTGGAGACTTTAAATCTGAAGATTGATAGTATTTATTGCGTTTTCTCATGCCCTATCAGTGATTGGGAGTTCTCATATGGCTGTCTCATACTTCGTTCGTGGGAGAACCGCGGCTGCAAATTATCTCCATCGATATTTATCGAGTCTGCATTTTCGATTGTTTATTCTCATAGATGTGTTATGTTTGTTGTAAAGATTCTACTGGAGATGTGTTTTGCAACCAAAATCGAACTACCGATTTGTGTGTATCTTGTCCTCTTTTGTGCTGTTATTTCGCTATTGAGATGAGCCAACAGGATCAACATTGCCTCTCCTTTTACTTCGCAGCATAGAGAGCCATGTTCTCATCTCTTATCCGCAAATTTCGTGTGTGATAATTAGGTAATTAGTTTAAAGGCACTGGTATTTGTGCAGGTAGAGCTACAGGTGTTTAACTTATTATCATCCCGTGAATCTCTTCCCTTTAACTTCGGTTTGAGTAGGACCTCGTGTATTGCGTGCTGTGCAAAATTAGATCTCAGAGACGCACAGCAAGAGAGGATGCGGGCATGAGTACCATCTACATTGACAGAACCTCCTTGCAGAATATACACTTTCTGTCTCAGTCAGATGTTGAAGACTAAAGCATCAACCTGAAGCTTAGAATAACAGTTATCCCGGACACTGCCATCGCCGAGGTAATCATTTCCGTTTCATTCACGTGACCGTTTCACGTTGCGTGTTTTTTTGTTCTCAAAACAGGGGATTAGGGTTTAGTATGTCGTTGCGAAATTAAGGACGATCACAGTGAGTGGAATTGAGGATAAGAGCGGCGATGGCGAGGGCGTCACCGTACTCCGACTTCTTCTCGGAGCTGAAATCGTCGGAGCCGTTCTTCGTGATGGCCGGTCCCAACTTGATCGAGTCACGGGAGCATTGTATGAAGATGGCGCGCCAGATAAAGTCCGTGACGGATACCCTAGGGTTGAAGCTCATTTTCAAGTCCAGTTTCGACAAGGCGAATCGAACATCCGCGGCATCGTTTCGAGGGCCAGGATTGGAAGACGGATTGAAGGTGTTGGAGCTCGTGAAGCAGACGTACAACATCCCTATCGTGACCGACGTGCACGAGACATCGCAATGCGAGGCAGTGGCGAGAGTGGCGGACATCATCCAGATTCCGGCGTTCCTGTGCCGGCAGACGGATTTGTTAATCGCAGCTGCCTCGACTGGCAAAGTTATCAACATCAAAAAAGGCCAATTCTGCGCTTCGTCCGTAATGCGAAACTCGGCTGAGAAAGTTCGGCTGGCTGGAAACCCGAACGTGATGGTGTGCGAGAGAGGCACCATGTTTGGTTACAATGACCTAATTATGGATCCCCGGAACTTGGAGTGGATGCGAGATGCCGGTGCTCCTGTTGTTGCTGATATTACGCATTCTCTTCAACAGCCTGCGGGGCAACGGCTCGAGGGAAGCGGCGGCGTTGCGAGTGGCGGCTTACGTGAACTCATCCCATGCATTGCACGCGCGTGCGTGGCGGTCGGCGTGGACGGCATTTTCATGGAGGTTCACGACAACCCTGTGCAGGCGCCTTGTGACGGGCCTACGCAATGGCCGTTGCGACACCTCAAGAGCTTGCTGGAAGAGCTGATCGACATTGCCAGAGTCACCAAAGGCAAAACGACGATGAAGATCGATCTCACTCCTGTTGATGAAGACTTGTAGTTTTCTCATATTCCATTAAGTTAACCCTTGAATGCCGGCTGGGTGGCCGTGCCTGCCCTCTACAGTGGTGCGGTTCGGGAGCTGACTGTGCCTCCGAGCAGATTTAGGGTGCCGAAGTGCAGTAGGCCAGTAACTTTTTATCCTGCCCTGCCTTCCTGGGTTACCCTGCCAGTCAAGGGTTTTTACCCGGTTTAGGGGCTTTTTATTGTTTTTGTGTTTAGTTTCAGCCCTTGCAATTTGGAGTTGTCTATTGCAGGTTTAGAGTTGGACCTCTTTTTGCAGCTTCTACCAAGTTTTTGTCACGTTCTCTTAAAATTTATTCTCTAGTTTTTGTTTTTGTCATGCTCATTTCTTGTTTATCTGTTTTTTTAATGAAGTTCTATTACTGTAAGAATCTTGAAACATAGTAGGGAGTATGTAATTCTCATGATACATTTTGAAGCTTATGTTTTACTTCCATTTATTTTCTACATTAAAGGTTGAGCTTAATCTATAAGGGCCAAAGTTTACTCTGCGAGGGTAGTAAAACCTCTCACCTTCCCAAATGAAATTTTTCTGTGCATGTTTTTATTCATAACCTTTTAGTAATGTACATTGGACATACATTTGAGGAGGTGGGTGGTTTTAGAGCACTATGGCCTTTCCACTTCAAAATTACTAACTCCACAATGTTTTAAAAATTATAAAAAAACTTGGGCTACATGCCAATCCCTCTTGTCTTTCAAATAAAACTCATTGAAAACTATTTCAAAAATTTCTCCCTCCCAAATTTTAGTTTCTGATGGTTGGTTTCTGAGCATCATCTAACTTTGAGTCAATTAAGTGCAAAAAAATTCCCATATAACCCTCACCCACACCATACCCCATGGTACAAAATTCAGACCATTCCCACCATATTAGCTTGATGTTTTGGATTAACCCCCCATTTACCCACTTCACCGCACGTTTGCTAAAAAGTGACCCCAAAGGGATTCACCACCCTAAACGATTCCAATGCTTCCACAAAAAATCATGGGCCACCCTTACCCTATCCTAAAGCCACAGTGCAAATTTTAGCTCCATCCATGAACTTTTGCTAAGGAATAAAAAATGCCCTCCCTTTTTACCGCATTTGCTAAGTGTGACTCCAAAAGCGGTCACCACTAATCAAGTGTCAATTAAACCCACAAAAACTCCCACATAACCCTAACCTTACCTTAACCTAGAGTGCAAAAATCAGCCCAATCCCACACTTTTAACCACTCCTTTTGAATCAGCCCACCAATTACCCATCCTAGCGCACATTTGGCAAATTGTGACCCCAGGGGGGTCACCACTGATAATGACTCCAATGATGCCACAAAAATTCATGGGGCACCTAGCTAAGGGTAAAACAAGAGCATAAGTTACTATTTGGGAGGGTCCCTTACGTGAGGCTAGGCTCTCCCACGTACGTGCCCTTAGCCCTCAAAAGGCATCCTAAAATGTTGAATCCGGGACCAAAAGCTTGCAATATGGTCGCATGTGCGTGCACCAAGTGTTGTGGCAGGTGCCCACCATTAAAGTATTGTTTCTTAAAGTTGCAAAAGTCAATAGAGCATGGTGTGATTGGTGCCCCATGAAAATTGCAAAAAGGGCAGCATGGGACTTAACATTGTGGCTCTAAATCTTCTCACAATTTGGGTTATCAAAAAATATGAGTGCCTTAGCTGAGGTTATTTTTTGCTTTCCATGATGCACCATGTATCTATGATCACTTCTACAAAAAATTCAAGTGAGAAACTACTTTTCTCTAGTGTTTTCCAGAGGCCAGAGGACAATTTTTGTCCTTGTTGACTTTTAATGGTTCAACTAGTTCACCACAAATTAGGTCAATTGATTGAATGTCCAGATTTGAATATATAGCAATTTACTGATGCAGGTTCTAGTGCTTGTTGAGATATCAAATATTGCATACAAGCAGTTTACGTAAGGGGTTAAGCCCCGGAATAAGTATGTTCCGGGGTATCAAACACCCGAGGGCGCAAGCCCGAGGGTGTTTAATACCCCAGGACGCACGAGCTTTGGGGATTAAACCGGCGTTAAGCCCGAGCAACACGAGATCAAAAAAGAGCGACGCGAGTTCGATCTGCCAACGGGACTATTTAATGGTGCAATGCACCGTTAAATTCTTAATACTGCATTGCACTGTTACGATTTTTTGCTGGTTCATTAAACCGTCGATTTATAAAGGAGGCAGCCACGGGAGTGCTTAACGCTTCAATTTTTCAGGCACCATCCTTCAGGTACTGTTACTTCCGACCCACAGGTCCTTAGGTAGGCCTGTGCATGAAATGAAATTTAAGTTTGAAGGTTGATTTGTATCACACTCTCTTGAGGAGGTCTGCTGCAGCACCCTTGAATAAGGATCTGGATTCTTCCTTTCGGATACAATCCTGAGCTTATGACAGTTTTTTGCAATTTCATGTTCTTAATTGTTTAGAAACTTTTCTAGCTCCATGTGACAGGCAGTGGTCGAAGTAGAGATCGACATCTTAGAGATTCCAGAAATTGCTTGCATGGAGTTGGTTTACTTCCTTTGTTGGAAGTGTCGTGGACTGATCGTTCATCAGTCAAAGTTTTCATGTTTTGATTGATATTGTTCTCAGTATAAAAAGATTAGAACTTCGGTAGACTTGTTAGATCTCATTCCTTTGCAATGGAATTGGCTTTGTATTGCGTAGCCATTAGCATCAGAAACATCAGCCTTCGGTTTTTGCAGAAAGCAAGCTGAAGCTGGTTAATTTTTTACTTCCTGTGGGGGAAATAGTCTGGACTGGTGGTTGGGAGACCAGCCCGTGCTTTGTGCGGCAGCTAGTAAGATCCTTGTAGCCACTTCCATTGATGTTTTTTTGCAATTTTCTAGACCAAATAGCGAGAAGAGAAGAAACTACTTGGCATCAAAGAAGCTTTTGCGGGGGCAATTCAGACAATGTGCAACAAAAACAACATGTCCTTATGAACCAAAATGTACTTAAGTTAGAAACTTGCCAGGTCTTTTTGAATATAATAGAATGCTGACTAGGCAGATAACCTTATCTAACAAGATGAAATTCAGTCAACAGGTTTGAAATGAGAAACGGGATTCACAAGTGATGACAATCAAGATGAATCATATGGAGATTCCTTTAGTGAGATCATTTCATTCATCCATTAGCTGATTTTTCTTTAACACGACACTCAACCCCGAAGACATAAAAGCGTGACATGGCTTGGCTTCTTAGGTTTTTTCTGTTGCATCAATGGTTTTGCTGAAATGAAGAAGAAGAGAAGTGTATCTGCATGTCTGTCTACGTATATTAAGGATTTTTTGAGTTTTGTGATTGAGTTATCAGGGAGAGCGTGCAATGGCACTGCTGCAGAGACAAACCTTGTTGTAATGTATTTTCATGCAGGTTGGGGTTTGATTTTGCATTAAATTTGAGAAGCTGACTTAAAATTGGAGTGATAAAATAAAGTGTGCATTTCTTACCCTGCCTTGTCCTGTCTAGCTTGCAAGTTGTGCATTTATTGAATTCTTGTACGTGAAGTTAGGTGAGAGTAATTATATTGGGTAGAAGCTTTTGGTGGAGTTGCTGTACCGGTACTGGACTACTGGAATGATAAAGGTTTGGTGTTGTGGTTAGGAATGTGTTGTAGTAGATCTTATTTTATTTTTTGGTTGATGGTTTAGAGTACAAACGTCAAAAGAGCTGATTGATGCTTGTATACGGAGATCTGACTATTTGGTACAATTTTCTTTTTCTTTTGAAACTTTGCTAACATAAAGTCCATGTTTGGCAATTTTTTGTTAAGTTTTATCTCCTTTTGACACTCATTTCTTGAAGCCTAAAAAAGATTCTTGAAATAATGAATGAAGTTGTCAAATTCCTCTTAGACAAACAATAAATTTGCTAATTGCTTTGGATGATATTCAACAACAAGAGCTATTTTTTTTAACAAAAATGCATACATAGATGACTTTACCTCTTTTTTTTCGTTACTAACATGCATTCTAGTGTGCAGATTGTTTGACCAAAGAAAAAACAAAAGATATTTAAAATCGGATGAATTTGGTATTTAAATTTGACTGGCATTAGCAGGCCACTTTTATGTAGCAAGTTAGCAACCTCCTATAATTGCTACTAAAAATTGCAATATAGTTTCAAATAAAATGTACAACATAGTGTTGAGAGAATTCCAATAGTATATGATACACTCAATTGGATGAGAACTCTTACATTCAGTTTTGATAAAAACCCCGCTTGGGAAAAATACAAGGCACGACCCTAGATGGCCTAAATTAGGTTTTGATTAACAATTATCTGGTAGCACATCTAAAATATGCTTTTTTGGGATTTAAAAAAAACCCTTTTGTTTCCTCACGTGGTTTTTCTTGTCTATATAAACAAGTCCTGTAAACCCATTTACCAAGGTAAATGCAGGTCTGAGCATAATTTTTAAATTTCTTTCTATCTATCCTATGCCCCCCATGCGTCCATGTCCCCCATGCACCCCATGCGCTTGTGTCCCCCATGCACACTTGTCCCCCATGTCTCCATGTTCCATGTCCCATGTCCCATATTCCATGTTCCATATCCCCATGTCCCATATTCCATGTTCCATATCCCCATGTCCCCCATGCGCCCATGTCCCCCCATGTCTCCCATGTGCCCATGTCCCCCCATGTCTCCCATGTGCAGCCGGTAACACCCATAGGTGATGACCAAACCAATAGGTCAAAGTGCAAGTTTCTTTATAAGTATAGATATAATTGGTGAAAAGATATGAAACCACCTTTAAACTACAAAATATGTGAAATGACTAACATATCAATTTGTGAGTAAAATAGACATTGGGTGTTTAATTTTCAAAGATTCAAGTATGACAGATTTCAATTTCCTTTCTTTCAACAAAGCTATCTATTTATTACAAAAAAACAAAAAAACATTCAAGGTCTAAAGATGATATAGAACTCCAAGCTAAACCAATGATATGGAGTTAAAACAACAATATAGAATCTTATGTTAAGACAGATTTAAAATCTTAATCTTTAACTTAGTTTCAATTAATATTTTCTAAACTTTCATATATCAATCTAAATGTGGTTTTAGATGAGTTGGGCATATCCCAAACAATCATAAGGTGATTGCAAGAAATACTTGTACTACATTCTGTCCCCTCTCCCCTGGGCGGGAGGTAATAGGTTTGTATCTTTTGCATAACAAGTTCTTTTTACTTGAAATTTCAAAGTAAGGTGAACATCAAAGTTATTGACATTCCATAATTCTTTGATGTTTTTTTTAATTACTTTTCTATTTATAAAAGGGCCCCAATTGCATGTCTACCTTTGTGGTTTTGGAGGTTTTTAGTACTACATTGGGTCTAAAAGTAAATTTGTTGCCACAAATCAAGGTAGTGGTTTAGGAAGCATCATTACACAAATCTATAGACCAATTTTACAAAATTCAAAAATCTCTGCCCTGCACATTGTCTCAAAGTGGGCATCCTTTCTCCCTCCATTGGTGAAAGACAAAACCTTCCTCCAAAAAGTACTTGCATTAGTTCAAGCTAGTGAGGGATATCAGAAATGGCCATTTTTTGTTTTATTTTTTTGAACTTTTTTTACTATTTTCTAAAAAGTAAAAAGGAAATTGTCTTTTTGTTAGTAATTTATGCCCCTCTATTTTTGTGCATAACTTTTAGAATAAATTTTTTCTAGGTCTGAATTTTCACAAGTAGGTTATTTTAAGTGCTTTACAAAATTTCCATATTTTATTTTATTCAAAAAAAAAAATTCAAAAGCTCATAGTACTACCTAGTACTACTAGTTATAAGGGTATTTGAGACAAAACTATGAAGAACGCGTTATTTGTTAAATTGGGAAAAACAATACATTTTGGGACAATTGAAGGTTCATGTGACCACTTGAAACCAAGCTCATAGCATTTTTTTGGTACACGTGCCCTCACATGAGAGGAGGAATTTGTGAGGGAAAAAATCTTAGTGACTTAGACTAAATTTGATACCTTCAAATCTAGTTTAAGGTGACTTTTTGGGTTTAAGGTGGAGTACAAAATGGTACATTTGTTTTTCCCAATTTAATGAACAACGTGTTGAAGTGTTTCTTGCAACTACCCCATATGGTAAAGGATATTGTCAAGTTCAATTTCACCAAACTTGCAATAACAATTTGTATTTAGATTCTCAAACCAATATTTTTATAACATTAATGGATTCAAATTGTTAGTTTCTATTGGTAATAAAATAAATTTTTAAGGAATATTTTGAAATTTTTATAATTTTCATTCATCTGCATATAGTGTTAGATGTGACATTAATAAGGATTTTAGAAATGAGTGTCATACATACTTGGACTAGATTCACTTTGCTAATACCAACACCATATCAAGTAAATTGGGAAAAATGCAATTTTGAGACTTTTGGATTTTGTGTTCTTTAAAATGCAATTAAGGATTCTTCTTCAAAAAATACAAAATCCAAAAGTTCCATAATTGCATTTTCCCAATTTACTTAATATGGTGGTAACCACCTCTAATACTAACTACAAACATGCAATAATCTTTAAGAATACATAATAGGAGGAAACATTCCAATTATAAACTTCAATTGTAAAACAAATTTTAGCTTTGTGGGAACTTAGATTCATAAACGTTTTTTTTTTCAAAATTTTAATTTTTGAATATAGTGTTTAGGCAAGTGAAACTACTCAATAATACATAAAATCAACTTTTATATGACATTTAGATGGATGAAATTTGATCAAACACAATAATAGCCATTAGCTTGCAATTTTGTTTGAAATCAAAGTATTAGGCTTTTACACTAAATGAACACCATTAGTGCATGCAATAGATGTAGACACAAAACAAAGTGGGTATTCTGCTAAAATTGTTACTTTGAAATTTAATAATTTAGTTCATTGCAATACTGCACCATGTTCCTATGTACACACAATAAAAACACACAATAAAAGCTAGAGCATACAATTGCAAATAAATATACTCTTGTTTTGCTATAGGTAGCTAGCCGAGTACAGTAGACGCAAATGCAACAATGAATGATAATGCCACTTCTCTCACACAAATTGATAGTAAGTTGCACTTTGAAGTTCACCATGAACTTTCACAATATTGCCAAATGCCAATGTGATAAAGACCAAGGTTTACCACAAGTGAAGCGTGCTCCCCCTCCCACACCCTCCCAGGCGAGAGGCACTCCAAAGAAAGAAGCCATAGACTGCAGACATTGATATTCCCCACTATGTTCCACAATTATGCTACTAGACACATAAGCATTGTCATTCAAAGCCAAATTGAAACTAACAACATTTAGGAGCGTTTGAAGCTTTTAGAGCCACTAAAAGTCTGAAAATTGTGAAGGCTGACTTTAATGACCTATTGTCAAGCGCATCTCTCACATGGTTGTCACATTGTACAAATTGCCTTGCCTCCTGCCCATCTGCCCCATATGCGCTCATGTAAGCTTTGATTTGATCAATCCAATGTGATCAACTCAACTCATAGTTGACTTCAGAAAATGATGAAAAAAAGTTGATCTTGTACATACTAGTTACACATATAGTCACCAACATGAAGCAAATTTAAAATCATGTCAAGTAATACAATAATTTGATTTCTTTTTTCTGGTCAATAATCCTAAAATGCAACATTGGATAGACAGGCTAACCATCCTTCTGGTCCAAACAGCCCGCCCACATGTCCTATCCTTTGTCAAAATCTCACCCAAAGTTACAACCATGCTCTCTCAGCCTCCCGACACCCCAGAGGCTGTACTCCTGTATCAGATCGGAGCAGTTCGTTCAACAGCTTCAGCATAACAGGAACAGTTTCGGCAGAGTCAGAATACGATGTATTTATATATGATTTAAGAAAACATACAGAGCACCAGCTAAGTTATTTATGTGAAACGCCAATTTCATTAGCTTGCCATCATTCAGAGCATCAAACTTGCGACATTCAACTGCACAAAGGTCTGCACAAAACTAAACTAGGACTCCTACTATAGATTGTCCTACTGTAGACTGATGTTTACAAGCCGCCCATATTGAAAATGGCCAATGCCGCGAATACACACCTTAACCGCTTCATGAACAGGTTCGTCTACAGAAAGATTAGAGCTCTGTACAAGCCCGAAAGATGAAGCGCCGTTTGCAAAATTGTTTATCGAACATTAAGATCTCGTGATTAGCATGTATTAGAAATCTGCAGAAAACACGAAACGAATCATTATGAAAGCTTACACATCTACATAAGAAGCACATTCTATATCAACTCAATTAAGCATTAATTTAAACAAAAACACGAGCTTTGTTAATTTGGGAAAGAACGCAACTTTGGGACTTTTGGACTTTATGCTTTTAAGATTTTTTTGATGATTTAGAGTGAATTCATGACAAATTCTTCTTAGCCATACATCAATGATGAAATATTTTTAAGGAGTTATCAAAAAACTCACTTAAAATTATCAAAAGATTCTCTCAAGTGCAAATTCAGTATCTCAAAATCGGCTTTCCCAACGTAATAAATATCGTGTTCAAAACGGCGGTATGCCATTACTTCTGGGCAGCTTAGGCCGTGCAGCCTCAATAATGAATCTACAACTTTCCTACCGATTGTGGATTGAAATTGGACCAGTGTAAATATTAATATGCCATTACTTTTGGGACATTACTGCCGACAAATTAACTAATTTGACCTTTTTACTAGAGAGTATTATTGCCTCCATCTGAACTTTAGTGTAAGTAGGCTGCTACTCCTGCTAGACTGCGGCGTGGCTGTGCAAAGCTTACTTGGTTCTGCATGCATGGTGCCAATTCTACCGCGTTCATGTTGGAGCTGGACATCTGAAGACCGCTAACCAGTGACAGATAGACAATTACTTCGGGAAAAGAATAATTTCTACTTAGTAGAAGGGATCTATACTAAAGTTGCTTTAAGACGAGCAATTACTGCAAAATGCGAAAATTAAATATAAAAAAATCAATAAAAGTAGGACACAGTAAGATTGCATGCAAATTAAATCGCTGCATAGTTCGGTTTTGTCGAGAATTTGATCTTACGTAAGAATCCTAAGTGTACAACATAAGGGAGTACGCTGGACTAAATTTGTTCGTGTCAGAGGAAAACGAACATACAGTCATAACCAATAAGGAGAGGCAACAGTAATTAAGTGGTAAGAACGGCAACAAAACAATTCAGGAACTACCAAAAAAAGTGCCTGAGTCCACATTCGGCTTGACTTGGGAAATGGACTCGACTCTGGAAGTCTTGTCTATTAGAAAAACAGAGTCAGAGAGAAGCTCAGTCGAAAGCAGGTTAAACCTGCATTAGTTGCCCCATGTAAATATAGTAAATAACCGACGAATTATCAACTTGAAGCGTGATGCACCGGCTAATCTAACAACAGATGCGATAAACAAAGAAAACTACAAGCAACAAGCTGAATTAACAAGTCAATATCTTTAGCAAGTGTATAAAAACGCAATGCAAAAAGATTAGAAGGGCTAAAAACTTACGAAGGGGTTGCAATGTACAATAGTAGTCTGACAAGCAGCAATGAGGTCGCCATTGTGCTGCAATGAGTACGACATACGAAAGACCTGCAGAACAATCATGTTTGTGTCCAATTGTAAGCTTACTTACTGATCCAATCATCGAAGCAAAGACAGACCACGTAAAACCAGCTTGCTGCTATAAAAGATTGAGGTTCCTCAGTGAGAGAGATTCATTACACTAAATAGTGCATTTAGGTTGCCCCACACAAATTTCTTTGACATTTTTCACTGTTTAAATACTTACTGCAGCTACAGAGATTTTCAGCAATAATTACTGCAATACGCAACTTTTAAAGGCCCTGGCAACAACACAGTTGCAGGACAACAAATTAGCAATGCCCATGTGATAAATCATGTGAAATCCTAGTTTTTAAACGGTTTCATGCACCTCCAAGTGCCCAAGTCATGAGTCATGAGGTAACTTTACATGCTAAGGCAACCTAATTGTTATGGCAACCTAAATGTACTATTTGATGTAGTATTCATATTTTTCATAGTGGTGTGATTCAGAATACCAAAGTCGAGACGTTAAAACACCCAGAGCTCTAAAAACTTGGACATGGACTGATATAGATCTGAGGTTTCAGTTGGGCGAGTGAATCTGCGCCAATTATGTTATAATCCGCCATTTTAATGAGTGTGAGGACATCATCCTATTTATAGAATACTCACAGCGATTTCGATGGGGTCAAGAGCGGCGATTGACTCACCATTCTGGAGCTCGATAAGTACTTGTCGGCGAGATGCTGACAATCTTCTCGCATTCCACTCAGCTGGACTCAGTTTGACTGAACCAGGCAGGAACTGCAAGAGTCGCACCAGCGACTGCACGAACGTGATCGCCCGAGCTTCCAGCTGGAAACATTGCTATAGATCAGTGCAAAGCTACTGAAACTCAGGAAGTATAAATAATCTCAGTAGGTGAGTCAGTACCCGGGTCAGCAACTTGGGCATTGGATCAGCCAACAGAACCATCACCAGCGTTGCCTTCCCCGATGTACATTTTAAAGGACACAAACGTTAACCTTCTAAATGACAGGTCAGCAAAAGCTATAAACAGAAAACCTCATTTTGCAAGAGGGGTGGAATTCAAAGGTATCAGCAGTACTGACCGGCATGAGAACTCGATCGGCTGAGCGAAAAGGGCACTTCAATCTGAGTGAAGCATAGCCGAACGATTTCAAACTTCTTCTGGATCTTTCCGGGCCAAAGACTAAACACACCACCACCACGGTAAAAGCATCACTGTCTAGTATTTGAATCAGTGTACTCTCGTCTGATCAATGCTTAAATCGATCAAAAACCAGGAACAGTTGTGTTACTTGTTTTGAGCTTAGAAAGTGACCGAGCTCCGCCATGAACTTAAAAGTAAGAGTGTGGACCTTGATAATGCGTATTGAGTACAAGCGCAACTCTGAGCTTCGAGCAGAGAATGCATCTTCAACGGGAGAATCACAGGCATTTTCATCGATGTCAAACGAGAACCCTGACAGTAAGTCTTCCTTTTCAGACATCAACGCAGTTTTTCCGTTGATCTGCACTTCGAATTCTTCTTCACCGTCAAACTCCAATATGCTCTTTGAATGCTCTTCGTCTATCCATGTGCTTGAACATGAGGTTTTACCTTCGTTGGCACTTAAACCATATCGATAGAACATCCGTAAAACTTTCACGAAAACTCCTGCCTGGCATGCAACACGCCAGCAGCAACGTATGACCATTTATTTAATGCTTATACACCACAAAGCAACCTTTTTTCGCATCAAATCCAGCGAATCTCAACTGCCCATTCCTCGTCGATGACTAAACTTTGGCAAAGTAATGAATCTTACATGCTCTTTGAGACTCCACTTCCGTTGAGATACTACGATGTCCACACACCGAAGGAGATCCGCGTAGTACCTGGTTTTGGACACACAAGGCCATGAATCGATGTCCGTATTATTAATTTGGTGTAGTCCATTACCGACCATAAGGCTTCCATAAAACAATCAATAAAGAAATGCATGGTTCCAAAACCTTAGAATGATGAAAATCATCAAACTGCACCAAGGTTACAATCGAGCAGTGCTTATTAGCGACATTAACATAAGATCCAACACAAAACTGCAGCCCAATTTCCAACCTGGATGCTCTGCAATCCTCCACCAAAGTTTCCTTCGAGGCAAGCGATTCAAGGACAACCCGTAAAGCCTGCATTTCAATAGCATCAACAATACTTATTATCAGTGGACCTAATCAGTAGCTGCAAGTTTAGTAGGCATTAATGAACTTTATTGGATAGACCTTTCCTCAGAACTTTCAGATTGAACATCAGTAGACTACTGAAATTACTTTCTTCTTTCAACTAGCAACCACAACAAGTGCATTCTAGAAAAGAATTTGGTTTGTTTTTGTCATAATAGCTCTAATACAATTGGCCTTTTGGTCATTTCCGTTACCAGGCGCGTTTCAGAGCTTTCAAATAGAGACATTCAAGTGCCCAGAAACCCTGTAAATCAAAACTGGAAGAGATCTGAGGTTTCCCTCCTGCAATTAAAACTGCCTCAATTTCACTAATAATTGCCATACTATCAAACATGAACACCAATATGTCTATCAAGATCTTCATCATCAGGAAGATTTGTTGCGTTTCTGTACATCTGGTGTAATGTTACAAACGAACAGAAGGTTTTATAGTACTGTTTCAAACTTTTTATACTGTATCTATATTGAACGTACTTTACGTGTCAGTGAAGTTTTAACTTTTCCCGAGTTCTTTGTTTAAGAATTATACGCTTACACATTGCATTTCATGATTCAGTAGCGCTTCCGTATTGAATTTGTACCAAATGTTGCAAGTGCTCTGTATGAATTCAGGGGAGTTTTCCTGATGATACCTGTATTGTACTCGTCCAAGTCTGCTCTGATACCATAGGCCCTGCCTGGCTGATAAGACTGCCGATGGCAACAAAGGTAAGTCTCTGCACTTCCATCTCGTGTAAAACGTGAGTACTCCCAGTAGAATCAGACCTGGACAGCGTTGGCACCAGCGTGACTGGGAATTCAATCAACCCCAGTAGAAAAAGAATATGTTCAGAGACGTCGCCCTCACACAATAGGGCGCCTTTGTGCACTTGTTGTAGGAAATGCCTGCCCAAACCAGCACATATGTGAGAAAGCTCCAGAGGTTGAAGTGATGATAACAATAGCTGTAGAGGGTGCAATTAATAATAACAATAGCTGTAAAGGTTGCGATTAATAGCAAGAATAGCTGTAGAGGTTGCAAGTGCTGATAACAATAGCTGAGTGTAGACCAGATCAATGGTGAGCTGGTGGCAGCAACGTACCCAAGAGCTGCCACAGCTTCTACTTTCGCCCTCTCAGCCTCAGTTCGATCTTCATCTTTTAGAGCAACCACCGTCGAGGTCGACGTGATTGTTCCTTGAAAGAAATGCAGCAGAATGAGCAGTGAACCGGCAGTGAAGTGCAATTGCAGACGTTGAAAGACATTCCGTATCTGCACCGACACGTTTGACAAGGCTGATGACGTGTCAGCTGAATGAAGAAAAAACTGAATGCAATGCAATGAATGATGCAGATCCAATCTTACGGCTAATTGAACATATCGGAATCCCGAAATGGCGAAATCCATGTACTGTACATGAGTCTCGACTTACGAAAATGCAGGCCGACCGGCAAATGCGAGCAGCTTCAGCATCCTCAACGGGGAGATACTTTGCTGACGCGGCTTGCACCAGGAAAGCAACATCTGCCGCAACCTGCCATTAGAAGTTGATCCATACATACAGGGAACGAGTTACAATCTATCATTGCAAGAACAGAATGAGCCAAAGCATGAATGCAACGGAGCTACACTTGAAGCTCTCTTGCTTGCGTGGAATTAGTACGTACTCCCTCTGTCCCTCTAAAAACGTCCCAAAAGCTTCCTAGCAAAGGATTAACTGTGTTTTTACTTTTTAGTCTTTGTGCTAATGACACATGCATTCTAGAATCAATATATCATCTACCAAATGTATGCAAAGTTTCCAATTTTGATGTCGCCATTTAGGCACCCAAACTCCATGCAAAAAGTACCATATTTGTGCATGCTAAAGATTAGTGACAACAATGATACCTCATATGGACAAGGCCAAGCTTGCTAGGAGAGGAATGCTCTCTACTCCCATGAGATCATTGAACATGACAAATGCTTTTTGAGCATTTGAAATCAGCAAAAGGGAGCATTTTAGTGGAACAAGAAATGTGTCTGATTTGGAGCTTTTTAGAAGCTTTTTAGAGAGACGGAGGGACTGAGTACTTCTTCAGTCACGTCTCATCCTGGAACACAGGTTTATGAGGAGGCCAAATCGAAGGCGTCGCCGATTCAGTTACTACCCTATTGAGAGAGTGAAAGGCACAGTAGCAGAAACGATGGGAGACTAATGACGTTACGAAGAGAATTTTGCACCTGTTGGGGTGGGAGGTCGCAGCAGCATTGTAGGAGGGTGGGGGTACTAAAACGCAGCAAACTGGGAACCAGAGACGCCGGTTCCGCCGCCGCTCGCAGAGATTCAAACACCCACTTCCAAGGTCGTCCACCGGCAAGGTGCTCTTTCGGGCCTGTTTTCTTGTTAGTACCCGTCATGGCTCGCTCGCGTCTCTACCGGTAGTACCTTTCGTATTTTCTACTCAGAGGAATCATGTGCATTGTAACCATGCCCTGGTCGACGACGACGTCCTCACCATAGCTACCCCGACGCCAGCAGCATTCAGGCCAAGTTTGAGCAGCTGCTGCTGCTAAGCACATTTAGTGTAGTCGTCAGATTCCTTCGAGCTCTCGATTGCATGTGCAGGTAGGCTCCACTCTCCAGGCACCGATTACCCGACCACGAAACGGGTGTAACCAGATACTTTCAGTCTAATTTGAACGCCCACTTGACTGGCGCTAGACAGAAGCTTTAGATCCTGATGGCCTCGTCTCTCTTGCTCTAGAGTGCACTCAGAAACCCTGGTGACGTCGATCTAGCTCATAGCTGCTCCGGCACTAGAGTGTGCATCAAAACATCCGTCGCCAGTGATCGTCCAACTGGCAGTGGAGTCGCTGGCAGCCAACCCTTGAGAAAACAAAACGGGCAGACTTACCACGAGATAGGTACTACAATTGCACTTCAGAAGGAAGGAATGTTGAGCCGCACTTCAGCTGTTGCGACAAAGTTAACCACTTCCTGCTTTCTGGGGGAGGGGAGGTGGCACTTTAGAGGGTGCAAGCGGTAATAAAAGCGACGTGGCAGGGAAGATCTCACTGGCTACGATTCGATGCTGACCAAACCTGCTCGTGCAACGTCGTTCTTAGACTGCATGATTGCTTTTCGAATGTCTGGCGATCGTGTGTTCGACTGTTCGTCCGTCGGAGTGCCGCGACATTCGGGCGCCAGCCTCAGCCTTAACAAGAAACCGGTAGGATCCGGGATTGCAGCGATGGGCGAATTTGCAGTGCAGTGCACTGCGAGAATGGAAAGATAGGACGGGGGGCTACGGGGCAACAGACTGGTTTGTTTTGCCGTGCCGGAGGATGCGACGATGCGGGATCGATGTTGCTGGGCAGCGCCGAATAGCGCGGCGGCCATGACGATTTAAGTGACCAGTTGCCGTCCAGAGTGGAGGCAGGCAGTCCAGCCAGCCGCAGCGGATCTCACCTCCAGATCGTCCCAGATCTTCCTCGGTTCCCTCCCTCCCCAACTTTAGCGTTGCTCGCGTCACGCCCCCCTCTGGCAGGTGCATGCAGTGGAGGCCCCAATGCACTGAATGCAGGCCCTGAACTGACTGTTCCTGCTCCTTTCTTTACTTTACCAGTTTACCCCCGTTCACATAACGTTCAGTAGCGCTACCAGGCAGCGCCTCCCTCCGGATGAAATGGTGTGGAATATTCCACATTCATCTTTAGCTATGGGATATTTGACTGAATATGTTAGAGAGTTTATGAAAAAGAGACTCAGTTTAGTGCACATACGTCGATGTGGGGGCCAGCCATGTTAAAAAAATTATTTAAAAAAAAACAAAAAAAATTGTCAAAATGAAGTTTGTGGATGATACCTGAAGAGAGGAAAAGGCAGCCTCTCTTCACGCTACTAAATGCTATGCAGGGTTTTTTTTTTTTTTTTTTCATTTTGTAAGAAGTGCCAAAGTGGCAATTTAAAATGTTATAGTGGTGCTCCAAATTTCAACATTCATCCACATATTGGATAGAAAATATCACATTTTAGCACATAATACATGTCTATAATTTAGTTTTCATTCACAATTTGGTAATTTCATCCAAGTTTTTTTTAATTTGAGGCATTTTTGGCAATTTCATCCAAGTAATCATGTTTTTTTTTTTGTAGGCTTGGTGCTAGTCAAAAAAATTGGTGCTTTTCTACTCCAAATTGCCAAAAAAAAAATAGTGCCCATGTCCAGTGAAAATGTTTTGTGCTAATTATAGCTTTTTTGCTACACCAAAATTGGTGACAGTGGCTAATTGTTCTATAGCATATTTTGAAAAAATGTAAAATGTTTAGCCAACTTTTATACATGGGTTTGGGAGTAGGAGACTAGATTTCAAGGTTCCACTTGATGCCACCTCATCCTACTAGTGTAATATTTTAATTTCTCACAAAACCCATCATGAGATTTAGCTTACATCTATGAAAAAAAATGTAGCCATCATTGCTACTCAACCATTTTTTGATTAGAAAAAAAACTAAGGCTACTTCATCCAAAATATTTTCACTGCCCCTATCACGTGGGTGCCTTCGACCATCCTCTAAACTTGCACAGGGTATTTTTTTCTGGAGAAAAATTGCTGGGCTCGACCAACTGGGAGTGGTCCCTCCACATTTTAACCAAGACGTTGTTGACGGTTGGCAGTTTTTTGCCAAAAAAAAATGCCTTGGACTCTTGCTTGGCTCATTTTGCCATCCTATGATTGATTTCTTTCTCATTTATTATTGGGAAAATTTGATGGGCTCCCTTGAAGTTTATTTAAGCTTATGGGAAATTTCATGGATACTCCTCAAGTTTGCAATATTTTTGAAGATACCCCTGCTTTTTCAGAAATTACACAAATGACCTAGTATCAAAAAGATTAGGCATTTGATTTGTTGTGCATGTCACTTTTCCTTCTTCCTTTATGTGCACATTGTTTCTTTTTGTTTCATTACATTACCTTCTTAAGCATTAGTCATGAAGGAACTACAAACACAACAAATAAATGCCTAAAAATTATGGTCCAAGGGTATTAGTGTAATTTCTAAAAAAGAAAGGGTATCTATGTAAATGTTGCAAACTTCAAGATTATCCATGAATTTTTCCCCAAATTTTGTATAAATGTACCTCCTGTTTCAAAGAATGCACAAATATTCTTGAATCATATTTTTCAACCATTCATATTGTTGTTGGTGTCACTTCCTTGTTCCTTTGTGCATACATAGCTTCTTTTCCATTATGTTGCACTCCTTGCTACAATTGCCACCCTCATAACATTAACATGTTGATAGAGCTCTTGCCGTGCAAAAATTTGTTGGTCAACTTGTAAAACATCTTTCGTAGGAGCAAGTATAAGGGTGTGTTGTGCTTATGTGGAATATGTCATGACCAGTGTTGGAGCTTGGAAGTACAACAAAACAAGAAAGAAGCAACGTGTACACAAGAGGAAAAGGAAGTAGTGCGCACAACAAAATAAACTCCTAAACTTTGGCAAAGTTTTGAGCCCTCCAAGAGCCCTCTACGGTTTGACAAACCAAGCTATTAATTGGCTAAGTGAGACAAGAAAAGGGCACTCATACCCATCGCTACCTTGTATGAAGGACCTAAGCCACATGCACAACCCAAAGTAATAAAAATGGCATTGTACTCATAAAATATGTAAATGTACTCACTATTCACTATCCAAGTACTTCACTCATCTATTCAAGTAGAGTAAAGTAGAATTTATGGTCCTATTGTACATTTGTACCCCTAATTTTTGTCCAATAGGGATAACATAATTATATAGTTTTCATGATTGCATTGAATTCAAAGGATGAGCAGAAATAGGAGATTAGTGATTTGATTGTTGTAAGAAGTACATGCCTTGAGACCCTTTTTGGTGTTTTGGAGGGACCCTTGGAGGGCTCAAAACTTTGCTAATGCAATTGTGCTTCAAAGGAATTTGTGAAATTTTTGAAACACCAAGGACATTTGTATAATGACCGCAAACTTTAAGGAAATCCATCAAAATTTCTCTTCACCGTTCACATGCCAAGCACTGGTTACATATCAAACACACTATTGACTGATCACGTATCAAACCCAATCCAATGAATCACACACTTGCTCTCATGGAGTCATGGCTCGCTGCGGCCGGACATTAAACTGAGCATTCCAACTCCTGTCGAGCCGATGTGGCCCTATTTGTCAGACCCAGCCTTGGTTCCGCTCTCCCAAGCCTCGCGTGCTTGTCCGCGTGCCTATTAGTTTTTTGTTTTCCACCCTTGCCCGGGCACCCAACGAGCTTTTCGAAGAGCAACGACGGAGAGCGTGCCTTGCACGTCAACTACTGCTGTGGAAATCAGCTAGGGTTTTGGGTGAGCACACTAAGTAAGTTAAGTTTGTCCTTGTCCTTGTGTGAGAGATAGCTACGGTGTCCTCAATTTGACAAAGTTCTCCTCGTCTTTCTCTGTGGCTTCTAGTGCCGCCCTCATTGTTGTTTCAAAGGTCATCAAGTCAATCAAGCTTGTTGCATTTCGGGTGCAAGTTTCTAGCATAGACTTGCAAGAAGTTGTTCAGCAGTTTGCTCTTTGTGGTTTCCATAGAAAGAGAGCTCTCAAAGTAACTTGGCGGGTAGTCATAAGGTAAGAAGGAAGAATTTGGGGCTATGGCATACCTTGCCCAAGAGGCGGTTCTTTTGCGTGGTGGTTTTCTTCCTCAGTAGGTGAGTCCTTCTTGCAAACCTTTGTGTGATCTTGCCACTTCTAATCACCGTAAACCTCTTAGCAAAAGCCTTTACATCAAAGCCTAGTAATGTTATTTTTAGGACAGAAACAATAATCTCAAAATCAGATAAATTTTTTATGCAAGCTCTTCATATTCTATAAAGGGTTTTTCATGTAAGATTATTGTAGTAAATGCCATTGCATTGACTACATAGAAACTTCAGTTATCATTTCATAATTCACAAAGGAGATCCAATAAATTAACACAATGAAATGAAGGATGTTTGTAATGTTTACAAAGATAACTTAAGGTATAGTCTAATCTATAATCTTACAAAAACCAAAGTGGCTCTTAACCCCTACAACAACGGAAACTTGAAAACTCAAGTACAGCCATATAAAGTCAAATTTTATTGGATGTTCTTAAAATTGTTAAACAAGGTGCAAATATGTATATGCAAGTGTGAAAATAAATTTTCTCTAATCAAATGTTTGATTCAAAAGTTATGTTGCTCGGGAGAATTTGGGCAACTTGGGCAGTTGGGGCATCTTTGAAGAATTTCATGTTGAAACTCTCATCAACTTTTTATATTTGGCATGTATGTAACTAATAAAAAATGATATAAAATGTCATAAGAAAAAGAAAAAGAAACTCTCAAATCACATTCTAAGAGGACTCAAACTTTGTTAACTATGTCTTGGCAATTTCAAGAAAAAATATTTTTGCTAACTCTAAGCCATGATATCTTAAGTTCAATCTATAAATGAAAATTTCTCAAATCTTTTTGGCTTATTCCAAATGTTTGCCTCTAACCTTTTACCATTCAGATTTCAAATAAAAAACTTCCTCATTGTACAAGAAATCATAAAAACATGGCTAGTACTGCACTGCCAATTCCCTTAACTTCTTACATTACAAGGTAATTTAGAATAAGCTGCGTTCTATATTTCCTTTCAAAAAAATTTGTGAGTGAACCTAGCATCATATACTTATAAATGATCAAAAACTCTTTTTCCGTGTAGTGCAACAATTTTACACTTGGACTGCTTAACCTTGTTTTGCATGAATAGAAATGACGTTGTTTTTGTCTCTTCAAATGTTATAATCTTACAATCCCTTTGGTCAAATGAACTGGACTTTTTGGCACACAATAATTTATTTTTTTGTACGCTCTTGTATATTTACAATTCAAAAAATGTATCTGTTATTAGTTTTGAGCAATGCACGAAAAGTTGGCATTTTTAAAGCTTTCTATATAAAAACACCCATGGACCTTTAGATGTTCATATTTCAAGTAACACAAACATTGATACTTCAAATAATGGAGGGGCGTTTTGTTATTCTTCCAAAAAACTGAGGATTTTACTGATATTCTTAAAGATAAGCGGGACATAATTGATGCTCTTGCAAAAAGCCATGGGTGTTTTTGATATTCCTACACACAAAGTTAGGGATATTTTTTATATTTCAAATCTTTGAGGGTTATATTTGATATTTTTAAAGAATTAAAAGACACTTTTCACTTCAAGAAAAAGGGCCATTTTTGACTAAGGATTTTGACTACCAAAACACTAAAACAACTACACTTTTGTGACTAGTATTTATGACCACATGTAGTCATAACACTACAAGGGAAACTATCCAAAATGACAAAAATATGTTCAAATCAACATGGCTAAATCTACAAAAATTGTTCAATTTCACAATCTTTTTGTCATTTTGGACACATTCAATCAATTTAGACATGTCAATTAGGACACAATTTCTTGTAGTGTAAATAATTTAATTTATGACTAAGTGTAGTCAAAAATTAAATTACTTATGATAAAATGAAATTACTCAGTCATAAATTATTTATACATGTGGTCATAAATCCTAGTCACAAAAGTGTAGTCGTCTTAGTCATTTTTGTAGTCAAAATCCTTAATAAAAACTGGCCCTTTTTCTTGTATTGTTTGATATTTTGCCCTAGATTTTTCACCTAAAAAAGAAATGAGATTGTGTATTTTTCTCTCTCAAGCAGACAATATGGGACAAACTCCCCACTCTTCTTGACAAGTTGGTTTTGAATAGAACAGGCTTAGTATATTGCGTAGGACACATAATGCAGGACGCATGATGCAAAATGCAAGACGTAAGATGCAAGACACATAATGTAGGACACATGATAAAGAACAAAATGCATGATACATAATGCAAAATGCAAGATGTAAGACACATAATGTAGGACGCAAGATGCAGGACACATGATGCAGGATGCAAGATGCAAGATGCAAGACGTAGTGAGCCAAGCAACGAGGTTGCAACTAGGCCCACAACCCACCCTACGCGCCACATCAGGCAAGGCCTACTTCCTATGACAGGTTTAAAGTCTGCCGCAACGCAGTTTAGCGTTACTACAAGGATTATAAGAAATATTATAGGAAATTAGTTTTTGTTATTTGACCCATACATTGTGATTAAGTTTGTACCTTTAAACATGTTGATATGTTTTTTTTGCCAAAAACTAATTTCCATGAAGAAATATGTATTTCACTAAATTTGGTCATAATTACTCTGACATTAAAATCTCTACAAAAAGAATACTAATTTTTTTTGGAAATGTTTGTTTGAAAGAAAGATGTGCGTATGGATGTCTCCTACATATCCATGCAATCAAATCTCAAAAATTCATCACCTCTATTTATTAATCAACTTTCTTGTAAAACCATGATTTTGACACAAAACCATTTACCAAAAATAGGATTTTGGGTTTTAGTAACTAAAATTTGATATGCTTGATCAAGATTACATGAGGATCGCATATTAAAAATGTGAGAATGAAACATAAGTTATATTCTTTGTTATACATAGTTATACATACTTCTTTGGATGCCATAAAAGGATGTTATGTATTCTTTCTTTTGGGTACTGTACACTTGGGTAGAATAAGTTTTAGTCCAGCCTACTCTACTATTCAAAGGACTTAGCATTCTATAGAATGCAATTGGATTTTTTTGTATCTTGTATTACTAATCTTTAATTTTTACACAATCCTAATCAAGCATACCAAGTTTGAGTTCCAAAAAACCAAAATTTTAATTTTGGTGAATTATTTTAGATAAAATTCATTGATTTATATGATAATTGATTAAAAAACATTGGTAATGAATTTTTGAGATTTGATTGCATGGGTATGTAGAAAATATCCATATGCACATCTATCCTTCAAACAAAAATCCCCCAAAAGTTTCAAAATTCCCCTTATAGAGATTTCAATGTTGAAGTGATCATAACCAAATTTAGTAAAATAGATATGTCTTTATGGTAATTAGATTTTGCTAATTGACTCATACATTATGATTAAGTTTGTAGTTTTGAGCATGATGATTTGATTGTTCTGCCAAAAGCTAATTAAAAAACAAATAATCTATTTTACTAAATTTGGTCATGATCACCCCAACTTTAAAATTTGTTTAGAAGGAAATTTGAATTTTTTTTAAGATGCTTGTTAAAAGGAGAAATGTGCTTATGGATGTTTACTATATACCCATGCAATCAAATCTCAAAAATTCATCACCAATGTTGTTTAATTAATTATCATATAAATCTATGAATTTCATCTAAAATAGTTCACTAAATATAAGGTGTTGGTTTTTTGGAACTCAAATTTGGTATGCTTGACTAAGATTGTGTAGGAATTAAAGCTTAGTGATACAAGATACAAAAAATCCAATTGCATCTTGTAAAATGTTAAGCCCTTTGAACAATAGAATGGGGTGGACTAAAACTTATTCTATCCCAATGTACAAGTTGTAGGAAGCATACATGTCATAGTACAAATTTTGAAGCACAAACTATGCATTTATAAGACATGTGAGGATACTTTTCCAAACTTAAGGTAAAATATGCTACAATTAGAGAGGATCGTCAATTTTGTGTTTGAACAAGACTTAATCAAAGAATAAGTCGATGACTTTTCATTTAGATTACTAAAAAATCTCAAGTAATAAATTTTTTAGTAGCCCAATTTCCTTTGCTAGCACGATATTAAGTATTGGGTATCAGTTTTGAATTGCACATTCAGAAGGTTTTCACGTTTAGGCGGCCTTCAAACTTTAATGAGCCATATGCTCACCCTAAATTTATTAAATCCCCACCAGATTTGCATTTGAAATACCTTGAGCATTTGTGCTCAAATACACAAAGGTCAAATTCAAGAGGACTGTGTTTTTATCAAAATATAAACTATTTGAATTCATCCACTAGAAGAAAAACATCCCATAAATGATGCAATAAATAGTCACAATTAGGTCACAATAATTGTCTTACAACTACACAAACAACTGCACTACTAGATTATAGTTGTGTAAATGTTATGCAGTTGTAAGACAGTTATTGTGGCCTAGTTGTGACAATTTGTGATAGTCATTTATGACATGTTTTTCTTCTAGTGATCGCATTTAAACCCAAATATTTTCAAACATACAAATTACATTACTTTATTATAACAAGAGGAGAAGTATTTTTTTTGTTTCAACAACACCCCTAAAAGCTTCATAATTTCATATCAAAACATCTAAATTTATTTTGAAAAAAAAATTGTGCCGTAGTAGCGAAGTTTGGTGGGAATTCTTCCACTCAACAATTGGAGAGGCTTCTGTAACTTGACTTTCAAAATTTTAACTAAGGTATTGGTATCTATTTTTAAGATTTTGATACCTGACATTGATGTCTATGATTGCTTATGAAGATCGTTATGTAACTTTCTTAAGATTTTTGCTTGTGCAACCAAATTTCAAGGTATAACCACTGACATTTTTTTTCAATTTTTTTAAAAAGTAAATGAAATTCTTTAACTTCAATGGAGTTTTGAGTTTTTGAAGGGCGCAACAAGATTGCATAGGAAAACAATAATAATTACGCAAAATTGGAAAGGGCGATTGTGGCAGACACAAATATTTGTAAGAAGAGATATTAACTCATTAACGTCTATTGTCGATTCTAGGGTGGGCAATCCTTTGTATGGTCATTTTGGGCAAATTTTAAAACTATTGAATACAGACGTCTACCACAGATCTAACTATACATATGGAATTATCTTGTAGGGTATAGTGTTATGCATCATGGATTATGCTCACTCTTTAGTTATTATGACCATCTTTTTGTATTTATTGGTGTACAGATGGAAGTATCTTACAGGATTTAGTGTTATGCATCATGTATTATGCTCACTCTTTAGTTGATATGACCATCATTTTACATTTATTGGTATATTTTCAGCCAATACTCTTTTAGTTTTTTCAATCCTCTAGCCACATGCCACCTCAAATTGACCTGGTTATTATCCTAAACTTTTCACTTTCCAATTCCCCAGACCCATCCCCTTTGTCACGTCATCAAATTCCTTGACATGCTCTCTCTACAAACTGAAAAGAGTCAAAATCAACGAGGAACCAGACGTTAATGGGTTAAATGGGGGGCATAACATCATTATTTTCCAAATCCAACTCTACAATTTCAAAACCTATAATCTCACTTCAAAATACAATCATGTAGAGATTTCAAGTAGCATCCGCTTTCATTCTTGAAACACAAGTCTTGAACTTTCGGCATCCCTCTAAGGTACCCTACCCGAAAAAAGTACTTGTTCAAGATCCAGCATCTCGAAGACAATTTGGGGGAAATTTCATTGGACTTCATAAGTGCTCGTGTAACGAATACCAAGCGTACGAAAAAACAAAAAGAATTCAAACTTTGAGATCGTAGCGAACCTATTGTTGACAACAGTGGACGAGAATACAGTACCCTTAAGGCCTTAACTAGACATACTTGAAGTACAAATTGCTTCAATCTGCATTGATTGCCTCACAGAGCCTTCTGCTTCCTTTTAGAACACAAAAATTCAAAACCCAGCTTGTCAGAATATATTGGCTTGACGTTGATGAATACCGGCAGGATACAGAGCACACCTATCTATCTAGCATCCACAGAAAACAACACAATGATAGCTCACATACAAGAAAACTTTTTAGTAAGTGTACACACCAAGGATCTAGTGAGTGCGTCAAGATAAGATTCCCGGCTAGTCTGCAACAAAGCATAACGCACAAGGGAACTCCACATCAACTGGGCACTGACTTTGCGCTCCCCAAGCACATTCTGTACCAAGCAACTACATGTCAAAGCTCAACTGGAACGCATTGTCCGTGAAACAACAGCTAGAATCAAAGCTTTGTTAGATGAGCGGATTCAAGAGAACAATTCTGACCAAACTTCAGGACTTGCAACCAACTGGAAAGAAAGAACTCATCTGCTGATAAGGTAGGAGGTTCTAAAATGGTGCAACTCCTCAAATGTACTCCATGTGTACATGTTGTTTTTCATAGCCTTTGAACAATTTACAGGTCATGTACATTTGAGGAGGTGCACCATTTCAGAGCCCTGTGCCACTTCAACTTCAAAATTTCATAACTAATTCCACAAAGCTCCCAAAAATATGAAACAACCTGGGTTAGATGCCAATTCCTCTCGTCTTTCAAGGAAAATTGACTGAAAATTATTTCAAGAAGTTTCACCTCCCCAAAATTCAGTTTCACCCTTAGATGATCCATTCATGAGCCTCCTACCTTACACAGCAGACATTGATAAAGCTCAAAAACCTGTGCATATGACGAAGAAGAATCAGATGGAACTCGAATAAGCAAACAGAGCAATTACTCTTGAGGATTACGTCACTCTGCCAAAACAACAGCCGGCTCTTTTTGTTGCACCGAGCGTGAGAGTAAGTCATGCAGAAGAATGCCAGCCGCAACACTAACATTCAAACTATCTACCGCCTCCGCTGCCGCCTGTAATTCCGATCCAAAAGCCCTGGCTTCACTAACATCAGGGTCACTCTCTTGCACTGGAACCGATATTCCAGCTACACCAAAACCTTTGATAGAGATTAATTCTGTGCAAGATCGCTTAACGTTGGTACGTAATCCACGGCCCTCGTTCCCGAGCACTAGAATTGTGGGAAGACCAGGCTCTAGGTCCTGAATGGGAAGGGCTCTTGGCTCAGAGGAAGCGCCAACAGCTCTCCATCCATTAAGCACGGACGTCTCAAGGAACTTCATCATGTTCCGGCACGACTGAATCTCCATGACCTCCAAGGCGCCTGAGCTCGCCTTGCTCACCACTCCACTCAAAGGTGCCGAGTTTTTGGCACAAACAATGACCCCTGTGGCACCCAAGTAATGGCACGACCGCAGTATAGCTCCGAAGTTCTGAGGGTCCATGACTTCGTCTAAGGCCACCCACACCGGACATCTGCCATCCTGGTTTACTGGTCTGTCAAGGTACTCGCAAGGGACCATCTCCAGCGGAGTCGCATCCAGAACCAAACCCTGATGTGGCCTGTTGTCCACCAGCAGATTCAGGTGCTGCTTTGACACAGTTTCCACCTTCATCTCTAGATTGTGAGCTCTGTTGAGAATCCAGTTCACTGCCTGCTTGTCCTTGCGCTTCCCTGTTGCCACATTCTCCACAAGATTCGCTTGCACGTATAAAGTGAAAAACTGGCGCCGCTCTCCCAAAAGTGCTGCCCTAATCGGTGCCACCCCGTACAAGGCTTCTCCTTCCAGCCGCCAATTCACGGCCTCTCTGTTGGGCCAATCCTCTGAATCCGTTGCGTCCTCGTATCCCTCATGCTCCCTGCGTCGACTCTCCCCGCCATAGCCCCCTCCTCTATCACTCCTATACCCGTTCGGTCCACCGGTGCGATTGTTGCCCCAGGTCTGTTTGCTCGATCGCGCTCCTGAATTGCTTGACCGCGAACTATTGCTCCATGTTGAATTAGTGCGACCTCCTTCACCAGCCCTGCGCTCTTCGCCGTACCTGTCGCCCCGTTCTCTGCTTACAAAGCTTACAGCCTTCTTAGCCTGCGACCCTGAAGAGTTTAGGGTTCTACCAAAGCCTGCATTGTTCCTTGCATCTCTGTCTTCTTCACCATCCCGTTCTCGCCTCCCGAACCGTGCATCGGAGTAATTTGATGCCCGACCATAGGGTTTCTCCCTGTCCTTCTCTCTCGTACTCGCCTCTTGTCCCTTGGCAGAAAAAAACTCCTCTGCGGCGTCGTCCCAAACGCTTCGGCTGCTCGCACTTGCTTGCGCGTGAGGGATAAGCCGAAAATTCGGTCTCGACACGCGACCAGGCTTAGCCACGAGAAACAGAGAGAGATTGTTGCGTAAAGAACCGTGAGCAACGCAATAGTTGGAGCACTGCATCAAATAATTAGGGTTTAAGGAGGGTTTAAGAAGAGACATGGATTTCATCATGGTGGAGGGGTAGAGACGAGAGAAGACGAAATCAAGCAGGCGCTAGCTAGTTCAATGGAGCTTTTGTGCTGTCCCGCATGAGCCTAGTTATCTCTAGAACTGCTTCAAATAGCATATATCCTTCGCCGTTATTGACCTACTGCCCATAGAGCAAGGAGATGTGATGAGGATGTTTTATGAACCCGAGCGGACCGAAATGTTCGACCATTACGGAGTGTGTTACCTTAACCTGGCAATAGAAGAGACGAAGCGGAGGCAAGCAAAATGAGAAGAATCATGAAGCTGAAAATCAAACAAAATCCGCGTTTCTCCTACAGGAAAGAGAAAATGCAGTCACAATTGTGAAAGAAAAACTGAAGGAGAACGTTTTGTTGTGTGAGTTCAAAAAGCTTAGTGCTTGGAGCTGGAGAGCTGCATGATCGACGACAAAAGAAGATTAGGGCAACGTGAAATCCATCTGGAACGGCAGACGACAACGCTAGGGATCGTGCGGAGCAATCGCCAATGTTCCTATCCCACAAAATAAGGTAGAAGCACCTACATGTGACACTTTCGTTAAATCAATTCCTGGGAGTATGCATCCAGATTCTGAGATTGTAGGAGGGTTAGGAAACTTGCAAAGACCGCTGAAAAACTGTTTCTGGAATTTTTTGAAATTGTATGAAGAAACTATGAATTGTTGAATGTGACTCCCTAAATCAACCAATTGTGGATAATAGACCCTCATTGAAATGGTCGTGTTGAAATGAGAAAATGACAACACAAAGATCATGTAACATGCAATCTTAAATCGCCATTTACACAATTTGTGTTCCTATACTCAATTATGCTAACATGTTAAGTTAATCTGCATGTCTAATTTGGGTGTCTGTCATGTTTGGTTAAGCATGATTTCTAGATGTCAGAGAACAAACCTTGTCACATTAACCCCTGAGCGCCCAGCACAAGTTCACTCAAATCTAAACCCTTTGGAACTCATTCCAATCAAACTTTCACCTAAAAGAGATCCACAAAAATTGAATGTAGTGATTGGTAGTGAACATAGGCTCGAAGCTCCAAGGAAAAGGGCACGTCCTTTCACCGTACCTTTGAAAAGATTATGACAGTCAAACAATGAATTTTTTCAAAACCAAGAGGCCACAATATGGCCCCTTGGGCGCTCAAGGGTTAAGGTGCTTCTACCTTACATCATCGCAATCTCCTTCTTGCAGTGCCCTTCTTCCCAGGTTCTCTCAAATTTCATCCATTTAGAAAATTTGTTTCTCGTTATAACCTAGCCCTATAGCCGTGGATTCAAACTTTTGAAGAACTCCTCTAAACTAAGCTTGGGACTAGAGGTTGTTTGTTATACAATAGGGTGAGAAGGGGGTGGGTAGTGTTGGGACATGCAAGATATTAGTTTAGGTGATATTAGTTTAGAAGAGTTCTAATGTACAATCCTTAAATGCCGAAGCGGATGGGTTTTGTCTGATGCATGACGAAAAAAAAATGCTTTGTAGGATGTAAAAAACTGATTTTCATCCACTCTTTGGGAAGTGATCATGTAGACATGGTTCATCATGGAAGGCAAAAAAACAACTTCCCTAATTGCACCCATGTTTTTAGGTAACCCAAATTGTGAGGAAATTGATAAACATGGTGCTAAGCCCCATGCTAATTTTAGCAAATTTCATGAGGGCAACATGCACTATTGACTTTTACAAATTTTAAAAATAGTATTACAATGGGTGAGCACTTGCTACACCATTGTAGCGCTACAATAGAGGGCGGCCACAATTACGTACTAACCCGACGTTTATGGGACAAAGATGCACAGATTTATGGACTCTAGATTGCACGGGAGGAAGCTTTGCAAGAGAACACTTGATCCTTTAACACCTAAAGGCCCAAGGAACCCACTTTGGGCTTTATGAGAACTTGGGCAGGCTCTATTGATTTCATAATTTGGAATTTTTTCATGAAATTTTTAGGATGGATGCTACTCATCATAATCTACATGTGAAGCTTTATTTCATGTCGTTTGGATAAGTATTGAAAAGTTAGAAGGTTTTTTCAATTTCAATGTCAAATGGGGCAGCAAAAAATATATTCAAATTTTATTTTTATTTTTTTATAGAAATGTATAGATTGATACCTACTTAAAAAAAATTGAATCACTCAATTCCAAATAATGAGGTAAGAGTTACAAGGATTTTTCTTTTGCGGGCAATGAAGGTAGGAAGAGGGTAGAAAATCCATACAAAGTTATCTTTTACTTTCAATTTTGAAAATTTTCAAATGAAAATGAAAGTTACCAATTGTCTGTTAGAGCATTCTCACCATTGGGATTAACAATTTTCAAATTCTTTCAAAACTTGTTAGCATATTAGTTATATCTTTCATTCATCAATACTTTTCACTTTACAATTTTTGTAAAAATGAATCCAAATTTGTTTTTGGTTAAATTTTTGTATATATGCTTTCAACCCATATTCCAACATATTGGAAAAATTGCACAAGAAATACAACATTTGTGTTTATTTCTAAAAAGTTTGAAAATCAAAACTTCACTTTTTGGAAGGATTAGAAAAATCTACATTTTGAAATTTAGGCACATTGATCTTGCAATTGGTGGGGATATTCATTCTGAAATTTTGGGACAATGTACTTGTGCAAGTCAACCAAAGGATCCTATGTTTGGATTTGTTAAAAAGTAAGTTTCAATGAAGATTTTGACCCTGGTTTGAGGACTAGTATTTTGAAGCAGTTTTGGGCCTCTAAACACAAAAGAATTTTAGGGGTTAAGGACCACACATGTTTTCACAAAATCTACTAAAAACATAGGCAGTAAACTTGGATGTGAAATTGAATCAAATAAAGATCCAATTTGAATCACCCAACCATACAAATGGGAAGAACACCTTGTTCATTGTAAAGTGTCAAGATTTCAACCAAACCTTTCATTGGAGGTGAAATATTATAATAATAGAGTGGGTTATAGGCGGAAACTCTCTAGTTTTTCACGCTTGTGTGGTTTTGAATGTTAACGCTTCATGCAAGCTTTGCTTGAGAAGAGCCTTACAATTCTAGAAAGCAGGGTTTCCCACCTTTCCAATAAGAAGAGTTTCAAACAAAATGGATAAAAATAGTAGTTGCAAGGTGTACCTAAGTGGACAAAAAGGGGTCAAACATTGCACTTTATTTGCTACCTTAAGATGGTTCTACAAGAAATTTAATAAATGCCACAAAAAATCCAGTTGGTGAAAAAATGAAGAATTGGCCTTGAATGTAGGATGGCAAATTTTAAAGATGAAATGACAACACCCTTTCAATAGATTTTCAAATACTACAATTATACTACTACCATATACAAAAACAATATGAACATATTTCTTAAGCAGTTTGAATTTTTTAAGTTTGCACAATTGAAATGTGGCATTTTTCTTGGATGTTTGATATGTTTTGTTGCTATTTTGATCCATCTTTGTCCAAAAATGGATATGTTTTTTGAGGCCATGCTTTATAAACCCCATTATTTGTCAACTCATACCCAATTCCATTGTTGTTTTTTAGTTGGATGCAAAGTTCTTGTAATTAAATGTGTTTTTCAAGACCAATTTCCAAATTGTTGAGTTATTTTATTCTATAGGCCAAAAACCACTCTTTGCAACCAAAATATGGTTGCGTGGTCCTTGAAGGTTAATCCACAATGGACTTTAGGACTCTTGACATCTTGTTATTGGGGTAGGATGAAAATGATGTGCTATTCAATCATGGCATACAATGCAAGATTTTGGAATTCTAACATTAAGAAATCAAGTTTGGAAGTTTGAATTCACATTTGGATCTAGAAATCTTGATTTAGTTGAGGATTTTTGGGAAAGGAATAAAAAAACCAACCCTAAAGGCAGGGCAAATTCTTATTTCTACCTTCGTTTGTTAAATAACATAGCTTTTTTACTGTGTCTCCACAAACAAGGTGTTAGAGTCATTAAGTTGAGTGTGAAATTTATTTTTCTTGAAATTTGCAATAAGATAGCTACTTTGAAGAAGTTTGAGTACACATTTTACTTGAAAAGAAATTTAGTGCTATAAGGAGAAAGCCTTTAAAAGCATCGCTACTTGTTTACAGATGAAGCAATGCTCGTTATATTTCATAAAAACAAATTAAAAGTATAAACAACATTTACTTACCCTCTGTACCATGTTGTACATTAAAATCATAATATACTATAGACTACAATTTATTTTGATGGATAGTACTAATTCTTTTTTCTTGCAAAATTTATGTGGATAGATTTTTTCAAAAGAGCATTGTTTCAAAATGGTTCAAACATATGCTCAAACTTCTTAATGTTGCAAGATGTAGGGCTTGTGTCATAGTGATTTGTGACAGTAAATTAATTAATATGGACCTCAGTAATTATAAATTACTATTCACTCTTGCTATATGGTGATTTTAGTGAAATGATTTGAGGCCTAAAAGACCTCTTTACAAAATTGCTCTCAAGGACATGTTGGAACCAAGTAAGCAACAGGTTTGTAAACTATTTGATTGCACATTGCTCTAACAAATTTCATTAAAATCCAAAATTATAACTTTAAGACTATAATGACTAAGTTGACCAAAAATGTCAAAAAAAAATCGCCTAGAAGGAGCACTGTTATTTAAATTCAAATTACTCTAAAAAAGGATGTTCCAATAATGAGAATTATTTGGATACATAGGGTAGGTTTAGAAGAACTTAGAATCACAATGTAGGATACATCACAGAATGGCGTTTTAGATCAAAGGTGATTGAGGATAAGGGAGTAGGACCTTCATTGCTTCAATGAAATGTGCTTGTTCCGAAAGAATTGTGTAAAACATGGTTGTTGTGCATGTCAATTCGCTTTTTCTTAATATGTTTCAAACAAGCTCAAAAATGATAACATTTGATTGCTTTTCTTTGAAATTTCCAAATATATTCAAGCCTTTTGTAAAGCAACCATTCTACCATGACACAAAAATGAATCTTCATTTTTCAAAAAACCATTGCATGTTTTAGAAACCTCCAAAAAATTATTTTGTTTTATAGTTGCAACATGAAAAAAGACATCTTGGTTTGTGGAGGTACTAAAGTGTTGAAATGTTGTAAAGTATTGAAATGTTGTAAAGTATTGATGGTTCAAGTTCAAAAATATCAAATTATTTACTGAATGTACCACAAAATAATTCAATATTTTATACAAATTATGAGTTTTGTAAAAATCATCATTGTATAATGGCCTCCAACAAAGATTGTCGGCCCCTATTTTGTCCTTTAGAGGTCATGTCATGTTATGACATGAAATTGAGGTTATTTGGCCTTTTTTCTCTAACATTTTTTATATTTCATTCTTATCCCCAATCCCAATCAAGCATACCAAAATTCAACCCCAAAAGATTCAAATCCAAATTTTGATAAATTGTTTTGTGTCACAAATCATGGTTCTACATGGTTTTTGAAAAACATTGATGATGAATTTTGGAGATTTGATTGCATGGGTATATAGGTAACATCCATATGCACATCCATACGCAAATCTTCCATGCTAAAAAAACCCCCCTAAGTAAAACAAAATTGAACTTTGAAGGGTTTAGTGTGACCCGTGATATGTCCAAGTTTTGTAACATAGAAGGCCTGGACTCTTGCGGCCCCCAATGGAAACCAACCCTTAGGGCCTCCTTCTATGCTGCATCGGTGGGCAAGATAATTTGGGCCTTTGCCCACACCCGGTGATTTGTTGGAGGGAGAGTCCACTAAAATGTGAATTAAAGTACTTCCATGTGGGAGCCGGTGAAGAAAATTCTGCCTTGAGGGAGCAAGTAGATGGACTCTACTTACCCTTTTCAACCAATGGGAGAGAGTTGTAGATTCAAATGACCTTCTACAAGAGTTCATAAAGAAGAAAACGGCCTTCTACTGCACTTCAAAAGCCAACCAATCTATTGGTAAAACTCAAAACCCAGCTTTTGCATTCCCCGAATCAGTCACGCATGATTTGTGGAGCATAACCTTAAAGGTCCTTCCATGCAAAGTTCACCAGGAAAGAACTTGTATTGTAGCGGGGAGTTTGCCCACCAATGCAGCACATGTGGTAAGACCCCTTAGTTTGGTGTGGCCAGGCCTTGAATTATTGTTTCACCCTTTAGAGACCACCAAACCGTATTTTGATTCAGGAGAGTGGTTTTTGACTTATAGAGTAAAATTGTTCAACAATTTGGAAACCAGTCTTGAAGAATGCTTGTGCTCACAAGAATTTCGCATCCAACCAAATAAAAAACAATAAAATTAGGCATGTGAGTTGATAAATAATAATGTTTATAAGGCATGGCCTCAAAATGCATATCCATATTTGGTCAAAGATGGATCAAAGCAACAACACAATACATCAAACATCCAAGAAGAATGTCAAATTCCAATTGTGTGGTCCTAAAAAATTTCAAATTGCTCAAAAAATATGCTTGTATTGTTTCTCTATATGGTAGTAGTATAATTGTAATATTTGAAGATCTATTGAAATAGTGTTATCATTTCATCTTAAAAATTTGTTCTTACATTTAAGGCCAATTATTTATTGTTTCACTGATTGGATTTTCCATAGCATTTATCAAGTTTCTTGTAAAATTATTTTTGGGTAGCAAATAAAGTGGGATTTTTGACCCTTTTTGTCCACTTAGCTACACCTTGTGATTGCTATTTTTATCCATTTTGTGTGAAACTAACCTCATCGAAAGGTGAGAAACTCTGCTTTCTAGAAATATGAGGCTCTTCTCAAACAAAGCTTGTTTGAAGTAGTAAGATCCAAAACCACACAAGCACAAAAACTAGAGATTTTCCACCTACAACTCACTCAATCATTATAATATTTCACCTCCAACTGTAGATCTAGTTGAAATTTTGAAACTTTATAGTAAACAAGGTGAACTTCTCATTTATACGGTTGGATTATTAAAATCAAGTCCACATTTGATTCAATTGCACATTTTAGTTTAATACCCCGGTTTCTAATGGATTTTGTGAAAATGTGTGTGGTCTTTAACCCCTGAGCACCCAGAGTTGAAACACAAAAAGCTTGAGTTGTGTGCAATCAAAGTGCCCCAGTGGATTGAAAAATATGATTCACAAGATCCAACCATATGAATTGTTAATGGAAAGCCTCTCCATCATATTAGATTTGATGGGAAGTGGTTTCACCAAACGGTCAAAATTGAGTTGACCCAACTTTTTGAGAGACATTATAATGTCTCTTGGGCGCTCAAGGGTAAAAGGGTTAACTTGGTAAGAGCATCTCTTGCAGCATGCTACCCAAGCCCCGCGCTCCCCAGCCGTAACGGCTTCCTTGTTTTCAATCCCGAACAGCACTCAACACGTCTCTATGTAGGTCGCAAGGCCTTTAGATTGAGCCACATACCTGTCAAATTTCAGTTTTCAACAAGTCCCCTTCATGGTCCATGGCAAGCATTGTTCATGCACTATTCATGCACAACCCCACTCCATAGCCAAGTGTACTCATGCGATTTGTCGTAACGCAAGTGTAGGTCCTAAAGATTTTAGAGCTGCAGGAGAACTTCAAACCTCATCGTGAAGGTTCGTGTCATTCTTCCCATAAAATCTCATTTATCCAAATGTTACAAAGCGTGCTGCAAGAGATGCCCTATCAAACCTCCAATCAGAGAGCAGGAATTGCAAAGTTTAACATCCAGTTATCCCCTATCGTAGTGCCAGTTGGCACTAACTTAGGCGAGGTCGAATGCCAAAATTGCCCCCCAAACGAGGCACAATGAGCACACCCAGCCCTGATACAGTATACAAATTGAAAACAGCCACATGGTCTTGGCTCAGAGCAACCTGGCGACGTCTCCTGAGTCTTGACTTCGTCGTTTCTCATGTCTATCTCAGAGATGGTGTTTCTGAAGTAGGTTCGGACTTCGGAATGCACCGAAAGGTTGCGTTGAAGAAGTCACACTAGTTTTCACATTAACCCCTAAACGTCCGGAAGGACGTTTTTTTGTCCTTTGCTTCTGAAAAAACATTATGTATGGCAGAAGAAAGTAGATTTCATTTGATTTTTTCCCAAAAGTGATCATAAACACATGTTCCATTATGAAAGGTAAAAAATAACTTTAACAAATATACTCATATTTTTAAACAATCCAAATTGTGAGAAGATACATATTTCCCTTCCTACAATTGTTGTGAGGTCAGCTTGTACTGTTCACTTTTGTAACTAGTTGGGCATTTGTTGCACTAATCATAGTTATGAAGTCGTTGAAAAACAATGTAGAAGTCATTGTAGCAAGCTGGCCACAAGAATGAGCTTGACGTTTAAGCGTTAAGGTAGGCATACCCATTTTAGAGTGTTTAACCCTTAAATGTCCATAGGGCATAGTATATAGGCTAACATGTAATTGTCATTTGCTACAAATAAGAAATTTTAACTTGGGATCTTAAGTAGCTCACTAGAACCGCATTGATCTATTTTTCAACTTCTTTGTTGGTCTCAAATGTAGAAGAGGTGTTGATCCATTCCAAATACAAGAGAAATACACCGTATTGTACTGGTCACAGCGGCAAGCTGGGACATTTAGGGGTTAAGGATTTAGGGTACCGCAAGGTCTTGGAAAATTTAGGCAAACAAACCAATAGGGTTAGCGTTTCAATAAGCTATCATGGAATATCATTTTTGTGGAAAAAATATTGTAGAATATTTTATATTAAAGAGCAAAGTTGCAGTTTATAAGGTCCCTAAAAGCAACTTTAGACCAACCTTGAAATTATTTAAGTGTGTTCCTAAAATGGCACTTGATGGTCCCAATACCAACCCTCCCAGACTAGCTTAGCAGCTGACATGTGACCGGATTTGTTTTTGCAAATAATGTTCACTACTCCACTTTGAGTTCAATAAGTTAATATATGGTGAACCCACAAATCTCCTGTGCGGAATTGGGAGCCACTCGGGAATGGGTGTGTCTACCTTCAGTAGTTTTTGTTTGGTCCAAAGCAGTCGTCGTTGTCTCGCAGGCCAGGAGTTTCGATTCCAGTGTTGCACCAAAACAACACAGAACTTCTCGTCTAGCTTTGTACTTTAATCCTCATATACAATCTTATTTCATTTGCACTAAAATGAACTAAAACAGCGACAACATCAACGAAGAATTCCTGGTAACTTTCATGACAGGTGAGCACAAACAAAACCTGGGGCACAGAACCAGTATCAAGGGAGGCCTTCAACAGAAATTGCCTAAAAGAATTTATATTTTCTTCGTGAATAATGTTGCTGCATTTGGAATAATCATTGCTAACAGTAGAGAGCCTTTCTACTCCATGAAGTGAAGGAATACCTGCGCAGAATCTGTCAAGGTTGCGGGCTCCACCCGTTGCCGTGTGGAGCAGGCGGACTAGCTACCATGGCTGGCTGGATAACCAACCACCCATGCTCTACACATGAGCAGCATCTTGACAACAAACAATTGCCACCTCCCATGTTAACAATTTTTAAGTATATCATTATAGCCAAAGCTCCGCATCTGCCACACGGCATCGACCGATTGTCCGTCGCGTCTCAACACTAACAACGTCGACGTTCTCTGAAACCCTCATGCACTTATAGCTACATCTGCATTTAAACTCAACCTTCCTTTCTATAACGTTCGTTTATCTTTGCAGGTGTCCAGGGGCTTGATTTATTAGAGTGATAATTTTTAGAGTAATCTAGCATGGCGTACTACCGGCCAGATGGTGTAGGTGGATACCCAATAAACACAGGATTGGGAGAGGATGGTCCAAGCGAGTATGACGCAGTTAACCGTGGTTTCCGACCGGGTGGAGAGTATGTTCAGCAGGGATATGGTGCTCCACGTTATGAATACGAACGTGGAAGGCCGCTTGGTGGAGAGTACGTCGGCGGTGCACCGGAGTATTATGGCCCTGAACGGTATGCACCTGCTCGGCCATCATTTGAGTGCTCTTAGTGATGCTTCCGTTTGCTTGACTAAGATGCTTTTGATGATATTGCAGGCCTGGGGGATATGGCTATGGACGGGAAGGATATGGACGGGAAGGATATGGTCCAAGTGCGTATAATCAAGGCTATCCTGGTCGGCAGCAGCAAATTCGGATGGAGTCACCAATTGAGTATATCGAAGCAGAGGCTTCAGATCTAGGAATGGGAATACGCGACTCGCGCAATTCACGCTATGAGGCTGAGTACGAGAGACCTGAGCTTGACGGCTATGGCCGCGCATCTGGCTATGGCAGAGCGCCAGGCTATGGCGGAGCCGCGTATGAAGATGTAAGTTCTACGGCAAATTCTCTATCAAATCCTTCTTTTGTCTCATTTTCGCTAGGGTTACAAAATTTGAACTTAGCTTTGAGGAACGAAGTACCCCCGTCCTTACAAATTTTCTATTGCGTTTTTTTTTTGGCTTTTGCTGCATTTTTTTTATTGACTTTGTTTCTGAATAGTCGTATCTTTTGTCGTAATTTCCACTTCAAGAATTGGAAAGCATTTAAAAACATTTAAATTGTTGCTGAATTAAGGCTTGTTTCCACTTGCTTGTAGGAAAAAGTTCTGGTTAAGATGCACAAAGGGTACTTGTAGAGTCTTAGCTTGCAAATGTTGTCAACTGTGTTTAGCACTTTTGGTACTTGTTGTTCACATTATTGGTAGATTTAAAGTCATTAATAATAGTTAATCCACCATCCTCACCAATTTTACATAATATCATGATTAGTATTATCAAATGTTTGTTGTCCTTAATTTTGAACTTTTAAGACTTTTAACAAAGAACCATTTATGTGATTATAGTTTAGTACAATTTCTACATACTAAAACTAATGCTACATACTACTACCAACCTTGTTTGGTTCCTACTTACTAACTAAAGTGGGAATATCAATTAAAATTGACCATCTAATACTCACCTAACATAGCTCGTAAGAGCAAATGGAAACAATTGGTGTATGTCCTGTTTGTTCTGTAGCGGAGGTTTGGAGTTACTCTGCATACACTGCTCGTGTTGGACTACTGTGGTGCTGATGCTTGTCTGGGAATTGGTGTCTGCAGGACGAAGTGAGACGGCTCAGGAGAGAACTTGAGCATGAAAAGCGTAGGACGCATGAGCTGGAGTTAGAAACTGGTGCTGCAGTTGCATATGGACTCCATGAGCGTCATGAAAAGGAGGACGTGGAGGACGAGGAGAGGGGGCTGAAGGGCAAGAAACATCACCACTTTTTCGGCCGTGACTAGGTCGTCAATGCATGTGCAGCATTCCTATTGGAGCAGACGATTTGAAGATTCTTGGTCCAAATTTAGTGTATAATGAAATATTAATTTTTAGAGTACGAAGAATGAACGTATATCTAGCACAGCGTGCGGGGAGAGAGTTTGGCTTCACCAGCTAAAACCCGGGTATAGTTCCAGCTCAACAGTAGATTGTACCGGATTTTTCTTATATTTATATTGTACCATATTATTTTTATATTTGTAAAATTTGTCCGTTCTTTTAGCCTGTAGTTCAGAGGGAACTGGTTTTTTGCAACTGAATTTTTGCAGTTGGCTGACAGTTCCCAAACATTGATCTAGCATATTGGATCTGAGAATAGATAAGCTTACATTGGAATCTTTTTGTGGTTTAGGGTTGCAAAATCTTGACCGCAGCAGTTGTTTACTTGCAAATCTCGGTAACATTCTTGATAGTGGAGTACACTATAGCTCCTCTGTAAAACCTTGTCAACTTCTAGTTTTAAAATTTCGTTGCAACAATTGAGAGAGATATTCAAAGTTAAATGCTGACGAGTTCTAAAGACAAGACAATTACGAAATGGGAGGTTAGTGTACTGCACATACGGGTTTGTGGGGTCAGGGAGAAAAAGCGCAGGCTTTTTTACAAACAAGGTCTAAAGATAAAAATGTGCCCCTATATCATAACATTGTTAAGTCGGTTTGATTCCTCCCCAGCTATGAAGGATATGCCTCCCGATATACTTGGGGAGGTTTTAGTTATAATTTCTCAAAGCTCATTGGTCATGGGACAGAGCTAACAAATGACATTGGCTAGGGATCCTCATTTTTGGGGAGCAGAAGGGACCTCCCAGTGAAGGTTAACAATGTTATGTATTGAACTTGGTCCTTTCCATCTCCTTCCACGGCTCCTGACCGGGTTAGCACTCTGTGAATCCATACACAAATTCAAAAATCCCAACTTTTATCTCCTAATGGTAAATTTGTAAAATCTCAATGTTTTTGGTAGGTGAAATTGCCAAGATTATCTACCCTAGCCCCACAAACACATAGATGCAAAATGTGAAGCCCAAACTGTGTGTTGAAGTGACATTTTAATTGTCATTATTCTCAATTTATTATTTCTTGTGAATTAGAAATGATTTAGAGGCGTTTGGAATTACATCCCATTTCCCATTTGTGCAAGTTTCATTTTAGCATAAGACCCTAGCTTCAATGAGTTACTAAGGGCGCAACGGAGTAATAAAGGAATTCATGAATACACTACTAAATCACAAGGCCCTTTGTAATATCATATCTCCAGCCTCTAGGATATTATGCCATACATACAATTATAAAACTTACTAAATTTTTTACTTTGCATTCTATCAAACATATGAACATCTTAATAAAGTTCTAATCATGAATGTGTAGTGCAGCAAGTGCCAATTGCTAGTTTTATGCAAAAATACTATTGGGACTTGAGTTAAAGGTTGGATTTAACAAAATGGTTAACCCAAACCTTGAGTGAAGCCTCTCCTTATTGACGCCAAAATTTTCAAAAAGTACTGCCTTGTAGACAAAATGCAATGAATCAAGATGTGGGACTTGCAATTGGGACATAGTGTGAAAGACTAAGTCCCAATTTTTGACTACACCAATTAGATTCTCAAATTTCAGTGCGACGTGCAACATTAGACAGAATGTGAAGTGTTCCTTGATTTCATTACAACTGCTTATTAATAGGTGCTAACAACCTCAAAATATAGGAACTCATGTTTAGTAATACTAAGGGGCGGTTCAAACTATGTCTCATGTCCCAAGTCCCATGTCAATCTGAGAATCTGACTAGCCAAGAGGCAAAAGATGGATTTCACGTTTCAAATTATGCCTCAAGTCCCACATTGTTACAAACTAGTTAGTAACAGCAGGACTTGATTGCGGTTACAACGGTTATGGTTAGTTGATCCTTCTCTTTCCTTTAAGAACCATGTGAGGAGGTTTGTTTCTCACGCAACATTTTGCTAATACAGACGTAATGATTTTTGATACTACTTGCCTAATCTTATAATGCTTGCCATGAGTGATTTATGGAATGAGGCTCATAGAGTTTATGTTGGTTGATTTGGACGGAGTGTCAATCATGCAATTGTTGAACCTTGACACACATCCTACTTGCTTACATGGCGCCTACATGGCAGAACTTTTGGAAGTTTTGGCACCAAAAAAAGTGGGACTTCACTCAAATTTTGAGTTGACCAAAATGCTTAGATCCATCTTTGAGCCCAAGTCCCATATCTTTTCTTGCCCACAAAGATGGGATTTTGCACTCCTATGGGACTTTGTCACATGGGACGTGGAACATAGTCTAAACAACCCCTAATATAGTAGAACTCGTGTAAGCTAATATCCTCTAAGCTAATATCTCTTGTAATCTACTCCCTATGTCCCAATATAAAGCTCCAAATTAGGCATAATTCTTGTCCCATTAAAATGCTCCTTTTTGCTAATTTCAATTGTTGAGAAAGCGTTTATCATGTCCAATGGTCTCATGGGGGCAAAGTTAAGCAATTGAAGAGCATTCCTCTCCTAATAAGCTTGGCCTCGCCCATATGAGGTACCATTGTTGCTACTAATATTTAAATCATCAATAATGAGGAGCTAGCAACATGTACAAATATGGTACTTTTTGCTTGGAATTTGGGTGCCCAATTGGCAACATTACAGTTGGAGATTTTGTGCACATTTGGTCGATGGTATATTGATTCTAGAATGCATGTGTCATAAGTTCAAACACTAAAATAATGAGGAGCTGGCAGCCTTCCACTACAAGAAATTGTGTCCTAATTGGCATGTCCGAATTGACTAAATGTGTCCAAAATGACAAAAAAATTGTCAAATTGGACAATTTCTATAGATTTAGCCATGTTGATTTGGACATATTTTTGTCATTTTGGATAGTTTTCCTTGTAGTGTTCTCAAACGGTGCACAAATATGGTACTTTTTGCATGGAATTTGTGAGTCTAGACGACAACATAAAAACTTGTAATTTAGTAGATATATGGTAGGTGGTATATTGATTCTAGAATGCATTTGTCACTAGCATAATGACTAAAAATACTGTTAATCTTTCGTGGAGAAGTTTTTGGAGCTTTATATTGGGATAGAGGGAGTAATATATAACACTAATCTTAATATCGGCCTGGTAATATAAAAATCCAAACTAAGTCAAGTGGAAGTAGCGGTCAACTCTAGTTTGTACTGTCTGCTTTTGTGTAATTAATGTCACTTTGTCCTTCTCCAGCTGGCTGACATCACATGGTGAAGAAGATAGCACTGGCAAAGCCATCTTGTAAAGAGCGGCATCAGCATTAATTACAGCCGCTCAGAAATGATGTCAACCATGAATCAAAGTACTTAATTCAATTATAGTAACTCCTTGATGCTACAGTATCCCTAGCACCAGTGTTTTTTCTAAGTGATAGAAACCTCTGCAATGGCATTTGTATATTGGAGGATTTATGGAGGGAAGAAACAACAATGGCTAATTTCTATCAGATCTGACAAAATTTTGCCAAAAAAAAAACGCTGCCTAGCACTACCGTCAAGATCACTTCATTACACTTTTACAAAATTAACTAATAACCTACTTAAACTAATATTGGTCTTAGGGTCCCAACCATATTAGCTTACAGCAGTTACTGTACTGTCAACAATCAGTAGTTTAGCATAATGTCCCCATTATCTTTGCCAAGATTTCTGTGCACCTGAGTGTGCGTATCATTCTCTATCTCCACGAACTGTAGTCTGAGAATTCTTCAGCTTTAGTCAAACATACCGTGCACGCATCCTAGAGTCCTCAGCAACGTGGAGCCGTGGACGAGAGGGGATGAATTGCACGAGATGTGTGAGGTGTCAGCCGTCGTAGGTGGTGAAGGCGGTTGCATAGCTGAAAGCCCTCTTCTTCGGAGAGATGGACACGAACTCTGAGGTTTGTAATCATCTGACATTCTTGTGCTTGATCACCTACATTGGTAATCACGCTTGAGGTTTTATGAGCAAGAACTAAACTTAGCCACATTTTGAAAAGAGCTGCTTCTCTTCTTGAGAACCCTGAGAAGCAGAGAAACGGAACGGATGCTATTTCTTGCAGCTCCAGCCTTTCAATACTTCTAGTTCTTTATTTCTGTTTTTTTGAGCAGAGTTTTGCGTGATATAACTTAACCCCCCTAAGATTAGAGATCGAGCGAGCCTCGAGTGTAGTTGTTTCATGCTTACCGACGAAACCCTAAAACCCCGACTGCAGACGTAGGTGAAGTACTCCTGAATTTGATCAATTTAGTACATTACCTGCGACGTGATCACGCGGGATTGTTTCTGTGAGCCATCCTTTTGATTTGGTTGCAGCGGCTATTGCCTTTATTGTCGCTATCCTTCTCGGTGATTCATCTTCTTCATCCGGCTTAACCCAAGCTGCTATGGTCTTTCTGTTGAAATCCGAGTTTTCAGTCGCAAGATTCCTGGATAAGATAGCAGCTACTGATAGGCTAGACTTGTCATCACCATGGTAGTTGTTGGCTGGCTGAAGATTCAGTGCCATTGATTTTCACGGAGGCAAGCCCAGCATTAAATGATCCAGCCTAATTAGGGTTTCGGGTTTATATAGCAGCATTACTACCGTTTCGGCTTTGCTTTGTGGATTTCTATTCTAGAAGCAAAACACCGCCATCATCCTGTACGAAATCGCATCGAGGCTTAGGGAATGACTCTCGCATGTGATCTGCATAATTTAGGGTTTGATGCGATCGAGGGGCCATGTGACAACTGGTATAGAACTTTGGAACTTTGCCGGTTGAGGAATCTCAACAGAATTGCTGCGTAATTGAGTATTAGTACGTGGTAGAAAGCTTGCTCCAGCAGGTTCAGATATTCTTTTCGGGCCACAGGGTTTTTTGTTAGAGTACGAATTCTTGTTGTTAAACCCTAGAACCTTGACCACAGACGTAGGCTCGTGACAGACAGACTGCTCATGAGTTGAATTCATTTGGTACACCGCAGGCGAAGCTTGCAACGCGCAATTAGGGTTATGGACGATGATCGGATACCTGATTGGCCACGGCCAGCTCTTGCAGCTCCGTCAATCTGCAACGCCGTCAATGATTTTAGGTCGATGAGCCGGCGCCTGGGAGTCTTGTGGATCCTTGCAAGTAATGCTAGGCACTGATGACGGAGAGTTTTTTGGTGGACTGGAGAATTCCCGAAGTACAATGCGGCCGTCAGGACGTGCTGCTATTAAAAAAGCAGTGCGAGTGAATGAGGCAACCAAACTGCTCATGCCAAGTGGATTGAAGTCAAGCACCGATGCTCTAGGATTAGGGTTTGGAGCAGATGATGTGTTGCACAGACTGCGTGAACAGAGCAGTGACGTAGATTCTCGGACGTACGTGAAGCTTTTCCAGCGATGTATGGAGCTCCGAAACGTGTCCCTGGGCAAGCAGGTTCGTGATCACATCCTTCAAAGTGGTCGAGCATTGAACATTTACGAACTCAACACACTGATAAAACTGCACGCAGTTTGCGGGAGTGTAGAGGACGCGCGACGGGTGTTCGACACCATTGTGGACAAGACCGTGGTGTCCTGGAATGCCATGATTGCAGGCTACGCTCAGCGGGACCACGCCAAGGAAGCCGTCACGCTGTTCCGCCAAATGCTTGACGAGCGTCTGGAGGCAAACACCATCACGTATCTGACTGTTCTGGACGCTTGTTCCAGAGCCGCAGCTTTGCAATGGGGTAAAGAGGTTCATGATCACGCCAAAAACGCTGGCCTTCTCTCCGATTTCCGTGTAGGGACTGCCCTTGTGAACATGTATGTCAAGGGCGGGAGCATGGAGGATGCACGGCAAGTTTTCTTGGAGTTGCATAACCGAGATGTCAGTGCATTCAACGTAATAATTGGAGGGTATGCTAAGAATGGCGATGGTGAGAAGGCTTTCGAAACCTTTCTTACAATGCAACAAGAAGGAATTAAACCGAACCGCATTTCCTACTTGAGTATCTTAGAAGCTTGCTCCGGCCCTAAAGGTTTAGCATGGGGGAAGACAATTCATGCTCAGTGTGTCAAGGCTGGAGTTTTGCAAGACATACGCATAGCGACTGCTCTCATCCGCATGTACACGAATTGTGGGAGCGTCAAGGATGCACGCGAGGTTTTTGACAGAATGGTGGTGCGAGACGTTGTCTGTTGGACGGTCATGATTGAAGGATATGCAGAGAGTGGTCACGTGGAAGATGCTTTCGGTGTGTTTTCCATGATGCAAGAAGATGGGATCCAGCCAGACAAAGTCACGTACATGCATATCCTGAACGCATGTGCGAGCTCTGGAAACGTGGAATATGGGAGGGAGGCGCATTTCCAAGTGGAGAAAGCAGGATATGAGACTGATCTGCTTGTAAGCACAGCTCTTGTTCATATGTATTCCAAGTGTGGTGCCGTCAGGGACGCCCGTCTCGTCTTCGATAAAATGGTGAGCCGAGACGTTGTGTCTTGGAGTGCCATGATTGGGGGTTACGCTGAGAATGGTCGTGGTAAAGAGGCCTTGGAGATTTTTCAGCAAATGAAACTCGCGGGTGTGGAGCCAGATAGGGTCACGTACATCAATATGTTGAATGTATGTGTGAATCCAGGAGAGTTAGACTTGGGTAAAGAGATTCACTCTCTAGCGGTAAAAGCAGGTCTAGTGTCCCACATTCCTTTAGGAAATGCCTTGATCAACATGTATTCAAAATGCGGAAGTGCTGAGGATGCTCGCCAAGTTTTTGACGCTATGAGTAAACGAGATGTTATTACATGGAATGCGATGATCGGAGGATATGCGCAGCATGGATACGCTCGAGAAGCTCTGGAGCTTTTTGAGCGGATGCTGAAGGAAAGGATCAAGCCAAATGTAGTCACGTTTGTTGGTGTGCTGACTGCCTGCAGCCGTGCAGGTTTTGTGACAGAGGGCCGTCACTTCTTAGCTTCTTTGGTTCAAGACCATGGGATCGTCCCAACAGTAGAACTTTACGGTTGCATGGCGGACCTTCTTGGGCGTGCTGGACTATTGGACGAAACAGAGCAATTCATCAATGGTATGCCACTGGAAGCACCGGCTTCAATCTGGAGTTCTTTGCTAGGAGCTTGCAGAATCCACGGGAATTTAGAGATTGCGGAACGTGCTGCTGAAAGGATTTTGAGCATTGATCCACATGATAGCGCTGTGTATGTGCAACTTTCACACATGTATGCTGCAGCTGGTATGTGGGAGAATGTTGCAAAAGTGAGGAAGGTTATGGAGGACAGAGGTGTTAAGAAGGAGCAGGGCTGCACCTCGATTCATGTTGATGGAAAGGGGCATACTTTCGTTACTGAAGATAGATCACACCCTCAAGTGAACGAAATATACACTGAGCTGGCGAGGCTGATGGTGGAAATCAAGAGAGCCGGCTATGTCCCTTTTACTGAAAATGTATTGCATGATGTCGGAGAGCAGCAGAAGGAAGAAGCCGTCAGCTACCATAGTGAGAAACTGGCCATTGCCTACGGGATTCTCAGTACACCCCCTTCTGCACCAATTCATATTTACAAGAATTTGCGTGTTTGTGCTGACTGCCATTCTGCCTCCAAATTTATATCCAAGCTCGCTGGAAGGGAGATCATCGCTCGAGATGCGAGCCGCTTTCACCATTTCAAGAATGGCGTGTGTTCCTGTGGTGATTACTGGTGACTAAGGTAAAGATTTATCTTGAACTTGTGAAGAGCGGTTCTATACATTGATTTGATAGTTGGTGTGCGACTGTAAGGGTTGACAATAGCTGAGTCTAATTGTGTTGCAGGTTTCCTTTCAAGAGTAAAACTGTAATCATAGGATGCAAGGAACTTTTGCTGTTGAACTCCAAGGTTTTCGATGCTTGCCTTGCAATCGTGAACTTTTATATCCTTTCTTGCTGTTTCCTGACCGTGTACTGTATCGTATTCAGAGCTTACTGTATGCCATTTATTCAGGGTCTTACATCATTGTCTTCGCAGGATTAGAACTCACGTCACCTGTAATCTTGTGCATAATATCTCCTGAAAGGTCTGAGTACTTAGGCTCTCAACTTTTAATCAAATTGCACTGTGTAATCCTCCTTTTGGAACTGGCAGATGCTTTACTGAGGGCTAGAACCAGCTATGGAAGAGGATTCTGTCTGTTGAATGATAGGAATGCCGATTAGCACCACTTTCAACTTCAGAATATTTCAGGAAAATTTGAGTTGAAACTCTCAACGCTCTTTTGGTGCGCACCACGTTACTGCTATGAAGACTTCGAGCAGGTATTGTCTCGATTTGTTCTCACTTCTCTCTCCGTGTGCTTGACAGAAGTCATGAGCATCCGGTTCCCTAATTTCTGATGTTTTCTCCGTCTGACTCTTTTTTTGGGCATGACTGAGAGTCGCTACGGCTCAAGTCTAGATCCTTGCGTTATAGAATCATGTCCTAATCCGCCTACCATTTAGTTCAAGAAAAATGGACTTGAAGCAAAACCCAGCGTCATTCAAAGAGTTGTTTGTTTGATTTTGACCTATAGAATGTGAGCGTATGATTTGAAACGTAGTATTCTCAACTAAACCACTGCTCTGGTCATGCAGAATCATCAGCGGTTGCATGTAATCTGGGTGTCAAAACGTTCATTTTCACGACGCAAGATTGGCGTTGGCCAGAGATGCACCACCACCACCACCACTGCCACTCAGAGGTTTGTTGGAACCTTTTCCTCACCTGCTACACTTCTTCACCAGTTGGCAATGGTTTCTGTTTCCGATCCTTTCCTTGTGCCTCTGGGTCTCACCGTTCAGAGACTTTTGTTTCCTTCCTTATTCTTGTACAAAGTTCACTTCCGTGTTTGTTTGTAAGGATTTTATTAAATTAGACAAACTAAAATTCAAGTAAGATCTAAAATATAACTGTGACATTCAAAGTGCTCAGGTCGCCCAGAGCTCTAAACACTAAAAACGTTATAGATCTGAGGTCTTAGTCAGGCAACTGAAACGGCGTGGATGTATCTGAAACCCATCATTCTTATTGAATACGTGATTTTAGTTCTGCTCTGCTCAATGACACGCCATCAGGAAAGGAGCCGGCTTGAAGTGGATCGTGCATCCCGTTTGATGTGAAAGAAAATTTCAACTTTTGAAACGCCAGTTTCTTATGTGATTAGTATCCTTGAGGCACTTGCTCTTGCCCTTAAAAAGTTTAACGGACGCATATTCTCTCTGCTCACTGTCTGCATTTGAAGGTTCCGTGAATCAGGGTCATGCACCATCTCATCAAGAATGCTGCAGGAGCACGACTTACATTTCCTCAATGCCAGCCAAGATGGGGTTTACAGTATGGCCCACGTCCCAACTCTACAAGTCCCAATTCAATAATAGATTCCAACATTGAGTTGCATTCTAAAGTACAAAACAAAATGTTCAGATATGTTTTATTTTTTATTGAAAAAATTGGGATGTGTTTCCCAAATTGGGTTATTTTGTGTTTTTTTTGGTAGGTTCAATTCTTGAAGTTCAGTCCCTCGTTCTATGCACCAAAATTTCTACAAAGGGCGTAGGCATGTCTTAAGGCAAGGCAGTCTAATTAGGTCAGAGCTAAAAGTTGGGACTTGGAAACGCATACCATGTTTAAAGTTTTGCTGCCTAGTTCACTTGAAAATGCCTACATGTTAACACTTTTTGGAGGTTTTAGCATTAAGAAAGTGGAATTTTGTTCAACAGATGCGTTGAACTAAAAATGGAAACACAGCTTTGAGGTTAACCCCTGAGCGCCCAGCCCATATTCATCAAAATCTAGACCCACTCACACTCAATCCAACCAAATTGTCATCACAAACAAGATCCACAAAATCTAACCGTATCAAATGATAGGTGAAACAAGCTCCAAAGTATAAGGAAAAGGACAAATGATTTGACCATATCAATAGAAAGATTATAACAAGTCAAACAAGAACTTTTTCATTTCTGAGTGCCCCATTTTGAGGTCCTGGGGGTGCTCAGGGGTTAAGTACTACCAGTTCTTGTGCTTGAAGTAGTCAATCCTTTCTATAATTTATTTCCGTTGATTCTGTGTAATGCAACAAAATCGGAATCTCTTGTTGAAGTGGGACAGAGCTAAAATGCCCGTAAAACGCCCGTAAGTGAACTAGGACTTGAGACATGATCAGTGTGAAGCTAAAAGTGTCAATTTTCAACCGATTACTCACAGACACAGTCAGATGTTGAGATATCAGTGGGATGTAGGACAGAGTGTGCGTTCCTCCCAAAGTCTTAAGTCCCCACAAATACATACGCTAGGTGTCATGAACTGGTTGGCCCGGTTTGTGTCGGTATAGTTACGTCAATTCTCCGCCATTGCCAGTTGCAAAGACTATCCTTCAGAATCATCCTTTGGGACCACACGCTTGCAACGTCACAGCTGGAGATTTTACTAGAAATCACAAAACACTCTGGCAGATGAGCTCATTGACCAGCCAGGATTGAGTACGAAAACAGCTCTGAAAATTTAGGAAAGAAAAGAGGGCTTGGCCCAAGTAAGTAGGCTTACTGAGAGTCAAATATTCATGATCACGGAAAAAGTAATTAATATTCAGATGCTCCACTCGAGCATCGCAGTAAGTTGTCAAATGAAGCAATAAAAGAAGAAATGTAGTTAGTGTTGGTTTTGTTATATTGGTGGATATGCACAATATTGGCACTTTTATTTTAAGATGTTAGTATGAGAGCTTTCGTATCGTTTGATTGTTTTCAACTTTTAACATTTTGAATCATACCAACAAACAAAATGAAAGCAATGTAGGGTTCAACTTGAGTGAAATGATAACAAGTACGCCATGCAAAAGTATAGGCTCTCAACCTTGGTATTCTTTGAGTACATTTTCAACTAACATTAGTAGAAAACTCCGTTCAAAACAACAAAAAATCATCAGTTTCTTGTTAATTTGGGCACTTGCCCATGCTAATTGACTAATTTAACAAAATTTTGTAAAAAACTAAACATGTTATGTTGATTTGGACACCATTATCTAAATCAATAAAAAATTTGGAATCTTTTGGGAATCTTTTGGGAATTTTTTGTGAATTTTTAAGAATTTTTAAGAATCTTTTAAGAATCATTGAGAATCTTTTTTGGATTTTTAAGAATATTTAAGAATCTTTTCAAGATTTTAGAATCTTTGAGAATCTTTTAGGAATCTTTTAGAATCTTTGGAAATCTTTGGAAATCTTTTCAAGTTATTTTGGAATCTTTGAGGACAATTGAGAATCTTTGAGAATCTTTGAAAATCTTTTAGGAATCCTTGAGAATCTTTGGAAATCTTTGGAAATCTTTTCAAGTTTATTTGGAATCTTTGAGAATCTTCTTGGAATCTTTAAGAATCTTTTTGGAATCTTTGAAAATCTTCTTAGAATCTTCTTAGAATCTTTGAGAATCTTTTAGGAATTTTTGAGAATTCTTGAGAATCTTTGAGAATAGTTTGGAATATTTGAGAATCTTTGGTAGTTCTAGGAATTTTGAATTTTTTTGAGAATTTTTGAAAATCTTTAAGAATAATCTTGGAATCTTCCTAGAAGCTTTGAGAAGCTTTGAGAATCTTTAAGAATCTTTGAGAATCTTTTTTGAAAATTTAAAAATCTTTCAGAATCTCTGAGAATTTCCAAGAACCTTTTTGGAATCTTTGTGAATCTTTTAAAATCTTTATGAAATTTGTTAAAGTACTTCAAAATATTTATAGAAATAGAATCTCTTAGACTAAATTAGAGTCTTTTAGGAATCTTTTTGTAATTCATCAAAATACTTTAAAATATTTTTTAAAAAAAGCTATTACAATAGTTTAGGTTTGTTTTTAAAATCTTTCTAGAATCTTTTTGGACCTCATTTAAATGTTTTGAAGCTTTAAAAAATAAAAGAAGTTTTCAAAAAAAAAAGAATCTTTTAGAAGTTTGAGTGTACATTGATTGGTTTTAATTTCTTTACTTTTCACAATTTGGTTAGGTTTAAAATTAGCAGCCTTTAAAGTCAAGCAAAAACATGACCATAATAACAAAAAAATCAACAGTTTTCTGTTGATCTGGACACTTTTGGACACAACTTCACTAATTCAACAAAATTTTATATAAAAAGTTCAACATTTTGTTGTTTTAAATACCAAAATTTCTTTACAAACAAATATAAAAGATGCTCCTCAATTCTTTGAAAAAATCATATATGTCCCTCAAGGATTAAAAGTACCAAAAATATCTTTCCTTTTTGTATAAATATCAACAATGCTTCTAATATATTGTGAAAATATTAAAAATGCTCCTCAACTATTTTAAATTAGTTATATCTTTGTGTTACATGATAACCAAATGTATAGTTTAATGCAAATTCTTACAAGAAACCAAAGGTGATTTTTACATTTCAAATAACACAAGGATATATTTAACATTTCAAAATAGAAGAGCATTTTTATGATTTTTCTAAAATAACAGGAGTATAAGTGATATTCCTACAAAAAATAAGGACTATTTTTTATGTTTCAAGTATTTTTGGCGTAAACTTGATATTTTGAAAGACTTAAAGGGTACTTTTAGTATTTTTCCTTCTATTACTAACCAAACGAATTAAAAAAAAAACAATCTTATAAAATATTTTTATAAGCTTTAAAAGATGGGAATTGATATATGTATCACACCCTTCCAATTACTATACTACACCTTGGGATAAATTTTAGATTTCTACCATCAAAAAGCTGAATTTGAAAATTTTGAGTTCAGATTTGGACTTAGAAACCATGGTATTGTCTAGAACCGTTAAAAAAGTTGCAATTCAACAACACCCAATGAAAAAGCTTAGTTAGGGAGAAAATTGTTAATTTTACTTTTGTTTGTAAAAAGAGATAAGCTTTTTCATTGGGTGTTGTTGAATTGCAACTTTTTTTATGGTCCTAGACAATATCATGGTCTCTAAATCCAAATTTAAATTCAAAATTCTCAAACTCAAAGTTTTGATGGTAGTAATCTAAAATTTACCTTAGGGGTGTGGTACAATAGTTCAAAGGGTGTGGTTCACATATTAATGCCTTTAAAAAATATCCAAAACTATTCAAAAGTCAATAGAATTTGGATTTTATAATTGCAAGGTTTTAATTTTGTAACTTTTCACAATTTCATGTTATTTAAAACTATCAAATTATGGAGGCTATTTTAACAAAATAAGATTTTTTTTTACAAAAAAACTAGCACCAAATAATAATTATTAATGAATCCAACCTTTGCTTGCAACAATCTTTTTGAGATTTGTGAATTCCAATAAAAATTTATAAACAAAATCAAAAGGATGGAAATAAACAATTTATATAAAATTTCTAAACACCTTCTCTGATTTTAGCTCATAACTTTTGATAAAAAGATTGAAATCCAAAAAAAATTGTTGGAGGTGAAAGTAAAATACATTTACAAATTTTTTTTAGTTTTAAGTTTTTTGAAAAAACGTCCTTTAACGGACCGAAATAACTTCCAAAGTTTATTGGGTTACTAAAAACATGAACATTTAATGTACAAATAGAATCATGATTCTACTGTGTGCATGTGTGTTTGCACATTCTCTAATGGTTTTTGGGAATGTGGTAGAGTTGTGGAGTTGTGAGACTAGAGGTGGGAGGTTCAAACTCCACTGCCGGCAGTCCTACTCGGCGGTTCGGGCAGCTGCCCCGGGGGTTGGGGCAGCTGCTTGGGGTTCGGGCAGCTGCCTATTGGTGCGGGCAGTTCCTTGGGGTTTGGACAGCTGCTTGTTGGTGTGGGTAGCTGCCCGACCCCTAAACAAGTTCACTTTTTCATAAAATAAAATAAAATTCTATGAAAAAAAAAAAAAATTGAACAATATAAAATACATGAAAAGTAACAGAAAATCAACAAAAAGTTAACAGAAAACAGTAAATAATTAACAAAAAATCAACAGAAAATCAACAAAAAAGTATCCAAATCAACTTGACCAAATCCACAGAAAAAATTAATAGTTTTTGGGTTAAATTTTGTTGATTTTGTGCTGAATTTTCTACTAGTGTAAACATTATAATATAAGTGATGTATGATTAATGCATTCACTACTAGGAACCCAAGCTACATATTGTTGATTATTTTCATAAGCAAAAATAATCATTTGAACTTTCAAAATCAATGTTTGTAGAACAAATAATCATAAAAGCACTAATGCATCATGCAAATACAACTTCAACACCATACTAGGTAAATTGGAAAAAAAAGGTGTCCCAATTTATACTTCACCTACATCTGAGAACGTCACCTAAAACCAGATTTGAAGGTATCAAATTCAGTTTGAGCCACTAAGATTTTTTCCCTCGCAAATTCCTCCTCTCAGGTGAGGACACATATACAAAAAAAAAACTTTTGAACTCAATTGTACATGATCATGTACAACCTGTAGAAGTCCCGAAATGTACCCTTTTTCCCAATTTACCTAAAATATGGTGTTCTTCCTTTTATCCCTTTGTATGATATCCTACATGCAATTGAAAGGCATCTAAAAGCTTTTTTTATATTAGTGATCACAATTGGTGACCATAGCATTTGGAGCATTGTGATTGGAGGAGAAGAGGGGGATGGTCCAAGCTCATTTTACACTAGCCTAATAATTGAAAAGTGACTAAGGCTAAAAATGGATGATAAAATGAAATGGGCTATCCGGGGCTTGAACCAGAGACCTCGCCAAAATGAATAAGGTTTCATAAATCACTTGAATTTTTAGGCAAAATAATCTTAATAGGTTCTCTTGGCAAATTTTTAGAGTAACTAAGCTGTCACAAAAATGTTGGTTGTCCTGTTTTTGTTAGTCTTTAGTGTTGAGTATTTTATTAGAAATGTTCTTATACTACTTTTTTATTGAGTTGAACACAATTTTTCCATTGAAATTTGTTATATTATTGAAGTGTTGCCTTGTTACAAAAAATGCATTTTTGTTGCAGTAATTGTAATTTTATTGCAGTAAATAGAATTTTGTTGAAGCATGTAGTGAAATAAATGATTTTTCATACATCATAGTTTGTTAGGTTTAATTTCATTGTAAAAGGACACTAAAACAAATGCATGGTCATTTTTGTAATATTTCCTAGTTTGTACTATTGACTTTAGCATAGTAAGTTTTGTAGTCTTTTTGGGTACAAGTTTCCTACTTTGTTTTTTTGGCAACAGAGTTTTTGAAAGTTTACTAAAAAGAAAAGGAAGAGAGATGAAAAGAGGAGAGACTAAAAAAGAGACATGATTAAAGGAGTAGAATAGATGATCAAACCTATGTTTTTAACCTCCAAGGGACAGGTTTAAGTTCACTTTAAACTATTGAATGTGACCAATAAATGAGACAATTTGACTCTTGTTTGTTAGTTGTGATCAATAATTATGACCAAGAAATACATGGAGCGGCTCTTTGTCACTTATGTAAAGAGATCCCAGTATGAATAGAACATAATGTTGTAAACATATCATTATCAAAGTTGTAAACATAAAAATGAATGCAACATCATGAGCTATCATATGGCTTTGCTGTTGTTACAAGGTTCACATAAGAGAATACTTTCTTGACACCAGTGACTAAGTATGAATAACACCATATTTGTTAAATTGAAAAAAAGAGTACATTTTGGAACTTCTGAAGATTTTATGGGATCACCTAAAACCAAGCTTGCAACTTTTTTTTGGATACATATGCCCTCACCTGAGAGGAGGAATTTGCGAGGAAAAAAATCTTAATGGCTCATACTGAATCTGTTACCTTTGAATTTGGTTTAAGGTAACTTTTTGGGTTTAACCCCTGAAGGGCCCTTGGGCCTCCAAGATATAGGTACGTATCTGTAACAGCCCGGGATACGCATGGTTTAGGCAACTTTAACAAGCGCTAGGCCACCTAGAGATGAGCCATGCAATTCCGCAATACGGCCACATGTATGGTATGGCTTACGTTGTTGTGGAGGTAGGTGGCCTTGTTGATGTAGAAGTCAAGTACCATACCTATACCGTATGCAAGTGTGGATACAAACCTCAACTTGTGGAATTCGACAAGGTCTCTTCTCAAAAAAAATGCACAATCAGATCCGGCTTGAAATTTCCTACAAGTCGTCAATGTACACAAAAATCTAAAAATACCGCAACATCCCTTGAATACCAGCAAAACAGCACATTACGACCGCAAAGGGTGTTTGGGCCCTTCAGGGGTTAGAGTGGAATATAAAATGGTACCTCCATTTTTCCCAATTTAACGAATACGGTGCTGAATGAGCAAAGTAGATTCAACCAAATGATGAAGCTGTATTTAATAACTTGAGATGAAGGTCCCACTACGAGTATAAAATTCCTCAGTTTTCTCCTGCCACTCCATAGTCCAGGCATGTGCATGTTATTTATTGCTTATGTGACCCAAAGTCATGAAACGACCTTACAAAAAGCAACTCTGCCACGTCATGTAACAAACGTACATTCTAAGATAGTCATCATCGTGCTGCACTGTACTGTAACTTTTACAAGTAACCAATACAAAGTGGAGAACTCTCGGAACAAAATCCTTTGGTACTGACGCGTGAAGCACGCCTGTCTGATACAGACACAAAATGATGTCACTATGACAAGTTCTTTCGATTACTGTGCATCTCATTCATAAAACTAGCTTGCACTAATTCAAAGAAACAAGCGAATTTGCTAAATGCATTAATAAAATATTTCATAGTAATTAAAATTCATTTTATATATTGTGTGTTGCACTATCTAAATATTGACTTAAGTGGTCAAAAATTTGAGGAGATTTTGCAAAGACATTTTCTATTAATAATATGTGTGATGGATGTTGCATTATAGAGGTTGCGTCACCAAGTCACTATTTGAGGCTTGAGGGGCCGTAAAAGGTTGTAACCAAAACATTACTTGAAGAACAAGGGGAAGGTATGCCTCACATTAATAAGACAAAATTCACCCAAATTAGTGCAAAGTGGTCTTGGATGCAGTAACTGAAATAACATGATTGTACTGTATAGTACTTGGAATGCAGGAAAATATTGAGGTCGTAAGCTCTGAAGTATGGATAAAAGGGATGAAAACTACCCTAAACGTCTTTCAAGAGTTGGTTTTAGTTGTCAATCTACAAAGCATAGATTTTTCAGTACATGTCCACACCATATCCAAGTAACACGTTGGATGCTTCAAAATCCTCTCACGTTTTCTAAGATGCATACCATGCTCGGCGCAAAAAGTGGCAATTGGAGGTATCCTTTACCTTATTTATGAGCCAGCTGCCACGCAACAGTACATCAATGTTTCGGAAATCCGAGCTCTGATCCGCAGCGGTTTAGATTTATGGCTACTAGTCTACGAGGTTGCATCCTGACAGTGGCGGTAGTGGTGATCGGTCTGATGAGAATGGCGCAGGGCCAAGAGTCGATAGGAATCGACTACGGCACAGTAGGCAACAATCTTCCCACACCTGCTCAAGTAGTCTCACTGCTGCAGTCACGATCGGTGAAACATGTCCGGATTTACAACTCCGATGCATCAGTGCTCACAGCGTTTGCGAACTCGGGCATCGACATCGGCGTCACGATCCCCAACGCCTGCGTCGCCGGCATCGCGAACGACGCGGCGACGGCGACGCAGTGGGTGCAGACCAACATCCAGGCCTTCGGATCGACAAAGTTCGCCTCCATCGCCGTGGGTAACGAGTACCTCGCCGACACCAGCCTGGACACGTCGAAGCTCCTCCCGGCCATGCAAAACATCCAGCAGGCGCTCCAGAACGCCGGCGTCACGGGCATCCAGGTCAGTGAAATTATTTTGTGCTAATAATAATTATGACCGCTTTTTTGCTACACCAAAATCGGTGTGACTAATTGTTCTATAGTAGTTTTTGAACAAATGTAAAATATTTAGCCAACGTTTACACACGGGTTTGGGAGTAGGAGCCCGGTTTTTATGGTTCCACTTCAAGATGTTGCACAAAAATATCACAAAATCATCATGAGATTTAGGGCCTCTTTCCATGTGAAGCCGATACCGGTGGAACTCACCAATTATTGATGAATAATCTATGAGATGGGAGCTCCAGAAAAACCGGGTCTCATCCCTCACCAATAATCAATGAGCTTCACTGATACCGGCTCCACATGAAAGGAGGCCCGTAGCTTTTTAGAAAGGTAGAAAGCATCCAACTTTACATCTATAAAAAAAAATGTAGCCTTTCTTGCTACCCAACCATTTTTTGGTTACATAAAAACCCGGCCACTTCATCCAAAATATTTTCACTGATGCAGGTGTCCACGCCATGTTCCATGGACGGGCTGCTCGGTGAGCCCTTTTTCCCTCCCTCCAGCGGCAATTTCAACACCGCGCTCTCCGGAGTCCTCAGCTCCATCCTCGCTTTTCTCTCGCAGCACGGCTCTGTGTTCATGGTCAACGTGTACCCCTTCTTCTCATACCGAAACAACTCTGGCCAGATCTCTCTTGACTACGCGTTGCTGAACCCCAGCGCGGCGACAGTGAACGATGGTGGATCAGGTCTCCAGTACCATAGTCTGTTCGATGCGTCCGTGGATTCGGTCATCTCGGCCATGGCGAAGCTTGGGTATGGTAATCTGGGGCTGGTCGTCACGGAGTCCGGGTGGGCGTCAGGTCCTGATGGGGAGTTCGCTGCGAGTGTGCAGAATGCGCAGAGCTACAATGGCAATCTGGTGAAGCATGTGCTTGGTGGTGGTGGTACTCCGTTGCGTCCTAACCAGATCATTCCCACTTTTCTATTTGCGTTGTTCAACGAGAATGAGAAAGTAGGAAATCCCACGGAGCAGCACTTTGGTTTGTATAATCCTGATCAGACTGCTGTTTACGACATTCCGCTGACTACTGCTGCATCCAGCCTTGATGAGCAGGTCTTGCGCAACAATGGCTCTGCTATTCAGTTGGAGTCTGCCGTAAGAACTGCTATGGAGTAGGATGGAAGTACGCTCTCAAAGCGTCATTTTCTGCCTTTTCATGGGCTTTTCAAGACAGTGAAGATTTTTTTTTTGTTTAATTTTAGTCAAAGAGAGAAATGGATGCTAAATGTAACACATTTTTTTTCATATTTTTTGAAGTATTATTGAATTGTTGATGAATTTTCAAAGTGTTGTACAATAGATATCTATTTATGACTCTAAGTTTCTCATAAATCGTCCCTTGCAACTTGTGAAGAGATGAGGTGAAACTAAGGAATATGATTGATTCTTGCAATAAAATACACCTTCTCTTTTATGACTTAAAGGGGTCTATGCACGTACCATTTCATATCCATTTCTAAGCTACCTATGGGACGCATTATTTGAGAGGGTTGCAACTTGCAATTAGAGCACACTACCTTAGGTTGTGATGGAAATTTAAAGCAGTGGAACTTGAATTGTGGAAAGAGCAAATTAGAAGTGCTCACACTAGGACCCAGTCAACATGACCTCAGAAACAAATTTCTTCAAATATCTGCACACTTGTCACATTTTCATTGACAGAAGCTTTTTTGCGTACATTCAAATTTTACCGATTGTTTTTGGACTTTTACTGTTCTTAATGTAATTTGTCGGTTTCATCTTGTTTTACTGCACTATTTTTTCATGTATTGTTTTAGTACGTTTGAAAATTTGTACTGTTTATTGTGCTACGATATTTCGCTTTACATACTGAAAGTCTGAAACATATGTAATACAACAGCTTAGAAGGTGCTCTAAAGTTGCAACCTGTGTTGTGAATAAATACCGACAACATTCTTGTCACTCGATCACAGGCTGTGACTGTTTAGTAAATGTGTCTAAATATAAGAAAACTAAATAAAGTATAAATATATTCTTCAGAAATCACATAAATTACTTCTAGCCCATCCTGCACCAAATGAGTTTACAATCTCTATAGCCTCTGCCTACTTAGAATCTGCTCAGTATGGCAGTTTGTTCTTGTCCCCATTTCAGATATATAAGAATGTACAAAAAGGGTCAATAACCGATACTAACAAGTTCGTTATTATGTTATTTGCCTATCTACCTTGTATACTAAACTTCCTGAGAAGGTTTTACTTGTACAGAAACGTAATTGATGTCGAAACAAATCAAAAGCATCGTCTTAGGTATCTGATATCTACAGTAGCAATTCTAGGTCAAACTCGCCGAGACCACCCTTTTTTATCCAGGGCAGCCCGTCTTTCAACTTCAATGCCCCCAACTCCAATTGATGGCGTTGCAGGATTATTTTATACATTCAGTTTTTCCTCTAGATCCAAGCGGCCTGCAAGCACCTCCTCATTTTGTGGCAGGAGCATGAATGCATGGCAAGTCTCTGGCTTTGAAATCTCCCCAGTGTCTTTCTCCATTGCGTAACAGATGAATACTGTGTCAATCACTGCAGATAAAGCTTGAGGAAAGTATAACAGCCCTAGGACTGTTGCAATAAAGCAGAATTCGGCAATCAAGAAGTTCAGCAGATGGTCTAGAAGGTCTGTACTCTGAGAAAAATACTCCAACCCTCCATAAACCTGCAGCAAGACCAACCGACAAAACAAAATACTGGTCATCATCATGGTTGTCACATTGGGCAAGATTTGGCTATTGAACAAGATAGGCAAACGCACAAAAGGGACGGCACCAGCAAATATGTCCGTTTAGTCTTGCATTTTACAGTTTTTTTAAGGGTTTTTGACCAAATTTTTTGTTTTTAATTTTTTCTACATGATATGGCTTTGAATCATGTTGTGACTTCATGCTGGCAAACAATGAGTGTCACTAGCATGTACAAAGTAAGCATTTTATTTATCATTTTCTGAAATCAGCTATGAGTTGACTGTCTACATAGGACAGACATGAGCTCATTCATGCACTACAAGCCAACGAGCAAGCGGATAGACAGACGGTCCATTGTGACAACCGTGCTGGTCATGGTAATTAAACTAGCCCTATTAGTATCAGATTTGCCACAGTTGTATCATTCAAGTGCAAAAAACACTAAAAACTAGGTCAGAGGCCTGGAATGGTCGCAATCTTGCCTGCTCACAAAAAGGAGATTAAAGGTTTAGTAAGAATTTAGTAGACCAACTTACAGCAGAGGATTGAAGAAGAGCATATACGGAAATCATCCCAACGAGCACCCGCCGTGTTGGAAAAGCAAAAACCGTCCCAGTAGTGGAGAGCGAGTTCCGTCGCAAGAGATTGCTGGCCTTCTTTGAAGACTCCCAAAAGCTATCTCCTGAGATGGTGGCAAAGTTGGGAGCAAATCTAGTATGACACTCCACAACCCCAGAACTCGAATCTTGCTGGTTGCTGCTCTTTGCAACCCTAGTAGTCAATTTCTTCAAGAGTTTCAAGAGAGCAACCACCAAGGCCATGACGATTGGGCCCAAATTGCATGCTGTTCCAAACAATGGCCCAAATGCAATCCTGCCATTACAACCAGATCATCTACTAAATCTCAGCAGAGTAAAAAGCCTGCTTCCACTTGCTTGTAGTAAAAGTTATGATTTTTGTTAAGAATAACAAAAGTAGGTGCACAAATGATACTTACAACTTGTAGATATTGTCAACTCTCTTTAGCAAGGATGAGTAGTTCTTTTGGTACTTGTTATTCACACTACCAGTAGAGTTAAAGCCATCAGTGTTAGTTAAAGCCACCCTCCTCACCAACTTTACATAATACCATGGTTAAAGTACTATCAAATTTTTATTTTCCTTGATTTTGGATAATTTGTTACAATTTCTACATACTATAAAACCAATACTATCTACTACCACCAACTCTGCCAAATAGGTTAGATTCTTAATAATTAACCCAAGTGGGATTGCCAATTAAAATTGACCGTCTACTACTCACCTAGCACTGCTCGTAAGAGCAAGTGGAAGCAAGCTTTTGTCTAACTCTTTGTCACTGCTGTTTGTTTCTTAGAAAGAAGGAATTATTACTTGACACTACCTCAGTGAGCGCTTCAAGCTGCCGGTGGTGGAAGTGCCTGTTGTTGGTGTAAAGTACCACTGCGAGATCGTGCCGCTCACTACTAAAATTTGAAGTTGGGATGTGACCATGAGCACCCAAGTAAGAGTGAAATCTGCAATATATAGCATAACCCACATGTTGAGGCAAAATATTAATGACCAAACCCTAATTTCCATCAACCAGGGAGGGAGTCCTACCTAAATTGCTGGCCATAAGTTTGAATATACTTTGGTGAACTTCCTGGCTAAAACATGGCATGAGCCCCACATACAAAAAGGATTAAATATACAAATTACAGAGCACAAACTTGAAACAAAAGAAAGGGTGAGGGAGCAGTACATGCAAGAGCGATATAAGCGGTGAACCATTCCGGGCGACGGTTTAAGCAGCAAGGATATCCGGTTGCGAGGTCACAACCCTTGGAAGGATCATGAACCATATCAAAATTGGGTACAATCTTGCCGTTGTAGAAAGCATACCAAATGAAAGTAACGATGGGTCCGTTCACCAAAACCATGAGACCAGGAAACAAAACCGGCTGCAGAATCAGAAGCAAAAGGTGTTGCTTGAACGCATCAGTGGCCATCTTCAGAAGCTTAACGGTAACCTCGAAAGACTTCCTGGAGAAATTCTTCCAGACCTGGTAAACTGAAAAAGCTGCCACAGTCGGAAAGAGGATAGCATTCCAGATCTGAGAACTCACGGGCAGCGCTGTCGCGCAGAAGTCACTCACACCGTAACACCATGTGAACCAAAAGAGGCATATTCCAACCGGAACGAGAGACATGAGCAGATTAGTCACCAAGACAACTACTCGTGTGCAACGTCGCAGCAGCTCGAAGAGCAAAATTCCAGCTGGAAAGGTGAGAACCAAAGCGCATATCGGCAGAAAGATGATCAGCTTCGAAAATAGGGGGGAAAATAGCATAAACTCCGCATGTTGATCTTCCTCTAACGACGACCCTTGCTCCGTTACCTCGCACTGGTTGGTGTCAGGATTGAACCTCGAAAGGCGTAGTTTGGAGTCCAGGGTGAAGTCTGCGCGTGTGAAGGAGACCATCCCACATCCATATGTGATGAGAATGGTGCCGAGGAAGAGGTATGTGAAGATGGAATCACGGTATGGCCTTCTGCCTGCGTTGAAGGTACTGAGGCCTGTGTCTTCCTCCGGTGGAACCGACACTTGAACGGAATCATGGTTCAGGTTGCTGGAGTTTCCGTGTTTAAATGGTAACAGAGATTCACGATCTTGGTGGGGCTCCATGGCTGCCGCTCTGACTTCCTCCTCTCCTTCCAAAATTGCAAATTATGAAGGATAATGCTCCAAGATGATGATGCAGGTGACTTCGATCTCTAGAAGCTGGAACATAAACATTCAAACCATAGCTTAGCACGGAGAACCACACCGACTTTCTAATCAGGGAAAATTTCATGGATACCCCTGAAGTTTGCAGTATTTATATAGGTACCCCTGGTTTGTCAGAAATCGCACAAATATCCTTGGACCACAATTGTCAAGCAATGTAATGAAACAAAAAAAAAAAGCTATCTTGCGCACAAAGGAAGAAGGGAAGTGGCATGCACAACAAAACAAACGCCTAAATTTTTTGGACCAAGGGTATTTGTGTAATTTCTGAAAAAGCAGGGATGTCCATGTAAATATTACAAACTTCAGGGGTATCCATGAAATTTTCCCTTTTTAACAAGCAAAGTTCGAAGCACGCTACTCAACGAAACTTGGTTTTCAGCTCCAGGGAATCAAAATTACCGACACACCCAGAGATTGCGGCCTGACCTGCTATTTTTTAACTTTTTTGCGTTACAGCGATCATGATGATTGAAGCCAGTTGATGAGAATAAGAGCAGGGTGACATGTTGTGTTCAAGCTAGTATTTTTGAAACGCTCCTCCAGAAACACTGGAACTGAAACAATTCACAACAGGACTGGCTGGCACAAAGTTTATGCGTTCAATACCGTTGAAAGAAAGCACACAAGTTCCGAAGCTTGGTTTCTTTAGAAGCTGATCTCCGTCTACTCTTGGCACCTTCAGTTCAGCGCAATCCACCATAGAAACGTCACTCGGGAACTCACCACCGCCCGAGTGTCGCTCAGTACGGTAATAAGTTTCCAGAACCACATAAGTCTGTTCACCTGTGTCAAGTAAGATCACGGAACGTACTGAAATTCTAAGACCTAGCAGCAGACACAGCTATCGAGACACCGGACTGTGGGTCTAAATGCATCCCCAGAACAACTTACGTACATTAGTCTCATTTTTTTCTAATCGCTTCATCACTGAACCCCATTGGCGGGCTGATTTTTTAGACTGTCGTCGCCTCCGACTAAGTTAACTCTGGACGAGGAATTCTAGGCACCATCTGGGAGCTACGATCGGTAAAGTAATGTAACTTATGGTCCGATTATGAATTGTCCATAGGGTCAGTGAGTGCTGCGTCAGTGGGTCCGACTGGCTGAACGCATTTTTTCAATGCACGCGGTTGACCTCGTGGACAGGAGCAATTTCTTCTCTCCTGAGCACCTTTCAAGTTTCAACTACACTGAATATTGCATTTAGGTTGCCTTGACAATTAGGTTGCCTTACACAGGTAAGTTATTTCAGGTAAGTTATCTCATGACTCATCACTTGGCCTCTTGTAGGCGCACGTAATTCTCTAAATTTTTGAATTTCACATGGTTTACGACTTGGAAGTCATTAGTTTGTCTTTATGGAGTTTCATTGTTATTGACAAATTGTTTGTTCCAGTAATTTTTGATGAAAAGTAATGTAACAACAGTAAATATTCATATAGTGTGAAATGTTGAGAAATTAGTGTGGGGCAACCTAAATGCAACATTCAGTGTAATTATAAGTTAATTAGAGAATTTGAGCCGCCTTTAAATTTTGTTTTGTCATTTGTCGTGCAATTGGCACCAAAAAATGCCAGCACGTAAAAACATTTTGGACAAAATTGGCTAGAATCGTTAACTTGTGCATGTTCATCCATAAAATATACTAATTTTAGTATTTTTCATCGAGATGTTGGCAAACATTGCAATTGCTTGGGGAGGGACCTAATGATGTCATCCATGTTTTCACATGATTTTTCTAGTGTTATGGTAACAAGTCCAAAATTGGGTAAAATTTAGGCAAATATTTGCCAAGAATTTAAAGGTTGAATTCAAGTCCTTTTGTGAGCTCTAGCCTGAATTGGAAAGACCTCCACAATGGCAAGAACATACTGGCTCTCCGTGTTCTCTAGAAATTGATAGCAGCTATGCGGTAGAGGCCTAAACTCCAAGTCCGCCCACAAAGGTAGAGATTAAGAGTGCCTTTTCATGTGTAGTGGTGATGCTTTTAGTCTTTGCAAGAACACGTTGTGATGATTGTTGGCACGGGAGATTACTTGGAAGCAAATTGCGTAACTAAGCTTTTTTCACTAGGTGTTGTTAAATTATTAAGTCAAGGTCTCTAAATCTTTTTATTTTTTTTATTTTTTTATTCAACTTATTAGTGATAAATATCCAATAAAATTTACCCCTAGTGTACATATATCAGTTCCTTTTAATTTTTGCTTCTAATTTGAAATCAATGGTCACATACAATGAGTCAATTAAGTGATATAGAATTTTTTTTCTAATGCATCATGAGTTATCAAGTAGAGAATTAAACATCTTATTTGCCATTTTCTAGATTTGTGTACAATAACACTACCACCCAGTAGTTTTCAATTACACAATCAGACCTCTTACTGGTCATTTGCTAAAATTTTATACAACAAAACCATCATCCAGAAAATGTCATAATTATATTCCAAATATGGTTAATTGTCAAGTTTGTTAGAGATTGAAATTCCAATCTTTGAGCAATTCAGAACTCTATTGTGGCAATTCCAAGCCACTATAGAATTCTAGTAACATAGAGCTCAATATTGTTGTAAGACTCCTAATACATTTAGAAAGGCACGCACTTTATTTCAACTTAGTGACAAAATACACCTTCTTTGTCCCAACACTTGGACTTGCAAAAAGCTCAAACATTAAATGCTAATAGCGTTTGCATCATTACACGCTTGGGGTTTGACACTTGTAAAACTTGGATGATAAGTGCTTAAGACCCTTCAAAATGCTACCTTGACATTCAAACTAAGCGTGTCAAATAGTTGCCCAGTGAGCTTTTTCCTATACTACTTGATGATTGATCAATTGACTATTTGAGAGGCACATTTGAAGAGAAAGGGTGTAGAACAAGAATTCTGAGGGCTCTTCAAAAGCAAATGTAAACACTTGATGCATTAGTAGTTGTGTGTAAGAGTGCTGATACTCAAACATTCACTACAAGCTTTGAATATCACTATCTTCATTACGAGATCTAACCATCACATTTTGTGACAACAATGAATTCAATAACTATGAAAAGAATCCAAAATAAATTTGACTCCTATAACTAAAAAAAGTATAAATTTTGAATGCAACGTGATATTATTGTCATGTTGAAAAAAATTCATGCAATCATGTGCATTTTGTGGACTGAAGCTGTGACACAAAAAAAGGTGATTTGTGCAATTATAGGCATCAACTCTCACACTTGGGTAGAGCCAGAGGCGCATGCCAACCAAAGATTGGTGAAAGGACATGAGCACCATGAAAGATATCAACATATTCATCCACAATATCCTTTTATCATCCACGACATCCTTTTATCATCCACCATTTCTCATTGAGCAACCAAATGTTGGTGATGGCAAAATTGTTATAGTACAGTACTGTAGTAACTTATTGCTGATGCTAGCAATAAGAACCCGGGCTGTGCAGCTCCAAAAATGTCTACCTTGGGAACAAATGCAAAAAATCTATGATTTATAAGTAGAAGATCAAAACTTAAAAGTTTTAAATTTGTATTTAATTGAATTTAGTGATCGTAAGGGCACTTTGTATTAGGGCCAAGGTTCAATTTTGAGTTGACTCAATTTACAATCCAATGGGGGCAGCAATTACTTTCAATTTTTGACTAGGCCTTAACATAAAGCCCTTGAGCCCAATTGATGCCCTAATGTCAAGTAAACAATTTGGGTTCATTTGTTTTTGAATTGGGTCAATACATTGTGTCAACTCAATTTATTGAGTTTGAACTTCAGGCCCAATTTTTGATGCTAAAAGATCATCACATATGCAATGACCATGTTATCAACAAGCCCAATTGGGCCAACCCCTCAATATAAAATTTTAGGGCTCAAATGACGGCCCAATTGACAACCCAATTCAAAAATTCAAGCAATCCCACGTGTTCATTTGTGTGGTTCTTAAACTGGGTTAACATATAGGCCCTAAATATAGCCAATGCAATTCAAATTTTCATTGAAGAAGCACTAAGCATCCTCAATTACTTCAAAAAAAAAAACTCATATAATCAATCATGTTTGTATGGTCATTTTTTTAAAGGGAAAATTTCACGAATATCCCTAAAATTTGCAACATTTACATAGATATCCTTGCTTTTTTAGAAATTACACAAATACCCTTGTACCAAAAATTTCAGACATTTGTTCTGTTGTGCATGCCAATTCCCTTCTTCCTTTGTGCACACATTGCTTCTTTTTTGATTCAATACGTTCCATTCTTCAACATTTGGTCATGAATGAAGTACGAGCACAACAAATAAATGCCCAAAAGTCACAGTCCAAGAGTATTTGTGCAATTTCTGAAAAAGCAGGCATATCTATTGCAAACTTCAAGAGTATCCATGAAATTTTTCCTTTCTAGTGTTATTTTTTTGGCAATGAGTGGAGCAAAAAAGCACCAATTTCTTTGACTAGCACCAAGTCTAGTGAAACAAAGCATGATTACTTGGATGAAATTGCCAAAAAACTTCAAATTAAAAAAAAACTTGGATGAAATTGCCAAATTGTGGATGAAAACCAAATTATATACATGTATTATGTGCTAATGTGATATTTTCTAACCAAATTTGGAGCACCACTATAACATTTTAAATCGCCACTTTGGCATTTCTTAAAAAATGAAAAAAAAAAAAACCCCAGGTTAACACCATTTACTGAATAAGAATCTCAATCCAAGTATGGGCGAATCTAATGATTTATGTCGCAACGTGTGCAGGCAAGAATTTTATCCGATCTCCTCGCTCCTCGCCAAATGCGGCATTTTTCGCCGATGAATTCGGTCGGTGCCCAGGTTGCAGAGGAAACTCGAGCAACCAAATCAGTCTCCCGTTGGATCCTTTCATCTGCCACTTCAAAGCTAGCTCTTGTGTTGCTTGATATCTAGATTTGTGCAACTACAAACACTAGTTTTCGTTTTTCTGTGTAGGAAGCGTTGGATTCAAACCAAGGATTTGTTTGGCAACAGTAGTGAAAGTGTGTGGGTGTTGTGCTGCCATGGAGGGGTTTTTCAACACCCTCAAGAGCTCTGGGCTCGCGGATGCCGTGAAGGACTTGGCCTTGGAGGCTCTCCATCTCAACGATGACAACAAAGGTACTAACTTACTTGTGATCAATGAATGAATGAGACGGCGCATTACATTACTACATTCTTGCTTGAGGCCAGTTTTTTGTCATTACTAGCCTGATTATGGTCGATGGAGATCTAGGGTTTGTAAGTAAGCTTACATTAATGTGGCGTGTTTTCGAGAGCGCGTATTGCGAGTTGTGGCTTTAGTATTAGACGAGTTGGACTTCCTGGGCGTATCTGCAGCAGATCTTACCCTAGTTTTGAATTATAAGCATTGAAGGATTGTGGTAGGCAGTGAGTTCTGCCGCCTTTTAAAATGGTGGAGTTTTGTTAAGCATGGTTGTCACATTTGCAATGCTAGTCTGTATTGTACAATGGGAGGACAAAAAGATTGGGAGACCTCAACCCAACACCCAACTCCCCACATATCCATTTCTTTGAGACCTTAAAGGATTCAATCAAACTTGAAGATGTTACAATGAATTGAAGATTTTACAGTGAATTGTATACATTGGAACATCTTCAAATTTGATTGTAGCCTTTGGGATTTCAAAAGTATAAATCTATGGGGAGTTGGGTGTTGGGATAAGATTTCTCAATCTTTTTGTCCCCCCATTGTACAAGACCCAAAGGCCGAAACTCAGCGTCTCCAGTCTAACTAATGCTGTGAAGATCGCCCAGATAGAGACCTCATATTGGCTATTTAGGCTGCTAGTTGAGAACCCTTGTGAATTTTCACAAAACCTAGCGAGCAGAGAGCGATGTGCGTAGGGTTTGTGATAAGACCAACATGGGCATTCAGGCTGTCCCACTTAGGATCTAATTAAACATCTACGAAAAGGTCCCCTAACCGTTGCTCTTATTAACCTTTAGTTTTATAATTAGGGAAATTTTCATGGATTCCCCTGAAGTTTGCAATATTCACATTTTATCAGAAATTACACAAATACCCTTGGACCAAAATTTTCAGGTGTTTGTTTTTGTTGTGCATATCACTCCCCTTCTTCCTTTGTGCTCACATTGCTTCTTTGTTGTTTCATTACATTCCCTTCTTTGACATTGGTCATGAAGAAAGTATGAGCACAGCAAATAAATGCCTAAAAATTATGGTCCAAGAGTATTTGTGTAATTTCTGAAAAAGCAAGGGTACCTATGTAAATATTGCAAACTTCAGGAGTATCCATAAAATTTCCCCTTGTAATTACACGGAAATTCTCTTAAATAATGTAAAAGGACTTCATCTCCTTCCATATCTCATAGTACTTCGGGGTCTTTCAGTGTTATTGTACCCATTGGTGTGCTAGGAACGTTGTTTTAATGAGATGGCTTAGTGCTGGGGTGCATGAATGCATGTGTTGTGCAGAAGAGAATGTGGACTCAAAGCCTCGACGTCACGAACCATCATCAGGCTCCTCATGGGGACCAACCCCACAAGAAGCTGAATCCGGTGACTCAAGACCTGACTGGCGTCGTGACGACGAGTCTTCTGAATCTGCAAGGCAACGTCCTCGTCCAGCTCGCCACAACAACAACAACGAGGATGACTACGATTCTTCGCAAGCTGCATGGCAACGGCCACGCCCAGCCCGCAATAACAACGATGAGGAGGAAGAGGAGTCTTCGCAACTTGAGTGGCGCCGTCCTCGCTCAGAACGCGACCATGATGAGCGCCCTTCTGGAGGCAATTGGGCCCAGGTACCCCGAAAGGATGATAATTTCACCATTGATGACAGATTTTTTTCACCTTGCTCTTGAAATGTCTCTAAACCGTAGACGGAAATCAGAGTCTGAGCTCTGATGTCCACTTCGTAGTCAAATTTGTCTGTGGGAGCTCTACTTATTGCAGCGTAGTTATGCTGGCATTTGTCTAAACACCATATTAAGTAATCTGGGAAAAAGGGAGGTACCATTTTGTACTCCACCTAAAACCCAAAAAGTCACCTTAAACCAGATTTGAAGGTATCAGATTCAGTTTGAGCCACTAAGATTTTTTCCCTCATGAATTCCTCCTCTCAGTTGAGGACACGTGTACCAAAAAAATGCTGGAGCTCGGTTCTAGGTGATCACCTAAAATCTTCAAAAGTCCCAAAAAGTACCCTTTTTCCCAAATTACTTAATATGGTGTTTCTAACACTAAGTGTGACCAATGAACACCCCTCGCTTGTCACGTAGGGTCATGTTTGACATTCAATTGCTTCAAGGGAATATTTCATGAATACCCTTGAAGTTTGCAATATTTACATAGATACCCTTGCTTTTTCAGAAATTCACAAATACCCTTGGACCAAAATTTTCAGGCGTTTGTTTTGTTGTGCATGCCACTTCCCTTCTTCCTTTGTGCGCACGTTGCTTCTTTTTTGTTTCATTACATTCCCTTCTTCAACATTGGTCATGAAGGAAGTATGAGCACAACAACTAAATGCCCAAAAATCACGGTCCATGAGTATTTGTGCAGTTTCTGAAAAGGCAGCCCGATATGTATGTAAATGTTGCAAACATTAGGGGTATCCATGAAATTCTCCCTTATTTCAAATGGTGAATCTTTTGAGCGTTGTTTTGATTTTTGCGCAAACGTTAATGTCCATCTAGATAGCTTGTTGGGCTATGCTAATTTGGTGATACTCGACGGATACAAGTCATGTTCGTGAAGTTTTTGCTCATGTATGAATGACAAGCCATCCATATGCCTGTTCGTTTTTGTCATATAAGCAACATTAGCGGCAGGAGTGATCGTTGTCTGAGTCAAAAAGGGGGAATATGTAGAAACGGGTAAATTTTTGATCAGGCACTCGTTTAGAACTTCAGATCTATGAAGTTCTTAATGTTTGTATATGGCTGTGCAGGTGGTGGGCGATCAGGGAGACGAGCAACAAGGCAACAATGGCTGGTCCAAGCTCGCAGGTCAGAAACACCGACAACGACAGCATCCAAACAACGCCCAAGCAGAGGAATACCGACACGACGCAGGCGAGCAACAATACGCCGACCACGTGTCTGCCAACGTGGAGCCTACGGAGGAAGAGCTCTCCGACCTCTCCGCTGCTTGCAACCGCCTGTGGGAGCTTGACCTGAACCGACTGACACCAGGCCAGGACTACGAGATCGATTGCGGGGAAGGCAAGAAGCTCTACAACAAGGAAGACATGAGTGGCAACTCCCTGTTCAAGTTTTTAGACGAGGGCGTGTTCAAGCGTCCCACGTACGCTCGATTCTACCACCTCTTGGACAACTACCATGCTGACGAGGCACAACGGGAAGAGCTCTCTGCCACCGAGGAACAAGAGCAGGTAACGCAAATCTTCACCCTGGCTTAGTTCCCCAAGTGAGATGTGTACCAGTAGTGGTTCTGCTACAAATCTAGACATGTTTTTTTCAAGGGAAAAATTCATGGGTACCCCGGAAGTTTGCCGTATTTTCATAGATACCCCTACTTTTCCAGAAACATCACAAATACCCTTGGACCAAAAAAAATTTTGTGTTATGCATATCACTTCCTTCTCCCTTTGTGCGCACACTGCTTCTTTCTTGTTATGTGTGCGCACAAAGGAAGAAGGGAAGTGGCATGCACAACAAAACAAGCGCCTAATTTTTTTGGTCCAAGGGTGTTTGTGATATTTCTGAAAAAGCAGGGGTATCTATGAAAATATGGCAAACTTCAGGGGTACCTTTGAAATTTTCCCTTTTTTTTACAGCCTGTCAATTTTTTACCATATTAACGCAAAGTTGCCCATTTAATGGAGACTTGTGCAGGTTTCGTTTGTGGAAGAAATCAGTCGAACTGCTCCCATCAAATACCTGCTGCGGTACCTTGCTGAGAAGAGGATTGTGTCGGAGGACATGGAAGAGTTCAAGGAAACCTTGCGCACATTGTGGTTTCGGTTTTACAACCGTGGTGGTACTCGTAACGCGTCCTCTGCTTTTGAGCACGTTTTTGTGGGCGAAATTAAACGCCAAGGTGAAGTGTCAGGCTTTCACAACTGGATTCAGGTACTCACATGCAGTGCTCTCAGACGTGAACATAGCTCATATTGCTTAGAACACCGCCAAACGGTTTATATTCTTCACAATAGTATTCATATTCTTTGTAGCTATACGAAGAATTTGTGGTTCAAGTTTATTTTTCTATCTGCTCTCATGCATCTGTGACTCCCGAGCTCAGTTTCTTGCAGTTCTCTTCAAATCTGGAGATGTATAGCAATCTTTGTACCTTTGTTGGTGTGCTGATGTGTTGTGTGTGCTGATGTGTTGTGTGTGCGTTTCTCTCAGTTTTACGTGGAGGAAGCAAAAGGAACTGTAGATTACCAAGGGTATATTCTTCCAAGGAGGCGTGGCGCGGAATTGGTAAGCTTTGCATTTGTGCGCATCACTCTGTGTACTGAGTAGCCGTGGATAGGGTTTAGGGCTCTGGATTCTGTAATGGCAATGGTGTACCGAATGTTGAGAAAAGGGGTTTTTGTTGTGTGCAGCCGGATGCACAAGCGCAACTTCTGACAGTGCAATTCGAGTGGAATGGCGTGCGAAAGGATCAAAGTAGCACTCTGGTGGGGGTGAGCCCGGAGTTCGAGTTGGCATTGTACACTTTGTGTTTCTATGCAGGACAAGAGGATAACCATGTCGATTTGGGCCCTTACAAAGTGAACGTCAAGTGCTACCGTATGGGCCAAGACAGAATTGGCTCCGTCTTTCCAATTGCTCTTGATTGAAACCTAGCCTCTTGTCGCATCCAGGATTCTCGTAGAAGGTTCAATGATCAGGGGATGGGTGCCACACTCATGATATTAGGGTTTGGGGGTAGTCCACTTCAAGCATGTCACCACTCGAAAGCAGCTGCTCGGCCTTGGGGGGTTTATACTCAGGGGTTTAAGCACTGATTTTGTGGGAAGTTGTAGAGGAGCAGGCTGTAGCTGAAATTTGCAACTGTTTTCTCCTCTTTTGTCTTAGCTGAGTGCATTGGTGGTGGGGAACATTTATGGACATGAAGCTGAGTTCTGTCCTTCATTGTCCTTAATGGATTTCTCACGCATAAGCTTTCTCTCGACAAAATTTGCCTTTTTGTTTATAGTGAATTGTTTTGTACTAAGCTTTTGTTTCGATCCAATTTTTGCCTACCTTAGTTGTTACTTGAAAATTTTAAGCAATCAAGAATGTTGGGGTGTATGGAGTTGATGGCATTGGAAAAGCAACTATTTGCATGAGATTGTTCAATGATATAGCCAAGATTTATCAATGCAAAGTTGCTCAGGTCGAGCTGGAAAGTGAAAGTGAAGATAAATAGTTGAGAGAAGTGTTTTGCGGGGGGAGGCTAACAGGCATGAAACTTGAACCTTTGGATGCAAGGAATGCCAATGAGGTTAGATGAAACTTCCATGGGATTTCAAAGCTTGGTAAATTTTTGATTAAAACCCGTTTTTCTCTCCAACTTTTTTTTTGTGAGAGAAATTTTTTGATCTTGCGTGGTGGTTTCAAAACCAGTTTCTAGTTGTTTTCCTTTTGTTGTTTCACTCAAGAAAGCCCATGCTTGCACCTTGTGTGGTGCGCAAAACTGCAAGATATGCAAAACTTTCCAATTTTTTTTGTGAGAATTTATTTTGAACAATTAAAACTCCCGTTTTCTCAAAAATTCTGTTGCCTAAGGTTTGAAACCCAGTAATATGCGCATTGTAGTGGAGTTTAAGTTGGTAGCTTTAGAATGTTGCAATTCGCATGTTGCATAATTGAGAGTATTTATGATGCAATAAACGTATGATCTTATTGCTTGCAGTAACCACAGTACTATTCCATGGATGTGGCCCTTTTATCCTTGATAGGTAAACGAGAACCTATTCACAGAACGTCCCAAAATTCGAGGCTGTTGAGTAGGGCATTTTTCTCGGGCATGACACTTTTTGCTAGATCACAGATGTCCAAAGGCCAGTTGCTAATAAATGGAGGGACCAACCCACATTTATCTAAGTTTATCAGATTTGTCATTAGTTTGGCTTCTTTTTGTTAGAAAAAAATGCCCTCTTGAGGAGTGCTCTCACATGAACCTTGTTTGGACCTTATTCTTGTTATTTTTAGCAAAATGGGTTTTTGAGGGCAAAATAGCATCCCTTTGTCGTTTATAAAATAAAAATTAGAACACTTTAATCTAAGCTTTGGGCTTCAATATGTTCCTTCTAGCTATTTGCAAGATTTATTTGGAATCTTCAGTGTAAAATCTCTCAAATTTATGGTTCAATAATTCTCAAGAATATAGGCTTTGGTGTTCACAATGCAATCACCAAGAATTCACAAATCAATTATAAATGAAGGGATAACTTTCAAGTCCTTAGATGGATTTTAGGTATCTTAGCAATTATCTCTAAACTCAAAATTCTCAAACTCAAATTGTAGAATGGTAGTTCAATCCAACTTGGTTATTGGTTGAATTCTTGACTATTGGCAAGTTCATGTTAGAAGGAGTTTTGTTGCCTTTGGACCACATAGGAGCAAGCTTTGCCTTGAGAGAAGTTACTTGTAGGAAATTTGAGTAGGTACCTTACTTGGAAAGTAAGCTAGTGCTACATGGATAGAGCCTCTTGTTGCAAAGTTGCTTGTTGATTGGGAACTTGTCCAAACTCAATATTAGAATTCAACTTTCAACAAAAAGGTACCATTATTTTACAACTTGCTATGATAGCATTGACAATGTTGGTTTAATTTCAAATTAGGCACATAACATAGCATTTGAGAGGTGTTGTCAAAATTTCTAATTTGGTTATTGTTAAATCAATTTGAATAAAAAAAACCTTTGGTTCTTTGTTGAAGAACTACTAGGCATATCTTATGCACATTTTAGATTCTTTGATAACAAAACTTTGTTTTTTCTTGCGCTCATGGATATGATTGAAAAAACTTTTGCTCTACAATATAGGTGAGTATCTTACCAACTCCCATATACATCTTGGGCTTTGCTAGTACATAGAAGCCTCTCCACATTGATATTTCATATTGTTGAATTGAAAAGCATGCTCTCAGCATTCTTACCATGGGAGCATACCTCCAAAGGGCCCTCTAAAAGTGCCATTTAGAGGCAATTCACTCTTATTCCCACATCTTGTCTTTGCAAGTCCCACCTCAACGAGAGATTCTAGCTTTGTTGGGTTGTTTAGGGCAAAAAGGAGCATCAAAGAAAGTTATAAATATATTACACAAAAGTATCAATGAAACACAAGTTGAAAGTTGGGTTTAGCAAAATGATCTACCCAAACCTTGAGTGAAGTCCCATCTTCTTCAACCCCAAGACTTCCAAAAAATGCTACTAACAAATGTAATGAATTGAGATGTGAGACTTGAGACGTTGTGTGAAGCTCCAAGTCCCAACTTTTGATTTTACACCAATTAGACTCTCATATTTCAGTGGGACGTGAGACATGGAATGTAATGTGAACCGCCACTTAAGAGTGGGAATTGTAGCTTTGTCAAACTTTGCTACAACCTTTGCTTGCTTGCCCTTCAGGACAACTGTTTTTCAATCCTTTGGTCTTGTTTCCCCATGTATTCGTGTGCTTTCAAAACAACTTCCACAAAATAATTTGCTCAAAAGAAAAAGCTCTTTTATTCTCCTTACAGTGCCCTGGAAAGCCTTGTTGCTTTGGGATTCTTATTTAATGGCTTTGGAGTTTTCCAGTGAGGCTTTTCCAAAAAAAATAGTTACTAATGTGGTTGATGACTAGGGCAATGCGACATATCCATTGTAGTCCATTTAGTAAGTTGTGCCTTCTTTTACCAATTATATATGTTTGTGTTTTTTAAGTGTGGACTTTCAACCCTTAAACATATTTTAGGTCCTCGTGGAGCATAGATATACAAGAAGCAAATACACAAATTGGTCGTGGGTGCACAATTAATCATAAGAGAAGAAATAATCACATGGGGGAATCGATTCAAAGCTTGGGCAAGAACAAGATTGTTCACTAACGGAGATCCTTAAGTTTTATCAATTAGCCCCTAAATGCCCAAGCCCTTTCTGAACTTCTTGGCATTTTCAGGAAAGTGAACAATTAATCAACCTTTTCATAAATCTCATTAAGTTTTTTTTAAACTGCAATTAGACAAATTTAAACTTGACATGTTAGAGATTACATGGAAAAAGAAAACACAACAATATCACTTATAGTTTGAAAGATTACAATGTTTGAATATATGGGTGTTAAAATTGCAAAAGTGACTTAAAGTCTTCCAATCCTTGTTTCACATGTCAAATCTAAAAAGTTGGGCACCAAAAAATATGAGGTTTAAGGTCATTACATGCTTAACCTCAACCAATTTATGGATTTCAAAATCTATTACTTTATTTTTTTTTAAATGGATTTCTAATGTGGATTTTTCTTCAAGCTCTAGTGTATTTGAGGCTCATTTTTAAGATCTTCCAACACTAGAAAACTCAAGATTGTAGTGGACACCCTTGTACAAAACCTTGAATAGAAAAATCATAAACATTCATTTTCAAAATTGACTTTTTGAAACTAAAAACAGACTTCAAAACAAACTTGTGTTCAAAAATAGAAACCAAAAATAATGATTTGATAAGATTTCATTTGTCTTCAAAATTTTGCAAACACCCAAATTGGGTGCCTTGGGCATTTAGGGGTTAGTATTCAACATTTCCCATTTTCAGCTGGTTTTTCATAAGGCTGCACATCATATTACCCCTAAATCTACGTTACAATTATGCATTGTTTTAAAACTGTAACCAACTTTTTCTAATAATTTCAAATTTCAAGTAGAGTTTTTACGTTTTAAGCAGCTAGCTAACTAGTTGCCAATTCGCCCGACACATTGAGCTGCATCAAAATTGAACATAAGGACCCATGCCTACATAACAACAATTAAGGATGGAATTCTATGTAAGGGCATTTTGGGTGAAGTTCATAAAAGATAAAATAGTGAACCAATATTCATGCATAGAAATGTGGTTTATTTGCAAAAGAAGAATTGGCAAACTTGGCCAACATCTTTTAAGATGAATATTTTTTTTAAAGATTTTGGTTGATTATGAAATGACCAAATTTGGTTAATAAATTAACTTGCAATAGAATATCATCACAATCATGTGACATGCTATAGCAAGTACTAAAATTAGTAACCTTACTCTAAAATGGAGCTTGTAGTATACTGTTGAAAAGACAATGTCAAAAAAAATCCAACACAATATTATGTATCTAATTTGAATAAAAGCACCACACATTGGATTTTGTTGAGTATTTGATGGCAAAGCATTGTGAATGTTAGCCCATTTCAGATTTTTTCCTTTGTCATTAAACATCAAGTCAATGTTTTGGAAATGGAGTTGCTACATTGTAGTTTAAATCTATGTTTAAATAGCCTAGACATAATAACCTTAACTAGATAAGGCAATAGTTCAATAATCAACCTAAAAAATGTAGAGTTTTTTACAACACTTGGCTTTCTTTTTAAATACAAAATCCTTTGATGCGTGTGCATTGGATGACATCAAAATCAATGTCTTGTTCATCTCCAAATGCTCTATATAATGAAGTATATACAGCAACAATTTTGTTTCCTACATTTATAACAAACTGTGAAATGCAACTAATAATTGTATAAGCAAAAAGTTAGATGCTACATTGCCTCAATTATACCACCATTATAAGGTAGTAAGATTCTTTATGTCAAGATTGTAAATACAATCGTAGAAAATAAGATATTTCTAGTTGCAATGGAGGATATTGTGATTTGTAACAATTTTTTGCTTCTTATCAAGTCCCCATAGAAGACAAATTTGCAATGATTCATTTTTGCCCATGTACAAAGTTACCTACACCAATAGGTCCTTGAGTAGAACATACATTAACTCCAAGCCCTTGAGTGCTAAAAAGGAAGATGAAAGCTTGTGCTTGAGACACTTTTGGTCTAGGTTCCATGTAGGGAACTAAAGTATCTCTATTAAATCATTTTCAACAAGAAACTTGAGACAAGAAGTTTGAATGGGATTGTGTATAGTTTGACAAAAGAACTTTAACAAAATTGAATATTATGCCTTAATGCATAAATTCTTTTCTATGTCATTTTGGGACATTATGTTTTACAATTACTTGTAACTTCTTTGCTCCATTCAAGATGTAAAAAAAGGTATATGTCTAACCTATTAGAATAGTATTTTTTGTTTCTATTGTCATGATTTCTTTTGCAAAAGCACTTTCAAATTGAGATTTGCAAAGTTGCAAAAAGAAAAAGCTTCACAACCTTCACTTAAACACTAAACCTCCAAAAAGTTTACAATGATTATTTGCTCAATTTCAAGATGCACAAAATTGTTTCATACAAAAATTCTATTTACAAATTGCAAGTTATAATTCTATAAACTGTGATTGCACTACTAATATGATTTAGTTATTCCACCAAATTAACTAAAACAGCCACATATAATTACAATTTGTATTCAAAAGCGGTTGTCCAAATTGCAGAATGAGCGTGTATTGATTTGAATGTGCACAACGTCAACATTAACAATTTTATTGGTAGTAAATCAGATACTAATGATGGTTTAAATCATAATCGCTTTTGCTTCTCAAATCAACCGATTATCTTTCTTGGTGGTTTGGATCTTCTTGAATTGCTGACGCAAACACTGAAGACGTAATCATTATAATAGTACAATATGCTTAAGCTAAGTTTTTCATCAAAACTGCTTCAAAACTGCCATTTCTAGTACAAGTATCAAATTTTAGGACAAAATCATTTTTGGCACATGTAACCATAAGGTCTTGTAGTATATTTGTATCAAGAGTTTTGAAAAAAAATTCAGAAATTTTTACCATGTAGATTGTAAGATATTTGACTTTGAACGGACAAAAAGTCATTTTTTGTCTTTGCAAAAATCTGGGCAGCTGCACTTCACAAGGTCATATTTGTATGAAAAAGTTTCAAATTGGTTGTAATTTTTTGAATTCATTCTTCAGGGTAAGTTAGGTATACACTTAAAAATTTTCAAATCATTTGGAATTGTACAACACATAGGAAAAAATTAGTAAGTAAAAAGAAGTAAAGAATGATTCAAAACCCTATATTCTTAAGAACTTACTTATGAAAATTTTAAATGTCAATCCCAATGGTTGTAATGTGGTAGTAAACAATCTACATCTTTTGGTTTTGTTTTTTTTCTTAAATATTAAAAATTGAATCAAATATAGGGCTTAAAAGTTTTTTTAGAGTAAGGAATCCATAACTACCCGCAAACCAAATCTCCTCATAACTTTCATCTCATTGATCAAAATGGAATGATTCAAAACTTCCCAGATATACATAAACTTAAAAAACCAATTTTTAAAAAATTAAATTAAATGTAGTTTTTGAAAAAGTTTTTTGAGCTGCCCGGGCTGCCCCCCAAACAAAGAAAACAACATATCATGTAATAACTTTTGAACCATGTAGTCAAAAGTTATGAAAATTGTTGGGCCTTAAAGCTACTCCTTGGACACATCATATGAGAAAAGTTCAAAGAAAAAAATGAAAACCCCATTGGTAGTGAGCTGCCCAAAATCGCTACGTTGCCAAAAAAGGGTGTTTAGGCCTTTAGGTGTTAAATCACTTTCAGATAAAGTAGTGACTTTGCCTCATCAAAGGATGACTACTCATTTGGTGACTTAAATTTTCTCTTAACTCCTAAAGTATTAAACAATGTTTTTTTTGGCAACATAGTAATTTTGGGCAGGTTATCACTTATAGAACAATTGACACATTCCCACAAAAAAATTAGAAGATGTGTGCTCAAGGAGTAGCTTTCTAGTGCAACAATTTTCAAACCATTTTGAGGTGTTGAAAAAAAAGTTAAGGAAAATGTAACTCTCCTTGCTCATTGGACAAGAGGGGCAAAATTATTTACGTAACACCTAAAATTTTGGGATCTTGCCACTAGGTTGAAAGGTAAAGATGTTTCTTGGTTAAACCTTGACCCAACCTCATTCCATGAATGTAATAGTTTTTGCTTATTGCCCTTTACTTCCTCTTTATCATAAGTGGCCCTATGTTGATCAAGCTTGTCAAAACCACAATTTTTGGCCATTTTCTTTTCTTTTTCTTCTAAAGCTAGCTAAAACTTAAAGCTCCACCATTCACATTTTGAGAAGATTCTTGTGTGAAGAAGCCAAAAACTATTGAAAAAACAACTTTGTATGAGAGTTTTCTTGATGCTAGTTTTTTATTCAAAATTTCTAGTGTGTGTTCCCTAGTTTAAAATGTTATGAAATCTTTTGGACATAGGGTCAGATCTATCACAAGCATTAATCCCTAAACGTTGAGGAGGACAAAAACTATCCTCCAGCTCTAAAAAAAGATCTATGATTTAGAAAAAATTTGTTTTCATCTGATTTTTTTTTCAGTAGTGACCATAAACACATGGTCCATCATGGAAGACAAAAAACTACCTCTTGAGATGCATTCATTTTTTTTTGTAACCCAAATTGTGATAAGATATAGAAGCATGGTGTTAGCTCTCAAGCTACCCTTCTTGCAATTTTCATGAGGGCACCATGCACCGTTGACTTTTCTAATTTTTTAAAGCAATACTACTAATGCCCCTGTGCAAAACATTGTAAGTTGCTACAATCACAGGACAAACCACAATGATCCATCTGTCCTTTAAGGGTTAATCCAAAGAAGTTCAAACAAAATAGTGATATTAGCTAGTGTAAAAACCTCCCCAAATTAGAGCTATCCAGCATTTGAATGCCTAAAAAAATCTAAT
>OY987246.1:18206307-18353749 GCA_963920765.1 Ulota crispa | reverse complement strand
AAACGGACTTAAATTTTTGAGTTTTTTAAACATGATTTTAGATTTTAGCATGAAGACATCATAATAAGAAAATATTAAGGTCAATTTGAAACTCATCACTAAGCCTTCGTTTATCAGTAAAAAGCCATACTACAAGTTTTGATTAATAAACAAAAACATCAAAGAACTACTTCTCATAGATCTAACATTTGAGTAGCAACAAGATGTTAAAACTCTCATGCATTCCAATCTTGATTTTGGGATATACATTTGTAATGTATCATGTCACTGGAAGCTAGTTGTACGAATTCTACTACTGAGCTATCATATTTTTGAATCATGTAAATGTCATTGTGAAGGATGGCAACTTCATCTTCTTTGGTATAACTATAAAACAAAAACTAGAAAATAAACTGATTTTGAAACTAAATAGATTTATAAAGTCAACCCTCAAATGAAGTTGTCAAAGCTTAAGAATTTTTTATCAGAACTTTATCTTTAGAATTCTTCAAAATTTACCCTCAACATGTGATGCTTGATCTAAGTTAAACAAGTTGGCTTATGATTGTGAACAAACGCTTTAATCACACAAACCAATGAGCTCACGTGTCTTTTTGTTGAGTAGAATAGTGCCATTTTGCATGAATTAAATAGAATTTGGCTATAAATGAATCAAAAATCAAAAGTTGCATAGTCAGGTGAACTCCAATTTCTGACAAAGAAGTAGACAAAATTGTCAGATTTAGATAAAAATAGTGTAATATATAGATGAAGTAAGGATTTATATCCAAAACATACACAAATGTCCGAATGCATACTTTACTATAATTCATATTTTTTCTATCCTAAATCTCTTCAAAAATACTAAAAAATATATCGCAATTGGTAAAAGAGTTTTATTTATCTTATTTTTATTTTAGGCATTTCTAGGATAAATGTGCAGCAAACATGAAAAACAAGGGATCGAAAACACACAAATGGAGTCAATGGGTTAATAGGTCAACATCTAGGGCCCGGAGAAATTTAGTTTAGTTTGCTAAAATCCTGCATTTCCCATTTTCAACTACATCAAATAGTGCATTTTGGTTGCCCAACACTAACTTCTCAACATTTCACACTACTCAAATATTTACCAAGACTAAATTAACTTTTGTTAATAATTACTATGATAAACAATGGAGGAAACAAGCAAAATTGAATGCAACAACAAGCGCCAAAGCTAGGGAGCAAGAAAGTTAGAACTTTTTATAGAATCATGAATTATTGTAACATAAAAAGAGTTGCATGCCCCTCCTAAGTAACCAAAGATGAGTTCTGAGGTAACTTTGCCAAGGTAAGACAACCGAAATACACTATTTAGTGTAGTTTTTCACAAGTATGCGCCCATTATTTTTTATAAACTTCTTATATAAAACTTGTAATATACAACAAATATATTTTTTAGAAAAAATTGGCCCTGGTCTATTGTCTTACAGTATGCATGTGTGGAGTCCGGACTGATTATACAGGTCTGGCAGCCCATCAGTGGAGCAATAAGCTTGGCTTACGAAAGGGTGGCCATTAGCTTAAGCAAAGCAAAAGCTGTTCGAACAGCAACCAGGGGGCTGCTGCAGTGACGGCCCCAGAAACAGACCTTCAAGTCAACACTTGAACTTTTCAACTTTGAAAAACGCTCAGGAGAAATTAGCAGCAAAGAAAACATCAGTTTGTACGGTGCAAGACAGCATAAAGCAACAAAGACTTAGGGCTGTTTCACACTAGGTCTGATCAGGTCTGATCAAGTTGAGAGGCCGTGGGATTGAGTGGCCAAATTTTGTTGAGAGGCCAAAGAAATGTGCTGAAAATAGGTAATAAAATATTGTTTTTGACATCTTTGGTAGCCCTTGTGTGAAGCCTCCAAAGGCCAAGTCCAAAGAACAAACGGCAATGAACTTCCATGGCCTATCAACTCAAATGGTCATAGTGTGAAGCTTCCAAAAGCCAAGCCCAAAGTCTAGTCATAACATTTATTAAACCTTCCAAATCTAACGGCCAAAATCTTGTTGGCTTTTGATTATTTTATGAGAAAATTTTGACAAACTCTCAACCATAGTTTAGGTCTGCATTTTTGCTTGACCTAAACTCTTTTTGAGAGGTTTTTGTTTTGGATGAAAGAGTGATGTCATGTGGGGTGAGGGACTTTGGACTTTGACCTCTAGTGTGAAGGTTTGAGAGGCCAAACTCTTGATTTCTTGCAATTTAATTAGTGGAAATCCACGGCCTCTCAACCTTTGGCCATTATTTGAAGCAGCCCTTAATAGCCATATGAGATGTTCATAGCACCCCTTAATAAATTTGAACTATTTGTACGTATAAGGAGGAAGGTTCTAGGCTAAAAATCACAAAAAAAAATTGAAGATATGGATTTTTTTTAAAAGGCTATCAGCATTCAAATTTGGTAAGTATTTGATCATCCTGGGCAAAAATTTGTTAGCTTTTGGTGTCTTACACTATATGACACAAGAAGGATGGGCATTTTGTGATTGGGATGTGCATGATTAGCCTTGATGGTATAACTTATGGCCACTTCTTGTTAGAAATTGAGGCCAATTGAGGGCCTAGAAGCTTCTCACCTCGTACTGGTTGATTCTTAAAATTATCTTTCCAAGCCTTTAACCCCTCAAGGCCCATGCATTTTCCCAATCTGTTCTTGGATGAACAAAATGTTAACATTTTGATAAGTTATATTAATTTTTTTAAAATTGTAGCGGTGTAAATTAAAACTAGATATGTTAAAGATCACATAGGAAGGAAAACACAACAATATCACTTATGGACTAAAAGATTATAACATTTGATTAAGAGGATGTTGAAACTGTGAATGTGATTTGAAGTCTTTCAATCCTCTTTTCACATCTCAAATTTAAAATTGATGATACCAACAAAACATGGGTATGTAAAGTACAACATTTGTAACCCTAATCAATTTACGGCTTCTTAAAATCTACTTTACAACTTTTTAAATTAAGTTTCTAACATGATTTCTTCTCCAAGTTCTAGTGTATTTTAGGCTCATTTCCAAGAGATCTCAACACTAGAAAGTGAAGATTTGCAATGGAAATCCTTGAGCAAAATCTTAAATAGAAAAATCATAATTAGTCATTTTCAAAATCAGTCTTTTGATACTAAAACAAGACTCAACAAGAATTTTTTTTAAAATCATTGTAATTAATTATGAAGAAAATTTAAGCATCCCAAATAACAACAAGGAGGGACACTTTTGATCCCCTTGGGCCTTGAGGGGTTAAACTAAGAGCCAATGTCATAAAGTTAACCCCTGAGCGCCCCAGGGGCCAAAATATGGCCTCTCAATATTTAGCAATTTGTTGTTTTTAACTATTATAATATTTTGATCCGTGCAATGAAAACTTACCAACTTTTTTCTTACATTTGCGTACTGAAAGCCTCGTGCAACAATAAAGGCTAACTCTTCCAAATGTTGTTTTGAAGTTGTGGTGACAAATTGTTTGCAGTGAGGTCTAACATGACGCAAATTTGGGCTGGGCGCTCAGGGGTTATGAGCATTTTAGCATTGAAGATAAGGCATTGTTAAAGCTAGGGAATTGCTAAAGCGACATCCCCATGTGCTAACGTTACATTCCAAGGTCAGCATGTGGCTTTTGTGAATGTTGCCATCATTGCGTGCATATCTTTGTTCACCGTTTTAGTCAAAAGAGCATAAAGGCTAGACAATGAAAAAAAGATAAAAAATGCATCACTTGAATAAAATGCGCCAATTTAGAATTTTGCATAAACCAAACATCAAAACAATGTGCCTTGTTTGACATTGATTTTAGAAATGAGCACATTTCCATCATGGTTTGGGACACCTTCCTTGGCAATTAGACTTTGCCCTTGATCTTTATGCCACTTGGACATTATACAGTGACAGACCTTAAGGTGTTGCATTAACAATATGGAGGAGATGCCCCTTTAGAAATTCCCTAAAATATTAGATTTAAAAAAAGGTTCCACTGTAAGGATTAGGTCCCATCATTATTATTATTATTATTATTATTATTTCCACCTTGAGGTTCTTGTTGGATCTCTTGAAAACATAACTATTATAATAAAAAGTATCATATTTGGTTAAAAAATGAAATCTCAATGATTCCACTTGGAGACTTTCTTTGTTCCTTCTCTTTTGAATAGATTTGAGGTTTGTATATGACCTTGACCTTTATTTTGGTATTCAGGCCTTTCAAGTTGAGAGAAAAGCCATGCTATATTCTTGGAACTCTTGAGGCCATTCTAGAGACCATATGGGGGGTCTGAACTTTTGGGTTGTGATGATCCAATTTGATGACCTCCCAATGGGGAGGGTAAAATTGGCCATTATTAGTCCATCGTGCAAGTGCATAAGCAGGAGAGCCTGGAGGGAATTTTAGCTAGCAGGAGAGCCTGGAGGGAATTTTAGCTAGCAAGAGAGCCTGGAGGGAATTTTAGCTAGCAGGAGAGCCTGGAGGAAATTTTAGCTAGCAGGAGAGCCTGGAGGGAATTTTAGCTTCACCGGTTAAATGTTAGGATTTTCTTGTTTTCAACCGCTTTTACACAAGCATGCCCTGATTATTTTTTATAAATTTCTTATATTTAACCCCTAAATCCCTGGGGCCTTTGTTTTGTCAAAAGACACTCAAAATTGCCATTTTTATTGCAAAGAGTGAATTTTTCTGAAAATTGATCTTTTTGCATATCTAACCTTAGGATCTTGTACTAGATTAGTATAAGAATGTGGAAACAAAAATTCAAAAACTTTAACCACACATATTGCAAGATATTTGCATTCAAAGTGTAAAACGCAGACTTTTTTGAACCTTGCATGGCTAGACTTTTTAACTTTGAACTTTTTTAACTTAAAATTTTTGCACCACAGAGTTTTGAGGTTTATTTTTGTATGGTGGGAAATTGAGTTGAGAATCTTTTGAAAAAAATCCAAACAAAATATACCTAATTTTCATTCTTAAAAAAAACATTGGGTAGAAGAAGGTATGAGATTGAACAAAAACTTAAATTGTTAATAACCTTGCAATGGAATTGAAACTCAATAATCCTGATGGTGAGATTGTTCTAGCAAGAAAACTTCACCCTCTCCAATAATTTTTTTTGAAAAATTGTTAAACTAATAATCCTGATGGTGAGATTGTTCTAGCAAGAAAACTTCACCCTCTCCAATAATTTTTTTTGAAAAATTGTTAAACTTGCATTCAAAAATGAAGTTTATAAGTTATTTTTTCAAGAAGATGCTTGAGGTGCCCAAATAACAAGATTGTCCATAACTTTCTCATAACTAGTCCAAATGGAATGGATCAAAGCTTTAGATGTAGACAAAAATATAATCTTTGACACAAATAACAAAATTTAAAAAAAATCAATTTTTTGTAAATTTTTTTTGCTGCCCAATTTGCATAAATTTTGCTTATCTAGGCATAACTTTTGCTTTTGGGCATTGATTGGAAGAAAAGTTATATTCCCCAAAAGCTAATGTGTTTTCCTATCTTCAAAAAAAAGTTTCAAAAAGTCTGGAAAAAAATTGAGGATGTAGGTACCTGCCCAAAATCCCAGTTGTCCCCCGAGGGGACACTCAAGGATTTAGGGGTTAAGCTGAATTATACCATAATTCAAAAAATTCAAAAAATAATTGGCTTTCAAGGTTCAACTATAGTGAATATTGCACTTAGGTTGCCTTATCCTCATAAGTTACTTCATGACTCATCACTTGGCCACTTAGAGCATCGCCACTGCAAACGCAAAAAGAGACGCAAATGCCATTGTTGAGGAAAGGGAGAATTTTGAGCTCCACCACATTTACGCCAAAGCCTTTCTAGATTTCTAGGGCAACACTACAAGCTCTTGTTCACGCTACTCTCTAGGTCTTTTGCGTTCACGTTACAATTCACGGGAGGACTCAAATCCATTGAGGGCTCCTTTGTGCTGGTTTCCTTTCCTAGTGCTGGAGAGAAGAAGCGATGAAGCAGCGTGAGTGCGCGGTGGAAGTGTTCCCAAAAAACGGAGCCGGTATGTGAAGTGACCCGCGTGGTAGCTCGTCAAATCTCTAATCGCATTTGGTGTTGCTGGAGAGCAATGGCAATGCTCTTAGAGGTGCATGCAACTCTCTAAATACTTGGATTTCACATGGTTTATGACTTGGAAGCTAATGGTTTGTCTTTTTGCAACTTCATAATTGTTGACAAGTCCTTTAAAAACTTTTTACTGCAGTATTTTTTATTGAAAATTAGTGTAACAGCAGTAAATATTTATATAATGTGAAACATCAATAAAATAGTGTGGGGCAACCTAAACGCGCAATATTCAGTGTAGTCTTTTGGCAATTTCAACCGGCTGACAATAGACTTAATGCTAGTTCTCCTAAAACCCTGACCTGAAGAACCTGTTTATATTATAAGAAGCGAGAATGACGCCTTCCATTAATGGATTTCACGGGCGTCCCCTTCTGTAGCTGTCCTCTTTGGTCAGAACTGACCAAACAGTTGCAATGTTAATTTCTGGTGGTCCACGTGCCAATAACACGCCTAAAAGGCTTAAAAGTTGCATAGCAAAATACAATTCTTTCTACCATGATGGAGAAAACCACACGAGCAATTGATGCTCAATTGTTAAAACAAGTGAATCCAAAATTGCAATATAAGGGCCCCTTTCTCCTTGGGTATTTTTTGGAGCACAGGAAGGTCTCAATCCCAGTCTTTGATTGGATTTTAAAAATCATCTCATAATGCTTCTATGCTATGAGTCTTATAGTGCATTCGCCAAACAATAGCTACAATTCCTTTTCGTAATCTTTATCCTAGGACCTTCTTGCTTATAGTTGCAAAGAATTTCAAGTTATTGACAGGTGCTATGAACATCTCATTTGATTATCAAATCTTTGTTATTTTATGTTATCTTGCACTATAGTCAAATTTAAATAGAAAGACAGTTTAATGCTCAAAGTTAAGTCCTCACATAGCTTAAATGATTGGGTCCAGCAATAAAGGAAGCCCCGTTTGTTACCACGGGCATGTTGTTAGGTTTCATTGAAACACAACTGGTTTAATAATCACCTTTGGAAAACCAACATGACCATACGATGAAGCTGAAACTTCAATAACACCCCTTGGTCTCAACAACACCACTTGGTCAACTTTGTATTTCCTTCTCTTATGAGGTTTTTGAGGCGTACAAGTTTGGCCTCAAACTTTTAGCTTGAAGGCCCTTCGACATGGAATATAAGTATTTCAACAAATGTTTGTGGCCATTAATGAGACCATTGTAGGTTGGTATAGGCTGATAGCAGATTCGGCATAAAATAATTCTCCAAAATTTTGTCTAATTATTCTATAAATTATTCTTCAAAAATGCCCAATGTCAAACAAATCAAAAATTGAAATGTTGAATATTATGAAAGTTATTATGCTTAATTAACAATGGAAGGTCAAGGTTGATTCCAAGAGGGGTCAATCTATTGCAAATTTCTTACCAAAGACTAATTTTAGAAAGTGGATGATGCTTAGAAAAAGGCTTAATTCTACTTTTTTTTTGATTGAATGTCAAATAATAACAATTTTTTTTGAAAATACCTAATCTTGTTTAACTATAATGCCGAATTGATTTTTTCTGAAAAAATAATCAATTCGGTAGTGACCAGCCAAATCTGCTTCCCACCTACAGTAGGCAAAAGTTTGATAATGGCATGATGGTCTCAACTCCTCAAATAAATAAACCCAACTAAGGGTGAAATTATTAACCCTTAAACATTACTCCGATTGAGGGACCGGATTTCCACATAATTTTTCTTTATGCAAGAATGGCACTCAGTTGCGGTAGCTTATGTAACAATTGTTTGACTCAATTCAATTCAACTAGATGCAAGTCATCTATTGTAACACCAATTTCCATCCTTACTTGCAATGTGTACATAGAGATTTGAAGCAACATTTGATACTTGAACAAGTTTCAAATTTTTTTTCCATGTGCATACCTCTTTGCTGTGATTGGTCATGCATCCATGCCAAATCCATTTCCAAATTCTATGTTTGCTTCTTATTCTTTGTGCAATTCTTGCAACTGCTCTTGACAGGCCCACTAGTAGAAAACTTGGTTTTGCTTGTTTTGGTCAAGTTAATAAAGATACTTTTATGTTGATGTTCAACATAAATATGTTAATTTTTGTTGATTTATGTTGAACACCATTAGAAAAGCATTCCAATCAACGCAACCAAAACAACAGAAAAATTTGAGCTTTCTACTAATGAGGACCTAAAATGATTTTGTGCTGGTCGGTCAATAACTCCTAGGGGAGGAGCTTACTTAAGGGTGCTTCACACTACGTCCCATGTCCCACATCCCATCTCTATAAGTTCAATCTCAACACCATATCTCAACTTCATTGGGTTTTCTAACCCCTAAGTGCCCGAGCCCATTTTTTCTCAAAAAAAACTCAAAACTATCATTTTCAAACATTTAATTCCAAGAAAACATTTTCATTTTTCTGCAAATTTGATTGTATTATCTTGTATTTGACTTGTGCAAGGAGCAATGGTGTAGATTTCATGAGGTTTGACCATACAAATTGAGAGATATAATACAACAAAGTTAGTATAATTTAATTTGTTTTGGCCTATGCCCAAAATTTTGTGGCCCCTTTGATTGCATGTTGTGAACACTATTTGCATCATGAGTGTTGTAGAGAGTTTTCCAACATGCTCTAAATCATACTAGGCATATTTTCACAAATTCTCAAAGCCAATAGAGTCATGGAACACACCCTACAGGGCCCTACATTGCAAACATGCGCTTGGAATTCACACTACATTGGGATTTTTGCAAACCAAATTTTTGAGGGCAAATTTCAAATGATAGAATTCCAAATGGTAAATTGGGAAATTTTCCTTTATTAACAACCACTAAAAATTAAAAATAATAAAAAATAAAACCTCAACTCTATTATCTATTGCATTTCAAGTGCTATAGTATTTATCATAAATAATAATGTATTTATCTAATACGCTATTGTTTTAAATGTGCTTCAGTGAAGGTTCATGACTTCATTGGTTGCTTTTGGGAGAAGTCAAAGGAAAATTGTTTGCTCAAATTGCCCCTTGAGCAAAAAACAACCCATAGAACACTAAAAAAAAATTTAACCATAAATCCAATTTCAAGAAGAATTACACCCCATATAGCCCTTGCAAGATTCTATTTTAGAATAAAATTTCAAAAATTTGATCAAAACCCCAATAGAATTAGCATGTTGAAAATCCGTTTTGTCCCTTGTAGGGACAATAGGCTTTTAGGGGTTAAAGCAAAAAGGAGTCCTAAAGAAAGTCACTAATATTTTATGCAAAATATTGATGGGACTTGTGCTAAAAGTTGGGTCTAGCAAAATGAGTGATTCAAACCTTGAGAAAAGTCCCACCTTCTTTGGCACCAAAAACTTCCAAAAAGTACTACCATGTAAGCAACTTGGACGTGAAACTTGGGACGTAGTGTGTGAAATGCCAAGTCCCAACTTTGAGCTCTACTCCAATTATATTCTCAAAAATCAATGGGAAGTGGGACACAATGTGAACCACCCCTTAAAATAAGTAAAATTTTGGGTTTTATTTTTCTTCTAAAGGAGGAGTTTCTAATTTGGTGCATGCTCTAAAATAGTACGCCCTCTCTCAAATGTGCTATGTTTGTACATGTTGTTTTTCATATCCCTTCAACAATGTACCTGACATGTACATTTGAGGAGGTGCACCATTTTAGAGACCTATAATCCTTCTACTTCAAAATTTCATAACTAATTCTACAAAGTTCCAAAAAATATGAAACAATTGGGATTAGATGCCAATTCTTCTTGTTTTTCAAGAAAAACTCACTGAAAAATATTTCAAGAAGTTTCACAATTAGTGTTCCTAGAATTAGTTTTGGGTTTTTAGCCAAATGGCTAGAAAAGTGGGAAGTAAGGAGCTATAATTGCGATATGGAAAGAAAATGGTTAGAGCACAGCATATAACTTATGGAAAAAAATGTAGAATTTTGGATATTTTTTTCTAAAGTAGAGTATGACTTGCAAACTTGAAGGAAATTGTGGAGTTTATTGATGGCTACTTTTGGTTAATCACTTTGTTGGAATTGCTAACCAATCTTGGAAAATGTAAAATGTTGGCGATTGTGGTACAAAATTTCTAATGCTGTAAAACAAACATTGTCACAAATGGTGTCACTAATTTGGAAATTGAATCCATCTTGCATTAGCAAGATTGCTCATTTTGCAGTGTTGGTGATTTGCACAATAACAAAAACAAGCCACAATAGTATGGGTTAGAATTTACATAAAAAATGAAAAATTGCAATTGCACCTGCCTCAAACTCAGAGCTTCAGCTTTCCCAACAAGTTCTAGTAAAATCTAGTAGAGGTTGTTGATGTTAAGGTTCAACTTCAAAACTGCAGAGCACGCTTACCCTTTGTTGAAACTCAACTATAGAGATGCAAATTATGCGCAGTTGAATCTAAACCGCACATTAACAAGCAATTGAGCATTGGGTTGCACAATTTAGTGCACAACAACAAGTATGCAAATGGCACCGCTGCGCTGCAAGTTTGCAATAGAGATCAATGCCTCAATTGGTAAACCTCTTAACCTAATAAAATTCCACTTGTTCAACTAACCCCTCCACTACATCAACTTGTTATTTATGTGCAAGAGAAAAATCAAAGGTTGCAATTTGGATAGTAGAGATGTCGTTGCTACAACAATAGGTGTACGCTTGGGATAGCTAAGGAGCGACATTCCTAAAGCCAGTGGAGGGGATAGATGCTAGTTGCGGAGCGGGAGGAAATTATAGCAAGTTGCAATTTGATGTTTTTGAGGTATGATTTTTTGCTCTAATCTCTAATTTTTTCAAATTTTTTCCTATGTATGTGTAGTGCACAATTTATTTTTGTAAAAATCTAGCTAAATTTAGCCAATTTTGGGAACGCTAGTTTCACCTCCCCAAAATTCAATTCAGTCCTTAGATGATCCATTCATGAGCCTCCTACCTTAGTGTTTTATTTTTCTTCTATTTTTTCTTCTAGTGTTTTATTTTTTCTTCTTTATTTTACTTCTTAGTGTTTTTCTTTTTCTTTTGGTGTTGTTGACAAGAGTGAAGAGATGAGGAGCAGTGTGGCAGGTGCTCGTACGCAAAACACTGAGAGTCTGAGACCCTGAATCCAATGATGTTGTACTACCCAATGAGCAGCAGTTGCTGCGCAGGGCGTCAAGTAAACTTCATGCTTCTCTGCGGTGACTGTCACTTCCCTTCACGTACAAATATTCTCAAGAGGGTTAATTCATGACCCAGCTCCAGTCGAATTCTGTACAGCGACAGTTACGAGCCTCCACAACTCCCCCACTTCATTCCGTGGCAGTGTCCGGTAAAAATCCTATGTTGCATGCATCAAATATTGCCTACATACAGTACTTATACTACAGTATAGCAAGTATATCTTGTTTATGCTTTGCGTCGTCTCACCTCCTTTTTTTTCTTCCTTCTTTTTTAACTGTTTACTGTATCTTGTTCAGCTTCCCTTATTTGTCATTTTTTTCAGCCTCCCTTAAGGTAGGGGCACTCATAAGCGTGGAAATAAGGGTTTTGGAGGAGGTAAAACAATTGACTAACTTGAAAAAAATAATGTAAATTAGGAAATGGAGACTAAAAATATTGGCATCAATTTCAAGGTTCCAACTGCAAGTATTTGTCCACAAAGATTTTTCAAAGTTTAAAATTATTGAAATTGTAAGAACCATGTGTAAGAGATGCTAATCACAAGGCTTGTTGGTTCTTAAATAGTGAGATGAGTACTCAAAACCTCATGCTAGTCACCCACAACCATCACTTCATCACGCATAACCATCACTCACTCACCCACAACCACATGTTTTTTTATTAATTAGCCCTGCCACTGTTAGGTGACGGGCATGGGGACACAATGCTTATGGATGTTGCTACCTTACCTTTTCTTCTTCTCTAGCTTTGAAGAGAATTTCAAAGTTTTGGTGTTAATAAAGATTTTCAAACTTCCACACACACTTGGTGCTTTATGATAGAGAAAAGGTATTTCTCAAAGAGTTGCTAGGCACAAGAGCCCAAGTTTTGAAGTTGCAAGCCCTCAAAATTAGATTCCTCCTTCTTGAAGCACTCAAAAATCAAAAACTTGTATTTTTGAATGCTATGCTTTGATTACAATAAGCAATTCACTTAAATAATTTAAAAAAAAAAAAAAAAAAAAAAAAAACTTTAGATACAAAACCAAATCAACTTTGAGAATCAGGTGGTCAAATGCGCAGAAAAAAACCCTAAAAAATCATTATGGGGTTTTTTTAATTTTAAAATCATTGTTTTTGGTAATTTGGTCTCAAATTTCCCATTAGCCGTAGGGGTTAGTCATTTCAAGTTTCAAAGTTCAAAAAGAAAATAAAAGACTTTGAAATTTTGGGTACTCCTCAAGCTTTTAGTGCATAATCCAATTCACAAAATTGTTTAACCAAGAACTTTTTTTATACATAAGCACAAACACATAATTTTTTGATAAGAAGACTCACATCTTATAGTTGAAATCATTTAGATGCCTCCAAAAAGGTTATAAATGTCATATGTCATGACACACTGGGTTTCTGACAAACCATCCGACCCATTGAAGGTTTATTTGTGCTTGAAACTATGTACCAAGATATCGCTTGTTCCTTGTTATCCTTTTCAAGCTGAGTCTTTCCAAGGAGGGATTACCGGTAGATTCTTAACCCCTAAAGGCCCAGGCCATTTTTCTGTGAAAAACAATGAAAACTGCCACTTTTTGGATGAAAGGAATTGTTTTTTGTTTTTTTTAAATTTGTTTATTTATTTATTTATAAATTCAATCGTAAGATCTTGCTCTAAACAATATGAGATACTTGGGAAAAAAAATGAGCTTATTCCAAATGAAAAGGAGTGAGATATTTACATGTGAAGCAAAGGAAAAAGTTTTTTTTCATATTGCCTGAAAATTTCAGAAACTGTTAACCACTCCTATATTAAAAAATTTGCTCTACGCAAAGTTGAGGTTTTTTTTTCCCATGTAGAAGACCAAGTTAGGTATGTGTGGGAGAATTTTCAAATCAATTGAAACTATACAAAACATGGGAAAAATCAATAAGTAAAACAAAGTAGAGGATGGGTCAAAACATTGAATTGTTAAGAATCTAATTATTGAAATGAAAAATGCAAATCCCAACGGTAATAATGTTGTATTAAACAATCTACTTCCTTTGGTTTAGTTTTTTTCCCAAAATATTGAAAATTGAGTAAAATAATGGACTTCAAAGTTTATTTTAGAGTAGAGAATCCATAATTGCTCGCAAACAAAAACTCCTTATAACTTTCATCTCATTGATTGAAATTGAATGATTCAAAACTTCTCATGTATGAAATAATCTAAAGAACCAATTTCAAAGTTTTGTTTTAAAAATGTATAATTTTTAAAGAAGTTTTTGGGCTGCCTAGATGGGCAGCCCTCCCCAAAATTTCAGAAAATCATGCATAACTTCTTCAATAAATGTCGTAATGAAGAAAAAATTTGATGCCCACGTAGATATTTGAATTCCCCATCTCCCATAAAAGTTTCAGAAAATTACATAAAGTAGTTTACTCATAGGTACATGACCAAACCCCAAACGGCCCTCAAAGGGACAACGGGCCTTTAAGGGTTAACCCATAAAGACCAAGTGGCTGTTCAACAGCCACTTGTGAACTCAAGTAGGGTCATATGGAGTCAATTTTAATTTGATTTTCTCAGAATTGTTACACGAGGTGCAAATATGTATTTTCTAAGTGGAAATGTAATTTTTTCCCCAATCAAATGCCTAGTTCAAAAGTTATGTTGCCCAAAAGAAATTGGGCAGTTTGAGCATCTTTGGAGAAGCTTATGCTAAAACTCTCATCAACTTTTGAAAATTGGCAAGTATGTTACTGAAAAAACATGGTGTACAATTGTCAAAAAATAATAATTTTGAGCTCTCACATCACATTTTGAAAGGCGTCAAACTTTGTTAACTATGTTCGGGCAGTTTCAAGAAGAAAAAAAGTCCTCTAACTTTAGGCCTTGTTATCTTTCAATCTATAAATCCAAAGCTTGTGAATTTTTTTTTCATATGTTTCAAATGTTTGTCTCTAACTTTTCACCATTTGAATTTCAAATAAAAGATTTCCTCATTGCACAAGAAATCATGAAAGAATGACTAATGTATTGCCAATTCGCTTAATCTCTTTGCATTGGAGGATGATTTAGAACAAGCTAGATTGTGTTTTTGCATTTGAAAATTTTCATGAGTGAACCTAACATCATATACTTATGAATGGTCAAAAAGTTCAAATTTGTGTAGATCAAAAAATTTACTGTAGGAAGGGTCAAAGTCTGCTGACCTTGTTTTGCAGGAATAAAAAAAAGTAGTTTTTCTCACTTCAAACATTATAATCTTACAATCCAATAGGTCAAATGGGCTGAATTTTTTTGCACATATTATTTTATTTGTTTTTGCACACTTTTATATGGTTGAAATTGAGAAAAAAAGGATTTTAATTTCAATTTTGGGCAATGCACTGAAAGTTGGCAGTTTCTGAGATTTTTTCTCAAAAAACACCCTTGATCCTTTAGGGGTTAAGTGACAAAATTTAGCAGAAAGATCTAGCAAAAAAACTGTATAATTTCACAAGGAAAAATAAATTTCAAGAAACTTAGCTTTACAACCCCAAATTTTGACAAAACACTATCAAATGTTAGCTTGAAATTATTGCACATTTACCATTGTCCATAGAAATTTAAGAAACTTATGTGAATCATCAAGAAGGGATTTCATAGTCAGGAAGAAAAAACAAAAATTATGACACGATTTTTTTATCAAAAAATACCTAATCCATATGAGGTGATATAATAGTTTGATAATTAGGCCTCAAAGACTTGGGTTTTTTTGCCCACTTCTCCTCACATGTTGTGGGAGAAGAATATTGCTTGCTCAAATTTGTTGGTGTGTAGCAACTAGCAAATTCTTTAAGAGTATGGAAGCATAACATGCATAATTATGTTTTATGACATCTCATAGTTGACCTAGGGTCAAAAACATCAACTCTCCTCTAAAATTTACTTCCACAACAAAGTTTGTTTTTCAAAGGTAAAACTCGTGCCAAATCAAGGATGATTTTTTTTCAACTATGCAACCCATCTTGGATCATTGTAAAATCCCAAATGTGATTTGCATAATTAGCTCAAGTGGCTAAAAAGCATTGCAAATGTGCTAAATCTTCAAAGATCTAGTAGTGTGGTACTTACCAAATTTGGTAAGTTTAACCACATTTGAGAGGCTTAAGGTTAGATGGCATGCCATATTGTAAAATAGTGATTAATTATCTCAACGTTTTTTTTAAAACATGGGTAATAGTCATCATTTACCCTACATTGAAGTTGGTCAATTTTATTTTCCTTTGGGTTTTGGTTGGACTAAAACAAGACCTTTAAATCCATATGTGAATTCAAAATTTCCAAATTCAATCTAATGATGGTAAATAACTAAACTCTTTACATTTTCTGACCGGTGAAAAAGCTGAGATTTGGCTTTTTTTCACCTTGCTGCCCGTTTGAGTGCACAAAGCGTATCATTGCCCCTGGAGGGCAATGAAGGGCATAGTGCTGCCATTGTGTGCGCATTGCGTCCTTCACTCCAGTTTTCATCAAGTGGGCCTGCTTTAGAAACAGCCAAAATGGGGTTCTAAAGCCTCAGAGTGTCATAATGCTGGGCATTGGTGGTTCTGTAGAAGTAATCAGGTGCAGCCCTTTGCTTTCCCTGGGTCCTTTTAATTCAGTGGGTGATTGCCCATGGCAGGAGCACTGAGCCCTTCGATTGAATGCAATAAGCTAGTGAAAGTGTAAACCAGCGTTTGGGTGAAACTTTAGTTGCACCAGCTAAGAACACCTTTACATGCATTCACCAAGAGCATCATTTACCCAAGATGGTGAATGAGATTGTAACGTTATTTTTGTTGGTGAGTACCAATTATGTGGGAGCTGGAAGCTGGAGGTACTTAAGGTAGGAGCACCCATGAACGTCAAACTAAGGGTTTTGTTGAACATGATGACTACTAATAAACAACTAGCAAATTATAGGATCCTATTAGGAATAGAAAAAAAATGAGTTTGCTCTTTCAAAGATATTGTGAGAATAGGTTGTGAATTTTTAAAGAGCAAACTGTCATTGCACCCATAATCACTTTCAAGAATTCATGTTCACATGTTGTACATTCTTGTCATTACATCTATTCACTTCCACAGATTTTTCAAGATTTCAGAAGTGACAATTATGGGGACGCTGATGCTTATGGGTGCTCCTACCTTATATGGTTCCAATTGAATCTTGGCAACACAAAATCAAGACAAGGCTCTGTCAAAATGACCTTTTTGCATTGCAAGTTTCCTTGTTTCCATGTGCCCCCAAATTTCCCTTAGAGCGTGGAATCAATTTCCCCTAGAACGTGGAATCAAATGCGACAATGTTTGCAATAGCTTGTAGCTTCCCCACAAAATCTTGTAGCCAACCTCTTGCAATGTTTGGAACTGCAACATGAGTGGGGAAAATTGGCGGGTTATGAAAATTTCAAGTTTTTTGAATTGAAAAAGGCATAATAAGAGCAACCAGTTTGTAGCCCCATCCACCGTCTCTGAGTTGATGATGCCTTGACTAGCTAAGAGTTTACATGAATTTTTGAAGAACCCTCAAAATTCTTGTCCCCCACCATTGCTCTTCAAATGTGCTTCACATATAGTGCATTGACCAATCATCAAGTGAAATATAGGATAAAGCTTAGTGAACTTGAGATGAATAGTGATTTCAAGAACCATTGCTTGACACGCTAGGTTTGAGTATTAAGAGAACATTTTGAGGGGCCTAAAACACTTATCATTCAAGTATTACTTATGTTAGACCCTTTGTGTGTAAGGGTGCAAGTGCTCTAAAATCCAACATTTCCTATTTTCAACCAGGTTCTGATAGATTTTTTATCCAATACTTTCAAATTACAACTGGATTTTTTGCAATTTCGACCTGCTGACAATACACTAAAGGCCGGTTCTACCGGAACATTGGTGTAGTAAAGCATGCCCCTCATGTACTCCTCATTTGTGGCAGCCATTCTAACTGTATTTATGGTACCCAGTCCACTCCTGATCCAATTCCAGAACCCTGTCCTGACCAGTGTCTGGGGAGGTTTTGAGATTCATGGGTAAATGCCTGACATTTCTCATTTTCTTATGTAATTTGGCAATTTATTATATTATATTGGGTATCAAATGTGGATTATAAATAAAGTAAAAACTCAAACCACGTATAACAATAGATTTGAATTCATTCATTGATAGTCAATTTTCATATTCAAACAATTATTTTTGAAGTAATATGATTATACAACTAATCCTTAAAAATTTCAGAGTATATGGAAAAAGCCAGCAAATTGCGCAATTCATGCAAGACTTTAGAAACACAATACATGAAAATGTAAAATAGTAAGGAAACCCTTAGTTCATAGAAAGATCATTGAATTTGTTTATCATCCAAAATAAGATTGTTAGAGTAGTTAACAGACAATATAGGTGCGCACTTAATTTTTTGTCAAAATGTTCCTATCTTTCCCTTCAGTTTTTGTTTTTTAATGACACTCACAATTCATTGCAAAGTGTTTGTATATTCTTCTTGAAAAGGATTTTATAATTCTTAAATAGCAGATGTAGCTAGTTTATTTCAAGTATAGAAGGAACAAGAGATGAACATTATTGTATAATTTAGTTTCTTACAAGCAAAAAAGAAAATCATTGCAATTTTAGAATCAAATAATAATCCATTTTTCATAAGATGAGAACCTCTTGACTTTACGTAGAAATAGAAGGTGTTACATTTCACACATAGCCTTTTTCATCCTTGTACACTCATAACACTAACAATTCACCCAAAACTACTCCAGAACCACTTTTTTTCATCATTCAATCTAGCCTAATACACCATATGATCGTCAAAGTCTCGGAACACCACTCCCTTTCATAAAAACACCACTCTTTGTACCAAGTGTATCTTTAAATCCCTAGTACCACCCCATGTGCAGGCACAACAACCCAAACTAAATCTCAAGCACCATATTCCAGGTTGTAGAGCGCTCACAAGTTAAGAGATGAGAAGAAATGAGAGAGGAGAGAGTAGAGAGAAAACAAGGAAAAGAATAGAATAAATGACCAAATCTCCAACAAACTAGTCTAGGTTCACTTTACACTATTGGAGTTGACCAATGGATGAGAAAATTGTTTCTTAGAGCATCTCCACCTGTCCGGGCTCTTTTAAAGCTTTTCATTTGATTGGGTTGGCCCTCAAGCCCCTTGATCTCTATCCATGCTCTTCAAAAAGGTGGCCTTGCACTCCAACACACCCCATAAATAAGCATTTGACCACTTACCAAGGAAAATAGAGGATAAAGTTCACTGAACTTAAGATCAATAATGATGAATCATGACTTGGAGGGCCCTTGCTAGACACGGTAGGACAAAGTGTCTTGAGAGGGCTTTGAGAGGGGCCTCAACACTTTTCATCCACATTGAGCGTGTTAAAGAATTTGGAGTCACCGATGGAGATGCCCTTACACCATAAAGTTATGAAGATTCTAGAAGAGGTTCTTGGTGTTCCATATTTAAGACATCCTTTATTGCTTCAACCACTACAAGAAAATACTGTCAATTTGATCATTTTTTGTATATTCAGACGTGTCAATTCAGACATTTTTTGTCGATTTGGACACGTTTTTTTCACTTTGAGCATGTTTAGTCAATTCGGACATTGTTTTCTTGTAGTTAACTTACACCAAAAAGTTATAAAAGATTTTTAAAAAGGGCATAGTGTGAAGGAGGGAAATCCTCTTGCTTAGTAGTATAAATAACTGCCAATTATCTTGCTTGAGCTAATTACTTCTACAAAAATCTTGGTTAGTTCAAATTTTGAAGAAACTAAGTTTAAACATGTTTTATACATACTGGAATAGAAATCTTTCGTCCATCTACGCAGTTTTTAATTTCTTTTGTTGGCAAACTTGTTTTAATGTTTCTCAAAGGTAAAATACTATATTCTTTGAAGAACAATAGTATTTTTCATCTTCAACTTTTTTTTGTTACATACGAAAGGGCCTCTAAATATTGCCTTTGACAAACAAAAAAGACATTAGTCTTTCTAAGAAGTGACAAGAATCCATTTTCTTTTTCAAGTTACGGCAACATATCTTGTGAAAATGACAACTACAAGATTTAGTATATAATCAAATTTATAATGAGTCTTTCATTATTTAGTTCCCGACTTATTAAAAAACTTTGATTTGGTCCTAGGATACTCTTTCAAAATCTGACTTTCAAAAAGTAATATAAATATTCCAAAAAGTTGTTATGGTTAGAATTTTACATCACCCGCTCCTAGCAAAGAGAACATTGTGAGAATAGGGGTTTCAGATATCTCAAAAAAATGATGAACAAATGGTAGTGAACAAGTTTTTATTCACCGGTGGATACGCCATCATGATCTCAAGAAGTTGTTATGGCTTGTTCATGGAGAGACTTGGCTAGATTATTCACCAATTTCATGCACGTGAACAAAATTGGTGGTGAACAACATATTTGAAACCCTCTAATATCGCATTGCACTAAAAGAACAATGATAAATATTGATTTGTTTATTGATAGATTCAATTGTCTAGATGTGATCAACAAGCCTTTGTTTACATCCTCTTGCTTAAATTTATGCTAATAATATATCTACCTTTGTTTATTATAAACGTGGTTTTAGATTTGTCTATTGGTCTGACAAGGGTCATAACATTCAATAGCACTTAGCAAGCCTGCCCTCCCTCCAACTGAAGAGTGTGGAATACTCCACACCCATCAGTAACTAAGAGGACACTTGGCTGAATTTGTTAGAGAGTTTATGAAAGAGAGGCTCAGTTTAATGCACATATGTCGATGTGGGGGCCAGCCATATCAAAAAAATTAAAAAAAAAAAAAAAAAAAACTTTTGTTTTTGTATTTTGTATATATATATTTTTTTGTTAAGATGAAGTTTGTGGGATACATGAACAGAGGGAAAGGTAGCCTCTCTTCAGGCTACTGAATGTTATGGTACGTGGCACTCCACTAATGCCCGGGCTTTTTTTATTAAAAACCTGATGTGATGGTAAAAATGCAAAACCAACTGCATGGGTTGGGTTTAAGGCGTGGTGATAAACAAAAAATATAAAATAATAACGTGAATGATTACTATGTGTGTAAAACTCAAGGAGTAAAATGTTTGTGTAGGTAAACAACACAAAATAATTTTATGTGTACATGTAATAGATTAGGTTGTTTGTCGGTTTGTATTAGTTGCAACATAATGAGAAATTATGGGTAGAAAAACTTGCGTATGGAAAAACTTGTTGGATGGGTAAAAAATTGCATGAGTAAAAAATGGCATGTGTAAAAAATTTGCTTGGGTGAAAAGCAACAAATAAAAAAAATTGTGTGAATGATTAAATATTTGTGTAGGTAAAAATTATTAATATTTTTATGCTTGAGAAAACAATGGTGTTCCTTTTACTATGTGGGTAAATTATTTGGTGGGTCCAAAATAAATAATGCTTTGATGCAAGGAATGTTTGTAAAAAAAAGATATAAATTTTATTGTATTTAATGGGTTATTTTCAAAAGTGTGTCCATAGGACACACAAGTCATACTAGTAACATCATCAAATCATTATGTTTAATTTTACTATGAATATGTATATATATTTGCGTTTTGAACATTCACAATATACATAACATTGTTTACTAGGTCATATTCCTCCCCCTAGTGGAGGCATATTCGCACCTAGACAAGGTTTATTTTTGTATTTGTCAAAGTAGAGCGACCCGCACCCTAAACCTCATGCTGGTAAGAAAAAATTGCCTATAATTGGAAAGAATGAAGGATGTGTGCTTGTTCATCCAATATATTGCTAATACAAGCTACTTTCATCCAAAAACTGGCGAATCTGGTGTGCGAGGAAGGAGGGACTTGGCAAATTCATCCACTTTTTTCCTGAAATTTCTTAGTGTATTGGGAGCTGGTGACAATTTTACGTGAGATTCTGGCAAAAATTCGCCCAAAAAAAAAACCTGCCCCTGGATACCTAGGCTTGAGTTTAGTTAAAAATCTCCATTGGTGTTGGCCCAGAGCTCGCGAATGGCATTGGCTAGGGATCCTCATACTGGGGAGCAAAAGGGAACCCCAATAAAGGTTAACAATGTTATGTACAAATTTAAAATTGTTACAATGTGTTCTGCAATTTTTTACATGCAAGTAGATTTTATTTTTAGCCAAATAAACAAATCCCTATGTATACACAGTGATTTTCACTGGCAATTCAAGATTTTTAGCCCTCCTTGTTATTTAATTCTTACCCTCCACGTGTAATTCAATTGTAGACCCCTAATGTCTTATTCTTTTGAAAATTAGCGAGTCCTTGGACTTGGAGATTTTGAACTTTGGACTACAAGTAAATCCTCTAATTGTTAAAAGGACCTAGTGAGACCTAAAACTTAAATTGAAATATCTTTGATTTTATTTTACAGCAAGTACGCCTAGAATACATGTGAAGGGATAACAAGAATCTTGTTTCACTTGTATTAACACCATATTCGTTAAATTGGGAAAAATGGAGGTACTGCTTTGTACTTCACCTTAAACCCAAAAGGTCATCTTAAATCAAATTCAAAGGTATTAGATATAGTCTAAGCCACTAAGATTTTTTTCCTCGCAAATTTTTCCTCTCATGTGAGGGCACGAGTACCAAAAAAACAACGCAAGCTCAATTTTAAGAGATCATATAAAGCCTTCCAAAGTCCCAAATTGTACTCTTTTCCCCAATTTAACAAATATGGTGTTTATTACTCCTAGTTAATCCATAAAGGCCCAAGGAGCCCACTTTGGGCTTTATGAGAACTCGGGTAGGTTCTATTGACTTCATAATTTGGAAATTTTTCATGAAATTTTTAAGATGGATGCTACTCATCATAATCTACATGTGAAGCTTTATTTCATGTCATTCCAATAAGTATTGCAAAAGTTAGAAGGTTTTTTCAATTTCAATGTCAAACTAGGCAGCAAAAAATATATTCTAAATTTTTTAAATTTTTTTATAGAATTGTATAAACTGATACCTACTCAAAAAAAAAAAAAAATCACTCAATTCCAAATAATGAGGTAAGAGTTACAAGGAGTTTTCTTTTGCAAGCAATGAAGGTAGGAAGAAGGTAGAAAAAACATATAAAATTATCTTGTACTCTCAATTTTGAAAATTTTCAAATGAAAATGAAGAACAAAGTTACTAATTGTCTATTAGAGCATTCTCACCATTGGGATTAACAATTTTCAAATTCTTCCAAAACTTATTAGCATATAAGTTAGATCTTTCATTCATCAATACCTTTCAATTTACAATTTTTGTAAAAATGAATCCAAATTTCTTTTGGTTAAATTTTTTTATATATGCTTTCAACCCATTTTCCAACATATTGCAAAAAATGCACAAGAAATACAATATACGTGTTATTCTCTAAAAAGTTTGAAAAACAAAACTTCACCTTCTAGAAGGATTAGAAAAGCCTACATTTTGAAGTTTGGGCACATTGATCTTGCAATCGGTGGGGATATTCATTCTAAAATTTTGGGAAAATGTACTTGTGCAAGTCAACCAAAGGATCCTACGGTTGGATTTGTTAAAAAATAAGTTTCAATGAAGATTTTGACCTTGGTTTGGGGACTAGTATTTTGAAGCAGTTTTGGGCCTCTAAACATAAAAGAATTTTAGGAGTTAACACAACTCCATTTGAAAAATATAGTGATATGTCAAATAAGTGAATTGATACAAGGTAGGACACACCCATAAGCATTAGTGTCCCCATAACCGTCACCTTTAAAATCTTGGAAAATTTGTGGAAGTAAATAAATGTAATGACAAGGATGTACAACATGTGAACATGAAACCTTAGTGTTGGTTACAAGTGCAATGGCAATTTGCTCTTTAAAAACTCACAACTTATTCACACAACATCCAAATAATACATTCAAAAGTGCAAACTCATTATTTTTCTGTTCCTAATAGGATCCTATAATTTGCTAGCTATCTATTGATATCCATCATGTTCAAAATCCTTAGTTTGACGCTTATGGGTGTACATACCTTAGGTTTGGCTTTGGCTCGTGCCCCATGCCTACACATGGTAAGAGCATCTCATGCAACACGTCAAGACAACCCTGCGCTCCCAAGCTGTAATGGCTTTTGCATTTCAAGTCCCCAACAGCACTCAATGCATCCCTGTGCAGGTTGCAGGGTTTTCATATTGAGTCTTGTTCTTGTCAAATTCAAGCTTTCTCCAAGCCCCCTTCACGGTCCCTCCCAAGCACTGTGCACACACTATTCACGCAGGACCCCACTCCATAGTAAGGTGTACTTGTGCGATTCGTTATAACGCAAGTGCAAATCCGAAAGGTCTTAAGGCTGCAAGAGAACTTCAAGCCTTGCCGTGAAGATTCAAGTCATTCTCGCTGTCAAACCTCATTTTTACAAAACTTGAAAAACATGCTGCAGAAGATGCCCTAAAGCAACCTAAATGCAATATCCAGTGTGCTGGCTGGCTGGCCAGCAGGGTCTTCCTTCGAAGTGCCGAGCTCCGTCACTGCTCACGTCACGTATCCCCAGCTGGTCCTTGCCCCGTCATTCCGGGTCCACGTGGGTCAGGTTCTGTACTCGGCCTCGCTCCTCCGCTCGCAGCCCTGCTTTTCCTCCGAGTCAGCTCGACGTGTTTTGCAGCTTGGGGTCCCCATCCGGCCAGAAGTCCAGAACCATTGAGCTGGGACAGGTCGGGGGCCGGTACCCGCGCCTTCCGGAGCTGGTGACCGTGATGAGCATGCGCCTCGCTGCTGTGGTCCCGCCTCGCTGGACTTTGGCTCTTCAGCCTTGCTGGACTTCAGGCCCGGTTCAGACTACCGGATGGATGAAGTAGCGAAACTGGCACCTCTGCCGGTGGTTTGTCCGACGAATTATTTTTTGTGTAATTCTGCGTCATCCAAGAGTGTGCCTCTTTCAAACAAGTTTGGTATCACTCTTGTAAGCAAGCCCCAAATCTTCACTATCTTGGCCGCCGCCGTGGCTATAAAGGTGGTCTTGAGGCTGGTCCTGAGGCAGGTGAAGTTGGATGGAAAGGTACTGGAAAAAATCGCAGTTTGAACCCAGTTGCGGAGGAAAACCAAATTTCAACCATCACGTTCAAGAAATTTTTGGCCGGCCGCTAGTCTGAACCGGGCCTTAGTCTCGGTATCTTGCAACTACTAGCCCTCAGTCTCCTTGCTGGGCAGGGGTTTAACCCCTAAATGCCTGCGGCACCAAATTTTGGTGTTTGCAATACTCTAAAGTTCAATACACCTAACTAAGTTACTATTTTCAATAGTTTACGTTTTGGATATATTCTTTGTGAAGTCTAGTTTTAGGACCAACAATCTGATTTTGAAATGATCAATTATGAGTTTCTTATTCAAGCTTTTGTGCAAGGGTCTTGACTTTCTCTAGTGTTGAGAGCTCTTGTAAATGAGCCTCAAATACACTAGATCTTGGAGAAAAATTTACACTAAAATTTCATTTGAAAAATTTGTAGAAAAGATTTTGAAAAGCCATAAAGTGATTGGGGTTATGTACAATATGTTATTTCCTTTAACCTCATAATTTTTTGATGGTCATTTTTTAGATCCAACATGTAAAAAGAGGATTCAAAGGCTTCAAGTCATTTATGTAGTTTTAACACACTCATGATCAAACATTATAATCTTTCAATCCATTAGTGATATGGTTGTGTTTTCTTTTCTTGTGTGAACTCTAACATATCTAGTTTGAATTTGTACGGTTACAATTCAAAAGAATTTGATAGAGCTTATTAAAATGTTGCCTTTTTGTTCAATTTGAAGCAAATTCCAAAAAGCCCAAAAAAGGCCTCAAGCATTTAGGGGTTAAAGTAAGAGGCTCATAAACCGACCATCTAAGAGCTGAAACTTAGATTGTGTTTTGGCTAGGGCCAGTATTTCACAAGAAGCAAGTTGGACTCAAAGGAGAAAAGGTGGTGTGGGTAGAGGAGCCTTAGAGGTTCCCTGGGTTAATTGACTTACAAAATTGGATATGACTACTTTACAAACAAGATACTACAAGGACCAAAAGCTAAACCAAGGGCAATGAAAACACTAATCCCATTCTCATGTAGCAAAGCATAACAAATAAAGATGCTAGTTCTAAATGGCCAAGATAATCAATCCTGTCCTAAACTGATATGAGAAGGAATCATAAAAACTAACATTGGAAATGGTCATGGCAACTTAGTCCTATCCTGGACTAGTTAAGTAACACAAAAAAAAGATTCCAAATATGGACTCTAGGGGATCTTGGCTAGCGGCATCGCCAGTCATAGTTACAATTTCCTTGGGATTAGTATGACTCTAGCAAAAGGAAAACAATGAAATAAGGAGAAATGCCAATGCCTAATCGGCTCTAGATGGATTAGTATGAAAACGACAAAAAGGAAGAGAGAAAGGAGGGGATGCCAGGGCCTAACTGACCTTAGACTAGTTAGTACAAAGCTAATGAAGAGAACACAAAAGAAAATAATGTACTTCTAATACCTTGAAGGGACCCCCGGGTCCTTCAAGGCATACTTCTAGAATCTACTTAAAAAAAGGCTTAAAAAACAAGGTGGACATAAAAATAGACTAGAACTTGTATTCCAATGACTCAAAAAACTTGAACACAACAATAAGGGTTCTTTAGACTAAAAATGGGGGTGGAATGGGAGAGGAGAGGGGTTCTTTTATACTTTTCCAAGGCCCTCTCCTCAAATTTACCTTATAATATTTCAGAAAGTTACATAATTCTATCCAAAATAGTCAAAAATAGCCAAAATATTAATTATTAGCCGTTAAAAGACTAACTTTTGGAGAACAGCTCCAAATTACAAACAAATTGTGTCATTAGATTCCTTGACCCTAAAATAGTTGATTTTGGTTATTAAAAGTTCCAATTCCAAGCTACATGTCATCAGGAATCTCAATAGAAGGATTAGGGTTGGATGAATGAAAAACCTAGAATTGGAAGTTCATCCCAAATTATGAAATTGACTTCTTGATGTCTTCTGAAGTTTTTGGGGGAGGCGGAAAACACTCATTGCTTTCTTCAATTGGACTCCCAATGGTTGCTATCTCGCGATTTGTCATTACATGAATTCTTAGTTTTAGCTGGCAATTGTGGTTCGAGACCTTGTTGCTATTGGAATTTGTTGAAATTTGTCAGGGCGCTATGGTAACTTTGGAAACTATAGCTATAACTTTGGCAAGATTTTATTGCTGAAAGTCAAATTCCAGCGGTATTTAAACCGGAAATTCAACTGGTTGATCGTCCGGAACCAAGTCTTCCATTGTGTGGAAGGATCCGGGAATTTTTGTGGATACTCCCACAGAGGTCCATGAAACAAGGCTAAACTAATCTAAAACTATGAGGCATGGTCAAAGTGGAGGATGCCAACTTTGCCGTGTAATTTCTTGGCGGATAGTCACGACAAGAAAGACAAACAACTAATGGTGCACGATCAAAGCAAGTTAAGCCAGCTTTGCCGTTAAACTCCCGACAGATCATCACGCCAAGAAAAGTGAACATGCTAAACTACTGTAACTATAGGGGGAATTTGGTTTGAATCTGGTTTTGCGGTTCCTTGATCCATGTTCCTAACTAACTCTTCGAGATGGGTAGGTCTGTTTTTAGAATTTGGTGTTACTTTTTCAAATTCTCTTTTCTTACTACTTTTTGGGGTCCAGTAGGTCAATTTTTACTGCCTACTTGGTAGAATAGGATTCTGGGGTTCAATTATAGGTTGTGCCTTGAGAATCCTAGAATCTCCTATTTTAGGCTAAGTAGTGAACTTTGGTGTAAAACAAGCTGGGGTAAACTGAGTACTGCTAACCGTTTGTTGTTTCACTTATAATCTCATTTTTAGTGTTTTTTTGATGGAAATTGCTCTTCAAAATAATTAGAATCACAAAAAAGAAAGTTTTGAGACCTTGATGTTGAACCAGGGGCTCACACAGTACATAAAGTAGGAGGCTCTAATTTGGACCACAGTTCTAATTTGGTTTAGCTCTAGGAAGGGCTAACATGTTACTCCTAATATCTATTATTGTCATTGATGAGTTATGTGGGCTTAGCAAGTTAACCTAATTTTCTAAGCCTACCAAACTCATCAATAATAGTAATAGATATTAGGAGTAACATGTCAGCCCTTCCTAGAGCTGAACCAAATTAGAGCCCTGGTCCAAATTAAATCCTCCTACCTTATATGAATTCCCGTCAAATAGTTTGGTTTTCAGTTGACACAAAATACTTATGCTTTTTTATTGTGTGCAAAATTTATAAGAGAATTGATATGTGTACTACACCATTTGAAGTACTGTACCACACCTCGGGGTAAATTTTAGATTTCTACCATCAAAAAGCTGAATTTGAGAATTTGGAATTCAAATTTGGACTGAGAGACCATGATTTAGTCTAGAACCATTAAAAAGTTACAATTCAACAACACCCAATGAAAAAGCTTATCCTTTTTTACAAACAAAAGTAAAAGTAACACTTTTCCTCCTAGCTAAACTTTTTCATTGAATGTTGTTGAATTACAACTTTTTTATGGTTTTAGACTAAAGCATGTTCTCTAAGTCCAAATCTAAATTCTAAATTCTCAAATTCAGCTTTTTGATGGTAGAAATCTAAAATTTACCCTGGGTGTGGTACAATAGTTCAAAGAGTGTGGTACAGTAGTTCAAAGGGTGTGGTACACATATCAATTCCCAATTCATAAAACATATGCAAGTGTATCATTTGAAATTGGTGTTTATTTGTGTTTATGCACCCTGAGGTAATTATGTAATACCAATGTATGCTAAAAATAAGTCAAACTCCCCAGTTTAAAATAAAACCTACAAAAATCTAAAGTCTTAATAATAGATGAAGTTCAAAAGTCAAGATTTCTGTTTATACAGAAGGTTTCAAATAGTAAATAACGACATTTCTGATTTGGGAAAGCTACTCCAAACTGAGATTCGCCTTTAATTAAATCTCAAGCCTAGGGTTCTTTTATTTGTTTTTTAGTTGGAACAGCGACACGCACCCCACCAGTGTTTGGGGAGAAATTTTAGCTACAGCTGCTAAAATCAGGCATTTCCCAATTTCAACAAATTTTCAATAAGGTAGGAGGTTCTAATTCGGTGCAGGCTCTATAATGGTGCTCTTCCTCAAATGTTCTGAATTTGTACATGTTATTTTTTGTAATCTTTTAACAATGTACAGATCATGTACATTTGAGGAGGTGCACTATTTTAGAGACCTATGATTTTTTCATTTCAAAATTTCATAATTAATTCTACAAAGCTTCAAAAAATATGAAACAATTTGGGTTAGATGTCAATTCCTCTTGTTTTTTAAGGAAAATTTACTGAAATATATTTCAAGAAGTTTTGCCTCCCCAAAATTTAGTTTCAGCCCTTAGATGCTTTATTCATAAGCCTCCTACCTTAGCATGCATTGGTTGTTTCTTGTAAAAAAATTGTACTTTTGCTGTAATAAATTATACTTATATATTTTGGAGAAATATGGCAAGTTCTTTATTCGGTAGTTTCAAGTTTCAATGGATTTTTTGCAATTTCAACCGGTTAACAATTCTCTAACCGTTGGTTCTCCCCAAACATTGCATCCAACAATGCAAATAAGTAAAGGAAAATGTATAGAATTAGATAGACTCAACAAAGTGTGCAAAATTATCCATAAAATCTAGTAATTTTGTTAGTAATTTTCATTCAAATTATGGCAGCCTTGGTGCAGCCTTTAATTATTTTTATTTTTATTACTTTGTTAGTTGAGCAACATGCACCCAACAATACAAATGTGTAAGAAAAATTGGATAGAAATAAAGAACCAACACCGTGTCATTCATAAAATTTACTAATATTAGTAGCTTTCATTCAAATTTTGCCAAATATGATGATTGCTTGGGGAGGGATTTGGTGGTTCCATTCATTTTTTCAAGCAGTTTTCTAGTGTTATGCTAGCCAGTGACAAACTGAGATAAGATCTAGTTAAAAAGTTGCCCAGATAAAATACCTTGTCAAGCATGGCCTTCATACTTTTCAAGATGTTAGTGAAACCTGACATGACATGTGGCAGGAGATGTAGCATTCGCCACTTGAGAGTAAAAAACTTGAGGTGTCCAATCACCAGAACGAGGGTCATTATGATTTGTTACAACCAAAAAAAGTGAAAATAAAGGATTGGGATCAATAAAACATCCTTTTTCTCAGCCCCTCCACCAAAGGCAAAATTTCATTTTAACCCCTAAAGGCCCAAGGAGCCCACTTTGGGCTTTATGAGAACTCGGGTAGGTTCTATTGACTTCATAATTTGGAAATTTTTCATGAAATTTTTAAGATGGATGCTACTCATCATAATCTACATGTGAAGCTTTATTTCATGTCATTCCAATAAGTATTGCAAAAGTTAGAAGGTTTTTTCAATTTCAATGTCAAACTAGGCAGCAAAAAATATATTCTAAATTTTTTAAATTTTTTTATAGAATTGTATAAACTGATACCTACTCAAAAAAAAAAAAAAATCACTCAATTCCAAATAATGAGGTAAGAGTTACAAGGAGTTTTCTTTTGCAAGCAATGAAGGTAGGAAGAAGGTAGAAAAAACATATAAAATTATCTTGTACTCTCAATTTTGAAAATTTTCAAATGAAAATGAAGAACAAAGTTACTAATTGTCTATTAGAGCATTCTCACCATTGGGATTAACAATTTTCAAATTCTTCCAAAACTTATTAGCATATAAGTTAGATCTTTCATTCATCAATACCTTTCAATTTACAATTTTTGTAAAAATGAATCCAAATTTCTTTTGGTTAAATTTTTTTATATATGCTTTCAACCCATTTTCCAACATATTGCAAAAAATGCACAAGAAATACAATATACGTGTTATTCTCTAAAAAGTTTGAAAAACAAAACTTCACCTTCTAGAAGGATTAGAAAAGCCTACATTTTGAAGTTTGGGCACATTGATCTTGCAATCGGTGGGGATATTCATTCTAAAATTTTGGGAAAATGTACTTGTGCAAGTCAACCAAAGGATCCTACGGTTGGATTTGTTAAAAAATAAGTTTCAATGAAGATTTTGACCTTGGTTTGGGGACTAGTATTTTGAAGCAGTTTTGGGCCTCTAAACATAAAAGAATTTTAGGATTAAATTAGTAAAGTAAGAGCACCCGTAAGCGTCAGTTTAAGGGTTTTGAACATGATAAGTATTAATAAACAATTAGCAAATTATAGGATCCTATTAGGAATAGAAGAATAATGAGTTTACACTTTCAAATGTATTATTTGGATATTGTGAGAATAAATTGTGAGTTTTTAAAGAACAAATTGCCATTGCACCCATAATCAACATTAAAATTTCATGTCCACATGTTGTATATTCTTGTAATTACATCTATTTACTTTCACAAATTTTCCAAAATTTTAGAGGAGACGGTTATGAGGACACTAACACTTATGGGTGTTCCTACTTTATGATGGTTTGGGACCAAGGTCATGATGTTGGGTGACTCGAAAAGCTAGCCAGTGGCCCCTTGTTCATGAAAACTTACGTGCACGGCTCAGTGGCAATTTGCCCAAACAAGGTGTCCCCTATCCCACAAGGAAAAGAGAAAAAACGAAGAAGACAATAAGCAGTACACTCCTGGTCCAGTAGCACCTGACCCCCATAGCCTACAGGCCGTACACCAGCAAACCCGCCGTTTTATGGGGCCAAGGTGGAAATTTTCAACTCTTTTTGCAAGGAAAAGTAAAAGCAGTAGTCTACCACCCTATGTTGGAGTTAGTAAGTTCTATCCTCCTCCAAAGTTATCCTCCTCCAAAGTTGTAGATTGAGAGGCGGTTCACACTATGTCCCATGTTCCATTCAAATCTAAGAGTCTTATTGGTGGAAAGCCAAAAGTTGGGACTTGATGCTTCACTCTATGTTTCAAGTTCCACATCTTGGTTCATTACATTTTGCTTTCATGACAACAGTTTTTGGAAGTTTTGGCTCCAAGAAGATGGGACTTCACTTAACCCTTAAACATCGAATGGAACAATTTTCATCCCCTGGCCATAAGATAAAAACACTATGTGGGCATATAATAGTTGTTTTTAGTCTGATTTTTTTTCAAAAGTGATCATAAACACATGGTCCATCATTTAACCCCTAAAGGACCAAGGGCCCTTTTGGGAGACAAATGGGATTTTGGGCATGTACCTATGGCTAAACTACTTTGCGTGATTTTATGAAACTTTTATGAGGTATTCAAAGATCTACGTGTGAATGTAATTTTTTCTTCATTTTGACATTTATGGAAGAAGTTAAAAATGAAAATCTAGAAAATGCTGCTCCTTGGGCAGCCAAAACTTTTTTAAAATTTTCATTTTTTTCAAATAAAAATCTGAAATAGGTTCTTTAGACTTATGTAGACATGGGGAGCTTTGAATCATTCAATTATGATAGATGAGATGAAAGTTATGAGAAGTTTTAGTTTGCAGGTAGGTGTGGTTTTGAGCTAAACCACATTACCACACCTACCCGCAAACTAAAACTTCTCATAACTTTCATCTCATCTATCGGAATTAAATGATTCAAAGCTCCGCATGTCTATATAAGTCTAAAGAACCTATTTCAGATTTTTATTTGAAATTTTTTAAAAGAAGTTTTTGGCTGCTCAGGGAGCAGCATTTTTCATATTTTCATTTTAAACTTCTTCAATAAATGTCAAAATGAAGAAAAAATTGCTTTCCTAAGTAGATCTTTGAATCCCTCACCTTCTATAAAAGTTTCATATAATGATGCAAAGTAGTTTAGCCATAGGTACATGCCCAAAATCCCATTTGTCCCACAAAAGGGCCCTTGGTCCTTTAGGGGTTAAGGCAAAAATTATACAAGATTTGCACTCATGTTTTTAGGCAATCCAAATTGTGAGAAATTTCAGAGGCACAGTGTTAGGTCCCAAGCTGCCCTTATTGTATTTTCCATGAGGGTACCATGCACTGTTGACTTTTACAATTTTTGAAAATGATATTTTAATGTGTGGGCACCACCGTAGAGAGCACTATTCACCTTTGAACACTATACATGGGGAGGTACAATGATCACCCTGACATTTAAGGGCTAAGGTTTGGGTTAACCGTTTTGTTGGATCCAACTAGTGTTTAAATTGGAATTTTGTGTTTGGTGCTAATTCGGCAATTGCCTTTTTTTGGGTGCAAATCTAGCTTCTTCCAATTATTTTTTGGTGAAATCCATATGCAATCCCCAACTTTTTAGTGCAAAAAGACATCTAAAGCAAATGATTCTGGCCTGACATGTGGGAAAAGGGGGCAAAAGCAGTCCCTTCATTGGTGAATTCTAGCAAATTCTGGCAAATCTCACTTGATGTTTTCATTGGCTTTGGTGCTTATTTCAGGCTCCTCAAATTTTTTGTAACTTTCTGGCGATTTATCACCCCAAACAAAAACACTTGGATCCAACCATCAACTCAAGTTCCACAAATATTTTTGCATACATTGTACAAGGCTTTTTTTGGTACTAATTATTGTTCTTAACAACCAAAAGAAACTCAAATCTTGCATAGAGATGGGACTTGCAAAGATGAGGATGTGGGAAGTAGTGTGGATAGGACATGAGAAGTAGAGTGGATGGGATGTGGGAAGTGGTGTGGATGGGACGTGGGGCATAGTGTGATCCGTAAAATGCATACATAGGTGCATTTTTGCAACATTGCAAGTTTTAGAACTTAGAAAGAGAAATCCCAAAAATCAAAACCCTTGCGGTTTTCCCATAAATGTTTATTTTTGTTGTGTACAAATATAAACAGTTGAAATTTAGATTTAAAAATAAAAACAGAAGCTCAAGACTTGTAGCCTGTAAAGAGTAAAGACACATGACATAATGTGAACCGTTCCTTATAGCTACACACTAGGCCCTACGATCAAAAGTACGTGTTCACTCAAAAATGCCTATTTATTTAACCCCAAAATGATTCTGGAATTTCCTAAGCTTCTAGGAATTTGCTCTAATTTGAACCAAAAATCAATATTTCGATAAGTTGAATCAATTCGTTTTGAATTGTAATTGTATAAAATCAAACTAGACATGTTAGAGATCACATTAGAAAAGAAAAATACAACAATATCTCTTATGGATTGAAAAATTATAATATTCAATCACGAGGGTGTTAAAAATGTGAAAGTGATTTGAAGTCTCTGAATCTTCTTTTCACATGTTAAATTTAAAAAGTTGGTCACCAAAAAAATATGAAGTTAAAGGGCCTAGCATGCATAACTCCAACCAATTTATGACTTTTCAAAATCTACTTTACAATTTTTTCAATTGAATTTCTAATGTGAGATTTTCTCAAAGATTTAGTGTATTTGAGACTCATTCCCAAGATCCCTCAACACTACATAAAGTGAAGATTACAGTGGACACCCGTGCACAAAATCTTGAATAGGAAAATCATAATCAATCATTTGCAAAATCAGATTGTTGAAGCTAAAATTAAACTTCAAAAAGATATTTTCAAGAATGTAAACTAGTAAAAATTGCAATTTGTTAAGGTTAAGTTTCACTTCAAAAATTGGTCGAGGACACGTTTTGTCCTTAGGGTCATTTTGGGGTTAACCCCTAAGAGTCACAAACAAAACATGATCTAGACAAGTGTGAGAGAGCGTTTTGAAAATAACGTGGAGTGTAAAGCATAACTAAAAAATTCACCATAGAAATGTGTCCACAACTTGTGGATAAGTGCAAATTTATAATTTTTATGAAATTCTACTGTAGAGATGCAAAGTTCATAGTGCTTGATTACTAGGTTGTTCCTTGTATCCAGATCCGAAAACATCTGCTGTGACGCTTAGGAGTTACGAACAATTATTCAGAAATTGGGTGTAGCTCAAACAAAAACCGATGGAAACCGAAATCATACAAATATATTGCATAAAATACTTGAGAGCATGTATCATAAATGGTGATTCTTTTCGCCCATTACAGAAAAAAAGTTAGGACGTGGGACATAATGTGAACCGCCCCTCACATCCTAGGAATTCTTTCCACAGCTTGCTCCTCTTCTACAGATTCTTCCAAGCCACAAGACCCATCAAGTGCTCGACTGTCGTCCCGTGTGAATCAGTACCTCCCAGTTCCGGCCCCCATTAAAATACTGCATGTGCAGAAATACACCTGCACTCTCCCCTTTGCATACACCCAAAGCACTCAAGTGAAGAACTTACCTGCAACAGAAAGAAAAATCAAAAGATAAGATATATAGAAATAAAACTGTAAATTGCTCTCTTTCTCCAGTTTGATGACGTTGCCCAACATCACCAAACTTTTGTTTCAAATGCCTAGACAGAAACCCCACAGAAAAGTTTAATCTTGACAAGTGCATTTAGGTTGCTTCATACTAATTTCTCGACATTCCACACTATTTAAATATTTACTGATGCTACAATGAGTTTCAGCAAAAATTATTATAATAAATAAAATTTAAAAGACTTGGCAACTACTACAAAGTTGTAGAAAGACAAACTAGCGATATCAAGTTGTAAACCAAGTGAAATCAAAATATACAAAGAGTTGCATGCACTTCCAAGTGGGCAAGTGGTGGATCATGAGGTAACTTTCCAAGATAAGGCAACCTAATTGTTGAAACAACCTAAATGCACTATTTGGTGTAGTTAAAGTATTGTGCATTTCACCCTTGATTATAAAAATGGCATTTCTGAGTTATTGGCCATAACTAGGTGCTTATAAACATGGTTGGTGCAATAAGAATATAGGTTGAAGTAAGGTAACCGCATCCATACCTGAGCGTTTAAGGGTGTTTAAGGGTTTAGGGTAATTCAGAGTCTTGAAAAATTCAGGAATTTTTTTGTAGGGTTAGCCTTTCAACAAGCTATTTTGGAACGTAATTTTTGTGGAAAAAAGTATAGTAGATTATTTTATATTAAAGAGCAAAGTTGCAGCTCATAGGTCCCTATTAGTAACTCTAAATTACCTTTGAAGATGCTTCAATGTATTCCTATACATGTATTTGACGGTCCCAATCCCAACCATCTCACAGCAATTTAGTAATTGACATGTGGCAAGATTTTCTTATGCAAGGGACATTCACTGCTCCACTTTGAGTTCACAATGAGTGATGAACACCTCAAAAGTAGGGCTCCACTTTCGGAACTGCTCATGTATGGGTGTTGTTACCTTAGTTAAAATCTTCACACTAAGTCCAGATTGCTGCATAACACTGGTTTAGTCCATTGTACATTACACTAGTTTGTGGACGTAATTATGACTTCAAAGCCTTCAATGGCAAGTTACACTACCTTGGAAAAGTGAAAAAATAAAACCAGGGCTAAGGGGAGCGGAGATTGGGGATGGCATAACCAGGGAAATGGCCGGTGTAGGTAGGGAAATATGTATAATGAATATTGCATTTAGGTTGCCTTTACGATTACTCGATTAGGTTGTCTTATTTTGGAAAGTTCTCTCATGATTGATCGTTGAATCATTTGGAAACACATGTAACTCTTTAGTTTTTAAGATTTCACATGATTTATGATGTGGATGTCACTATTTTTTTTATTTGCATCATCATTGTTGTTGCTAGGTCCTTTAAAACTGGTTTATTGCAATAGCTAATAATGAAAATTATTGTAGCAAGTAGTAAATATTTTTACTCTGTAGAATGTCAAGAAATTAGTGTGGGGCAATGTAAACGCAATATTCAATGTACACCAAATAGCGCAATTAGATTGCACCATACTGATTTCAAGGCATTTCACACTATTTAAATATTTATCAAGATTACAATAACTTTGGTTAATAATTATTGTGATAAATAACAAAGTAAGCAAAGGTTGGGTGCAACAACAAGCACCAAAGCCAAGAAGCAAGGAAGCTATAACTTTACATAGAATCATGAATTATTGTAGCATAAAGAGAGTTGCATGCCCTTCTAGGTGGTCAATGGTGAGTCATGAGGTAACTAACTAATTTTACCAAGGTAAATCAACCTAATAACATGATATATTAGATAGATATGGAGTTATGCAACTATTTGTGGAGTGTTAACTACCATTTTTTCAAGTTGGTGTAATGTGTCATTGACAATTTTTTTCCCACAACACTACAATACACTTTTGTCATATTAAGCTTCTACTCATTTTTCTACAATAAGTCAATAACTTCTAATTTGTTTTCCTTCCCATGAAAAAGTTGATTTTAAATAAGACGCCATAAATAAGCGCATACTCTATCTAATATGGTGTTGAGGCAACCTAAATGCACTAAGGTAGTATGCTCTAATTGCAACCCTCTCCAATAAAGAGCCTCATAGGTAGCTGAGGAATGGATATGAAGTGGTTTTTGAATGGACCCCTTCAAGTCATAAAAGAAAAGGTGTATTCTATTGTAAGAGCCAATCATACACCTTGGTTTCATTCATCTCTTTACAAGTTGCAATGGGGACAATTTATGGAAGACCTAGAATCACAAATAGGTGTCTACTTCAAAAAACTCTAAAAATCCGTCAACAATTCAATAATGCTTCAAAAAATATGAAAAAAATTGTGTTACACTTAGTATCCATTTCTCTTTGTCTTAAAAATTACACAATTTTTTTCTTGTCTTGATAGGCCCATGAAAAAGTAGATCAGCTCTTAAAGTGACGGTTTTAGAGCATCTCCACCAATCTAGGCTCTTTCAAAAGTTTCCATCTATTTCAACTAGCCCTCAAGCCCCTTGATCTCCACCCATGCTCTTTGAAAAGGCGACCTTACGTTCCAACACGCCCCATAAATAATCAAGTGACCACTTATCAAAGAACGTAGAGAATAAAATTCACTAAATTGAGGATGAATAGTGGTGTAAAGGGCCTTTGCTAGACACGGTAGGATAAAGTGTTTAGAGAGGATTTTGAAGGGGGCCTCAACACTTTCTTCCACTTTGAACGTGTTTGAGCCACCGTTGGAGATGCCCTTAGAGCTGAGTACCTTATATTTGGTGTAGCTGATGGCTAAAACGGTCCTGAACGTGGTGATTTGACTGGGGACTCACCGCCGCACCTGGGGTGTGGGGGGGGAGAGAAAATAACATTAAAATACGTGGAGACCGGATGACCCGGTAGGAAGGAGGGAGAAAAGGAGCTACAATAGGATTGATAAATCACGAGCGCAGGCAGAGAGGGGGGGGGGCAAAGCAGGTGGGGGGCAGGCAGGTAGGCAGGAGGGGGCAGGCAGGCAGGTAGGCGGGTAGGCAGGAGGGGGGCAGCTACCCTTGGCGTCGCTCCGACAGAATACGGCAACGTCATCTGGGGATCGGACGGTCGTGAGACTTCGCTGGCATAATATTTTAATGGGGATTTGAATGGCATGGGGGGTGGCGCACAACCTGGTTGGGACAAGCCAGCGCGGTCTCGGCTAACCTTGGCCGCTTCTCCTCTTTGTCTTATAACTGCGCTCTAGTCCGAGCACTCCAGCCCGCGCTTTCGCCAGCCTCTCGAGCTACGTTACGACTGCACTCACTTCCCCACTACCACCATCACTACCACCACCACCACCACCAGTGACTTCGAATCCTGGCGTCGCTGTTGCACCCTAGATTATTATTTCGCAGTATCGCTCTAGTGATAGTTTATGCGCAGGCAAACCTTTCTGGTCGTCATGGTTCAGGCTGGTGGTGTTTGACGAGGGTTTCGCTTGGGAGGAAAAGCTAGATAGAAAGCGAGAGTGAGAATTTTGGCGCTGGGTGGAGTTTGAGGATGAGCAGGATGGGGAGAGTAATTAGGGAAGTGGGGGATGCGGGTTGAGGATCGACGACAGCGACGGGATTCTGTGTGTGTGGGTGTTTTGGTTGTTGGTGAGATTGGTTTGAGCGAGCAGGTTGTTGGTGTTGGTGTAGTTGTAGTTGTTGTTGGTGTTGGATGAGTGGTGAGGTGGAGGGGGGATGACCTGGGCGAGGGCGTGTGGGTGTTGGGTATGTGTACATGGCCGGCGTGGAAGACGTGGGAGCTGCACGGCCAGGCTCCGGCGCGCCAGCATCTGACGACGAGCAGAGTGGGAGCAGTGGGCGGGGGCACGAGAGAGGACGTCGAGCTGGAAAGCAACCAGCAATGGGGGGAGCGGCGGGGACGGGAGGGCAGCAGCAGCAGCAGCAATTAGCCATACTGGAGCCGGGGCGGAAACCGCGCGGCCGGCCACCGGGATCCAAGAACAAACCGAAGCCGCCGGTGATCATAACGCGCGAGAATGGCAACGCGATGCGCCCGCACATCTTGGAGGTGGCAGGCGGATGCGACGTGGGCGACTCCGTGGCGTCTTTCTCGCGGCGCCGGCAGCGCGGCGTGTGCGTGATGGGCGCGAGCGGGACGGTGTCGAACGTGACGCTGCGCCAGCCCACCACTCCGGGCGCGACCGTCACGTTCCACGGCCGCTTCGAGATCATCTCCCTGTCGGGCGCGTTTATGCCGCACCCATCCTCCGCGCCCACCACGGGCCTCACGGTGTCGCTCGCGGGCGCCGCGGGGCAGGTCCTGGGCGGCAGCGTGGTGGGCTCGCTCATGGCCGCGGGGCCCGTGCTAGTAATCGCCGCGTCCTTCGTTGGCCAGACTTACGAGCGCCTCCCGCTGGACCCTGATGACGAAGGCGGCCTGTCAATGGGCGGACCTGGTTCTAGCTCGCAACAGCAGCCTCCGCTGGCCATCCACGCACCCGAGCTCAATTACCCCTCGGGATTGCAATCGCTCTACGGCATTGTCACCCCCCAGAACCCCAACCTTGGCAGCAATCAGCCGCCACCGCCGCAGCAGCAGCAGCAGCAATTGTCCACGCAGGACGTGCTCTCCCAATGGCACCAACAGGGCGGCGGTAGCAGCAGCCAACACCAGCACCCCCATTCCGGTCACGGCCATCACCAACGGCCCTCTCAGTACTCTTAACCAGCAGCCAGCAGCCAGCTTTTCTTCCCCACTAGCTCGAGCTGGCGATCCGGGGGCCTCGTGTACATGCCAATCGAAGACGCCACCACCGCCTTCGACCTCTCGAGTTAGCCCGACTTTCCCAATGCAATCTGAATGGGCGCCAGCTAGGCAATCAATCGTCTACCGCAACCAGACCCCCCCCCCCCCCCCATCTCCTGCCCTTCTAAGGCAGGCAGTTCTCTAACCCAGCTTTGAGATCAGTGTAATAACTCGAAGAAACCTTCAATTCTGCTGCCTTGCTTTTTATTCTTCCCAGTGCGATCCGGTGGTCCACCATCAAGAGTCCAGATAAAGACAATGCCTAGGCGCGCTTTGACAGCAAACCTAAGCCACTGACTAGTAGTACTGGTAAAAGTCGCTCTTTTGTAGCTTTAGTTAGCCCTTCGCTTCGCTTCCCTTCCCTTCCCTTTGCTTGCAGGTGCTTGATTGATTCTCATGCTTACAGTGCATGAATCAATTTGGACGTGCTCTCCAAAAGTGCGTTAAAACAGTTCTACCTGGCTTAAATTACGTCTAGGTCTTTTTGTCGAAGCATTTTTGTAGGCACGGTTGTTGTTATTGTTGTATTTTTTCTTTTTCTTCTTCTCTTCACCTCTTGGTTCTTGCCCCCCCTTTTCTGTGCAGCTGATGACGAACCTCTTGTTGCACAACCAACTAGTGCCAGTCGCAACCATTTTTCTATATATCCCGTCTCCAATATATATATATCTAAATTCGTAGTTCCACCGTCCTGTAGTCTAATCTAATTAGTTTCAGGATAACTTATATAACCAGAAGGATTTATTTAGTTCTTCTCTTTCCGCGGTGGCAGCTATTCCCATGTGTGGTGTAGTGGTTTTGCTCCCCGTCTCTCTGCCGGTGTCTCTCTCTCTTCTCTCTTCTGTAGATTTTGAACCCCCACTATTGAATAGTGAAAACTGTTTTATTTGCACAGTATTACGATGCTGCACTTGTTGGCTGTTCTTAGTAACAGCGACCAATCAATACAATTTTTTTTGCATTCCAGAGTTTTGTTCTTTCGTTCTTCCGATATTTGCATCCTTTCTATTCTGTCGTTTCAAAGCTAATGCTTGTTTGAGACTAAGGGGCTTTGTTGTCAATTACAGACCATTAGGTTTTGTAAATTAATTCGAGATTCAGGGTGTGGTAATCAGAACTTAGAATTACGTTAAATGTTCATCAAGGAAAGAGAGCTTCATAATTCTTCACTATCGTTTTCAGTAGCAGTTCATTGATGGGAGAAGTGTTTACCTAGCAGTTTCATTTTGATTCGCTTTCCTTTCTTAAAAATTGCTTTTGTGAGTGTGTATTGAAGTTGGAACGACCGGTCGGCTACCTTTCTCGCGTCAACCTTTTCTCTGATCGTACGTGAGGGACCAGCTTTGAGGGCTTTGCATGTGCTAGCAACACCTTGGCCAAAGTTTTCGTCCTTGATTCAGCTTTAGATTGCCAGCTCAACCCTTTAGTACTGGAAAGATCATTAAAAAGGTTCAAAAATTTCCTGGTTGAAATCTGTGTGTACATCCACCCCCTTCCTCGTCCTCCTCCCCCTCCGTTGAACAACCCTAATACGAATGATGTGTTACACCCTAAGGCGACACTTATCATGAATTCAGCAAAACCTTGTCAGTGAGGACGGAGGAGGAACTCGTATATATTATCATGATGGTCATTTTCTAATAGAAATCAAGTGGTATTTCCACATATGTTTAATCATTCATATGATTCAGCCTAGCATACATACACACATACACGTCCTTCGAATTTCCCTGCTCCAGTGACACGACTATACTAATCTCTAAATCCTTACATAACCAGATAACAGCATGCACCGTGGCTGTAAAGTGTAGACTGAGCCTGTAATTAACCAAGCCGCCGTCTTTAGCAAACGTACCAACTTCCAACTGTAGAAGTATTGCAGGCGTTGCATCATTTAGTTTGCTTGTTTGTCTCAGGGGCTTGCAAAAACACTAAAGAATGTGAATATTGTACTCAACTTGAATAGCGTCGCAGAGAGGACCAGCGATGTACGTGGCATCTCTCAGGGGGGAAGGGGCCATCACTGACATCAGACATCTGCTGTTTTTTTTTATCATCAGTTCATGATCTAGATTGAGTCTAGAGTACTCTAGATTGTAGGGGACCCTTCAGGTGAGGTGAGAAGTGAGAGCCCCAGAGAGGCAGAGAGAGTCGGCTCAAGCGTCAAGGGCGGCTGGTCGGCTGGTGTGACCCTCAACGGCGTGATTATACAAGTCACTGCCAGTCTAGTCTCAGCCCAGTTGCAACGTTGTGCGCGTTACGTGTCCCTGCTGATTGTTGAGTTCCCTCCGCTTTTCGGCTGCGTGACTGTGCTCACTTTAACTTAGTCTCCCACCATGGCGGTGCCAATGCATCTGTGGTGCTTGTTGCTTTGTTTTGTTGTCTATGTGTCTGTCTATTCTAAGGTAGGAGGCTCAAATTTCGTTTGGGTTCTAATTGCATGCACTATCTAAGAACAAGTGACATGTTCTTGCTCAAATTTCGTTTGGGCTCTAATTGCGTGCACTGTCTAAGAACAAGTGACATGTTCCTTTACATTTGATTACTTTATTCTATTGATAAGTTAGATAGGCTTAGCAAGTTGACCAATTTGAGCCTCTTACCTTACGCAATTCTTCGGCAGTTTTTATGTGTCTCTTCCGGACAGTTTTTGGCCAAAGTGTTGTAATGCACCTGCCTCTTTTCATTTGTGTCAAAAATTAATATAAATAACAGCACTGCACTGAATCATGATACCAATTGTATCTGATCTGGAGCACTTCATGTTCATGAGCTGTAATACGTGCTATATCAACATGGTCTGTTGGAATTTGGGAAGCCCCCTTTTCAACAGAGGGCATGTAATGTCCATGTCACTCGCATTGTGGCGAAATTTGGGACCTTTCGAAGATCGAGAGAGAATGAACTGTAGAATTTAGAGGTCACCTTTGAAAGTTAGTACTGAGATAATGGTAGTTGGTGCTAAAAGCGTCCCCCCTTTTACAGGCCTGATTCAGTTTTTTTTTAAAGGTTTGCAACTTTGCATGTTTCAAACATTTTTGACAAATTGGAAGTCCCATGTCATTCTTTTGTAGTCATGTTTTTTGAACTCTTATGAATTTCTGAAGTTCAAATGAATCTTTTTGAGTTGAAATGATATAACTAAAGGCTCTAAAAGCGTCCTCATCTTGAAATGGCTCTCTAAAATAGTCCTCATCTTAAATTTTTCACTGTCAAGTGTCAACATATTATAGAATGCAATATATACGTGTGTGCTACAGGACGCTTTCAAAATCCAAACTTTTTGAGAGCACGGCTGCTCCCAAAGAAGAGGATTCTATATCTTTTTGCTTCTAAAGGTCTTCAGAGGAAACGATACAGTATGGTTTGAAAGTAACAAATTAGTCCCTCTGTCCCTCTAAAAACGTACAAAAAGCTTCCTTGTGAAGGGTTAACTGTGCTTTTAGTCTTTGGGCTAGTGATACATGCATATTCTAGAATCAATGTGCCATCTACCAAATGTATGCAAAATCACTAGCTTTGAAATTGTGGTTTGGGCACCCAAATTCCATGCAAAAAGTATCATAATTGTGCATGCTGCCGTCTAATCCTTAGTATTGATAATTGAAAGATTAGTAGCAACAGTAGTACCTCATATGGGCAAAACCAAGCTTGTTAAAAGAGGAATGTTCTTTAATTGCTTAACTTATCCCATGAGATCATTGAACATGACAAATGCTTTCTCAGTGTTTGAAATTAACAAAAAGAACTTTTTAGGAGTTCAAAAAATGTGTTTGATTTGGAGCTTTTTTAAGGGACAGAGTGAGTACTAAGTTGGCCTTGGTACTTTTTGCCTTGGACTTAAGGTAGAAGCATCTAAATGCAACACTTGTTTTGAATCTGTAGATCTTGAGGGTAGTTACGAAATAAAATGATGTGAGATTGTTAGGAAATGGTTTAGAAAACCAACAAAGTTAGTTTTGTATTTTTTTGAGCTTGGATGATTATAATATGAATTTTTGAAAACAACTATGTAGACACATCTATTGTGGACACTAAACTAAGACCAAAGTTGGCACGGAAATACCCAAAAGTAACATACTCTAACCTTGTATCCCACACAGGTGATTGGTCACTTCTTGAAAGAGTGACAACTTCTTGAAAGAGTAACAATTTCTTGGAACCTCACATGCCTTCTTTGAGTCCACTTGCACTTGGATTTAGGTTCTTTTCTAGGGATCCGTAAACGAATCCTGTCACATTTGTGTACTTCTACCTTGTCATGCCCTCAGCTATGGTGGATTGCGCTTCTACATGGAGGTTTACTGGTTCATTCCTTCCTATTCAGAAACAGGAATGTCAGAACATTCTCCACTGAACCTGGACATTTCTTCGCCTTCTGCTCCGCTAGACTGCCACGGCGTCTTTTCTCCTAAACTATCATCATCTAATTCAAGTCTTGACTCACGCAACAACAACAACAGTACGTTCGATTAAACTCATAAAATCCAGTTACTTTATTTCAATATCTTTTGATAAAAATCGGCGCTAAACGGAAGTGAATTTCATTGACACCTTCCCCTCTCTTCAGTAAAAAACTCAAAACTCTTCAAATTGAGAAGCACATTGCGAGTTATTTAGTTTTTTCAACACAGCATGCATCCACCAGAAGTTGGGCTGATTGTCCTGCACAATCTCTGCTCGAAAGTGTTGACTCTGGAATCAAGGATCCTACCGTTGCAGCAGTGTTCTAACACATGGCACACACAATTCAAACATATGGGTGAATCCACTATTAGTTAACTATCTTTTGCAGTATTTGAGTTCATTCTCAGCTTAGTCTACAGTATATTGCTAGAATTAGCGGAATCCAGGTAACGTTTCCTAACTATAATTAACGTCCGAGTAGCTGTCAGTCTGTCACTACTCGCCTCTCTCGTCGTACTAAGCTTAGCGCCGATTGTCTACTCTAGTTCACTTCACACTTCCACAGATGGGAACACATCCCTACCGACAGGACACTGATGCTTGAACAGAAAAACCACCATAAGAATGTGGGACCTGGAAGACTGGAGCATGAATGCATGATCATATTTATATCAATAGATTATAGTAGCTTCGTCACCCATCGTACGCTCCTCTAAAACAGTTTTAATCATAAATAGTTTACCGCCGATAAGTCCGACTTGGTTAACGCACCGACCTACCCTGTGTAGCACCAAGTAACTATGCTGGTTTTCCTCCGGTAAATCATGGTAATTTACTCTTACTAGTGTTGTTTTAATCTCTACAGGGTATACCAATCAATGAGACAATCAATTGTAGGTAGGAGGCTCATAAACCGACCATCTAAGGGCTGAAACTGAATATTGGGGAGGTGAATCTTCTTGAAATGTTTTTGAGTGAATTTTTCTTGAAAGACGAGAGAAATTGGCATCTAACCCAAGTTGTTTCATATTTTTTGGGGTTTTGTGAAATTGGTTATGAAAATTTGAAAGCAAAGTGGCATAGGGCTCTAAATTCGCCCACCTCCTCAAATGTACATTTGTACATTACTTGTACATTATTGAAGACTATGAAAAATAACAAGTACAAATAGAGTATATTAAGAAGGTGGGCAGTTTTAAAGTTTGAGCGCTTTTAGAACCACGTATTTTAGTTCCAAATGAGAATCTGGTTTCTGGATCCAAACTCCATCCACACTTACACCATTTACAGTTTTACACAAGTAAGAAAATGATTAATAGAATTTCTATCACCATATATTGGTTTCTTTGAATGATGGTTTTTAACCCCTAAAGGATTGTTCACCCTTTTGGGGGACAAATGGGATTTTGGGCATATACTTAGAACCAAATTATTTTGTGTGGTTCAATTTTGAAACTTCTATGGAAGATGGAGAATTCAAAGATTTGTGTGGGCATCTAATTTTTTCTTCACTCCAAAATTTGTTGAAGAAGTTATGTATAAATTTCTAGAAAATGGGGGAAGGTGGGTAGCCCAAAAACTTCTTTGAAAATTGCATTTTCTAAAAGAAAATCTGAAATTGGTTCTTTAGACTTTCATACATGTAGGAAGCTTCGAATCATGCAATTTTGGTTGATGAGATGAAAATTATGAGAAGATTTAGTTTGCGGGTAAGTATGGAGTCTCTCAAAACCATATCTACCCGCAAACTAAAAGTTCTCATAACTTTTGTCTCATCAATAAAAATTGCATGATTAAAAGCTTCCCATACATATATAAATCTAAAGAACTGATTTTGGTTTTTTACCTTTTTAAAAATGTAATCTTTAAAGAAGTGTTTGGGCTACCCACCTGCCCCCGTTTTCTAGAAATTTATGTATAACTTCTTCAACAAATTTTGGAGTGAAGAAAAAATTAGATGCCCACATAGATCTTTGAATTCCCCATCTTCCATAAGAATTTCAAAAAACTACACAAAATAGTTTAGTTATAGGTACATGCCTAAAATCCCATTTATCCTCCAAAAGGACCAACAATCTTTTAGGGGTTAACCCCTAAAGAACCACGCCCATTATTTTGTGAAAATAACTGAAAACTGCCACTTTTGGGAAAATAAGCACAAAAATAGGAAAAAAAGTTTTTTGAAAATTCATTTGTAGGATCTTGCCCTAGAATATGGGAGATGCTTGTGGGAAAAAATCATCTCATTCTAGATGTAGAGGAGTGAGATATTGACATCCAAAGTGCAAAAAAAATTCCCTAGTGCCCAAATATTTTAGAAGCCTTTGATCACTCCAATATCAAAAAAGTTGCTTTACGCAAAGTTGAGGTTTATTTTTCCCATGTTGAAGACCAAGTTGGGTATGTGTGGGAGAATTTTTAAATGAACTAGAGGTGTGGATCATACTTTGTAAAATATTGCAATTTTATAAGCCATGCCATGAAATTTGCATATACACTAGGCAAGATTGGAGGATTTATGCAAAATTGAGAAATATGAGTTATTTTGATCCAAATGGTAAAAACCAAGGAATCTTAGTTTACTACAGCTTCAAAAAAAAAAGTAAAACATCAAATTTAACAAGGGGCAAAAGGATTGAAGGGTAGGAGTTCCATATGTGCCCGCAAATTAAAACTTCTCGCTCATCAATCAACATTGAATGATTCAAAGCTTTCCACATAATTATATAAAAATTTAAAGAATCAATTTCAGATTTTTATTTTTTTACATGCAATTTTTAAATTTTTTTTGGAATGCCTAGATTGCCTGCCCTCCTCCGTTTTTCAAAAATTCATGCATAACTTCTTCAATAAATGTCAAAATGAAGAAAAAATTAGATGTGCACTTACATATTTGAATTTCCCACCAATGTTAAAAGTTTCAAAAATTTATAAAAACTAGTTTAGTCAAAGGTACATGCCCATGGTCAATTGTCCCCCAATGGGACAGTTCATCCTTTAGGGATTAACCCCGAAAGGACCATGGCCTTTATTTTGTCAAAAGACACTCAAAACTGTCACCTCTATGGCAAAGAGTAAAAAAGTCTGAAAATCAGGCATTTTGCATATCTAACCGTAGGATCTTGTGCTAGACTATTATTAGAATGTGTCATTCAAAACTCAAGAACTTTAATTGCACAGATTGGAAGATATTTGCATTTAAAAACTTAAAAACAACTTTTTTTGCACATTGCTTGACTAGATTTTTTAACTTTGAACATTTTTAACTTAAATTTTTTGCACCACAAAGTTTAGAATTCTACTTTTGCATGGTGGGAAGTTGAGTTGGGAATCTTGGGAAAAAATTTCAAAAAAGAATACTTAATTTTCATTCTTTGAAAAAGCATTAAGTAGAGGAAGGTATGAGATTCAAGAAAAACTTAAATTGCTAATAACCTTGCAATGGAATTGAAACGCAATAATTGCAATGGTGAGATTGTTCTAGAAAGCAAACTTCACCTTCTCCAACAATTTTTTTGAAAAAATGTTAAATCTGCATTCAAAAGTGAAGTTTATAAGTTATTTTTTCAAAAAGATGCTTGAGTTGCCCAAAAAACAAGATTGTCCATAACTTTCTCATAACTAGTCCAAATGGAATGAATCAAAGCTCCAGAAGTAGATAAAGATATAATCTATGAGAAAAGAAAATTTAATATTTTTTTCAAGTTTTTATAAGAATTTTTTTTGCTGCCCCTAGTCCCCAAATTTGTGCTTATTTGGGCATAACTTTTGCTCCCTGGCATCAATTGGAATAAAAATTATATTCCCCAAAAGCTAATGTATTTTTCTATCTTCGAAAAAAGTTTCAAAAAATCAAGACAAAAATTGAGGCCGTAGGTACTTGCCCAAAATCCCATTTGTCCCCCAAAGGGACAATGGTCCTTTAGGGGTTAAAGAAAACAAGTAAAGTTAGTGTTGTTGAATTAATAACAAAATGTTAATAAAATACACTACACTACAGATCGGCTTTAGCCCAGCATTTAATAAGTTGGCAAATTTTTGCCTATATCTTACCTCAAATCTCAAGTGGCTATTGGTACACTAAAATTTTCATGTGAAAAGTTGGATGAAATGACTAGATTCTTCCTGGAGCAAAATCCAATTTGCTAGATTTTGAATAAAAGTAGCTTATAATAGCAATTTTTTAGATAAACGTCCATAGATCATTCATTTGTTCCAATTTTAGCTATAATTTCCCTACCTGCCTGCATTCTGGGGTGCGGGTCGCTCTACCCCGCAGAAAACAAAAATTAAACCCTGCTTTAGCCTTTAGGGATTAAGAAAATACTAACTTCTGATGTAATATAATAACGTTAGCAGAACCGTCAAAATGAGCTTTCTATAACCGTAGCTGTGAATGAAGTACGTTACTAGACAGTTTACTCTAACTTACGTCATCTCTGACTCGCTGCTTACAAGTTCGGCTGATTGAAGTTGAAAAATAGGAGTTCAAAAGTGTAAAATTAAATGCATAATGCTTAAAATAAAACTTTGTCTAACTTACTTTTGCTCTTGATGGAGCGCCCTGGCGCCTGAATTTACGACCCGGGCTGCTTGCCGGCCCGGCAGGCAGTCTCGAGAACCGATTGATTCGGCTTTCATTTAAGGTGACAGAACCGGCGTTTAAGAAGCATCTGATAAGTTTTTATATATACTTTTAATTCTGAGCGGCGAGGGGAATCCTAGATGTGTTCATGCCTTCATGGGTGATTGGAAATCCGGGCACCACCACGGGTCGACTAAATTTGACTGATGCTGCAGCAGTGAGCAGCGTGCTCCGCCGTGGCATAGGCGAGAAGAGCGGCGTTGTGCATTACAGTCTTTACAGAAACCCGCACGACACCAATAGAAGTCATATCCAGATTCCAGACGAGCATTTCGACGCACGTCCTGGAGAAGGGAAACCGCCGCTTCCAAGAGCACACGTCGTCGTCTTGCTCGCTCGCTGGCATGGCCCTCTCATATTACTGCACATACGTCGATGTGGGGCCACGGTGGAAAAAGCACTGTTGTTTTCACATTCCAGAAAGGGATTTGATATGCGTACCACACCTTCTTGCCTATCCCATCACACCCCGGGGTAAATTTAAGATTTCTACCATCAAAAACTCAAATTTGAGAATTTGAAATGCAAATTTGGACTTAGAGACTGTGTTGTTGTTTAGAATCACAAAAATAGTACTAAATGAACAACACCCAATGGAAAAGCTCATCTTTTTTTATAAACAAATGTAAAAGTTATACTTTTCCCCCAGCTAAGCTTTTTCATTTGGTGTTGTTCAGGTACAACATTTTTTATGATTCTAGAAAAAATCCAAGTCTCTCAGTCCAAACCTGAATTCCAAGTTCTCAAATTCAGCTTTTTGATGGTAGAAATCTAAAATTTACCCCGGGGTGTGGTACAATAGTTCAAAAGGTGTGGTACACATATCAATTCCCTTCCGGAACATGTGAGAATTCTCCTTATTTATCATAAGGAGATTGAATTTGAGAATTTGGAATTTTTATTTGGATTCAAAGACCCTGCTTTGGTCTTGAACTTTGGTCTTGAACTTAAGAGTAGGATATAATTGACAAAAGCAAGGGGGCAAATTATTACTATAATATTACCTTTGTTGGGGAAAATACCTAAGTGAACTTTTCCGCCTTGGCCCCACATTGACATGTATGCAGTAAACTTAGCCTCTGGCATGGGGCTCTCAGAAGGTAATTGTACCCATACTTGAGCGATCCCCAATGCCACACTCTATATTTAGGATATTTTTCAAACACTCTTGAACCCAAAGTGGAGTAGTGCACATTCAAGTACCACATGTCAACTTAGGAGCTAGTTTGGGAAGGTTGGGACATTAGAGAAAATATGAGCCCTCTACAAAACCCCTAGGAACCCCTTTCAAGGGGTCTCCTTAATTGTTTTAATTTGTACTTTGGGAAAAAATACATTCCTTACACCCTACTATGCCTTTGAGTACAATCATGGCTCACTTTAGCATGTCCAATTTTCATTAGGCGTCACAATTACATGTACATATTACCATGGTCCTTTTTCTCTATATTAAAACCTTTAACCTAGTACTTGTGAGGGTAACATTAGTTATGATTGTGTACAATAGTAGGAGAATAATTAAGAAATTGTGACATAGTACTAGATTGCCATTTTCTGTTCATAGTTTTAGTGATGTACATCATACAAGGTAGAGACACTTCACACCTGCTTTTAATGTACCCACTCTACGCCCAATAAATGTTAGAGAGACCATTCTTAAGGGCCTTGTAGAGGGTTCATATTTTTTCTAATGTTGGGACAGCCAAGTGCTTATATAGGAACACATCCAAGCAGTTTCAAGGATAGTATAGTGTTGCTAATAGGGACCCTATAAGTTGCAACTTTGCCTTTTAATATAAAATAATATACAATATCTCTTTTCACAAAAATTACGCTTTTGGATAGCTTGTTGAAAAGTTACCCTGGGTTTTTCCCCCTGAATTTTCCAAGACCTTGAAGTACCCTAAACCCTTACGGTAGGAGCACCCAATTGCAACACCAGCCGTTCTCAGACATCTAAAATTAAACCTAACTTAAACAAATTTGCACCCAATCAAGACACGAATGCACTCAAACAAGACACAAATGCACCCAAACCAGACAAGCAAGTTGACATAAGGGGATAGAAATTGTGTAGGTGGCAATTTTTGATTGGATCTAACATGCGCATGACATGGTCTTGTTGTTGTCGCTATTTCAAGAATCTAGTGTCTACAATAGGTAAGTCTAGAGAGTTGTCTTCAACAATTCATAATTTATTCATATAATCTCAAAAAATTCCAAAAACAATTTTTCTTGCATCTATATCCATTTGTTAACAAGCCCATATCATCAAATTCTCAGGGAGACCCTCCCAATTACCACATCTGAGGTAAGTGTCGCATTTGGGTGCTTCTTGGGTATGGGTACGGTTACTTTAATCATTATCAATCCGTGGCCCCCTACCACTCTACCAGGCTACCTTTCGATGAAGTTCGTTCGTTCGGCACTCCAGCTCGTCCCCCGTCATGTGTGCACGTGGTCCGCATGACGACGAGGTTGCTTACGTCGCAGATTCACCTTTAGAGGGTTGCAAGATTCGGTCAATCCAGCTATGAATTCCCTTTCAAGTTTCAACGACTAGACGGTACATTATTTTAGTGAAATGTCGTCGTCGTCGCAGTTGGAAAATGTTGATCAGTCATTCGTTCCAGCAAAGCTGGGAGGGCAGCCAAGTTAATCAGGAAAGCACGGAGACAGTGTTAGAGCGGGGGTTTCGGGTTTCCCAACCATTGCCTTGCTTTTCTGCCGAGTGTCTTCTTTTGTCTTCTTCTGTCAGATCGACTCTCAGGTAAGGTAGTTGCGCTGGCAAGGACTTAAAATACAGTGGCATTTGAAATACAGTGGTGCTTGGTTAACGTCAACTTTTGTGATAGAAGCCATTGAATAGGATCACATTTCCACCCCCTTTTATCCAAAATGTGTATTAACCCTTAAAGGATAGGTCAATTACAGTGGTTTGGTTGTGCTTGCGTGTATTCGCTACGGACAAAAAACGTCCGCCTCATCCTTTAAGGATTAAGAGCCCTCTTAAGGTCAAGTGCTTGCGTACTATCAATGCTTGCTTATTATGAGCCTTGTTAAGGTCAAGTTTGCATACAATCAATTCTTACTTTTTGTCAAGGCCCGTTAGTGAACTAGAAACAAACTAGAAACATAGGTGGGAAAGCACCTCCAAAGTTGCAACCACTAGAACTAAGGAGACAAAGTAATGCAAATGGAGTGATTGTTTGTTTATATTCAATGTTTGGATACGTTTTTTCTAACCCGGAGTGTTGATCTTATCCAAGCACCACTGGCAGTAGTGGAAATAGCAGTGCGTCATAATAATCGAGGATCCGAAGTTATGATAATTTCTTAACTACTGACAAAGCAAGGATCACCTTTCTCCTAGTTTCCTTGACTCCAGTTTTTTGCAGTCGGGACTCAGGCGTGAGTTAAGTTAGTTACCACGCGGATTCATTCATTCAATTACACAACTCAGATCCATTCCGTGTCTCCGGGCACCGAGTCCTCCTTGGAAACCATACTTGGGAGTTGGGAGGCAGCAGGGCTGGACTGTAGTGACAGTACTTACTGTAGTCAATATTGCCGTTTAATTGAATATATATCGTGCGCTACAATGGATAACCGTCAAGCAAGTTAGCTGTTTGAAGTCATACTAAGCTTACAGTCTCTTAGGGCCTCCTTCCATGCTGCATAGGTGGGCAAGTTTATTTTTGGTCTTTGCCCACACCTGGTAATATGTCCAAGGGAGAGTCCATTGAAATGTGAATTAAGGTCCTTCCATGTGGGAGCCAGTGAAGAACTTTTTGACTTGTGCGAGCAAGTGAATGGATTCTACTTACCCTTCTCTACCAATGGGAGAAAGTTGCAGATTCAGGTGACCTTCCACAAGAGGTCATAAAGAGAAAAACAACCTTCTATTGTACTGTAGAAGCCAACCGATCAATCGATAAAATTGGAAACCCTGCTTTCCCATGCACTGAAGTTACCCAATCGACATGCTGGCCCTAACCCTAAAGGTCCTTCCATGTGAATCTATCAAAGAAGGTTTTTGGACTTTAGCTGGACGTTTGCCTACCAATGCAGCATGGCAGGACGCCCTTATTGGGGGGGGCCTTATGCTGCCGTAACTTAGTAGCCTGTCTTTCTTTCTAGAGGGACCCACCCACCCGGCCACACATACAGTCAGTCCATACACGCCGTACTCTCGTTTTCCCCGGCCCAACAGTGCCCCGCTTCACTGCTCCCAAGATTGTTGTTTTTCGATCCTTTTAATTTATTGCTTGTCAGGCCAAGGGCTAGGGACCAGAAAAGTCAGGCTGCCGAAACACCACCACCTGTCAGCCCCGGCTCACACGCAGGACTTATCAAAGGAAAGTATAAAAAAAAAGTGGACACAAAACTAGACAGTGAGTCCAATAAAAGCATTTTCAACGCAAAAAAAGATATTGTTTCTGGAGGTAATCGTTGAGCAAGTTCACAAACGACGACTCTCAAAGGAGTGAGACCGAAGCCCCCCCTTCAAACAAAAGCAGCGTATGACCGTGGTGGTGGTGTTGAGTGTTGACCGTCTTCCCCGAGGCGGATCTAAAGCTTCTGATATAATTTTATGCTGAGTGAGTGAGTGATTGCCTCTTGATCTAGTCCTGGATAATGGGTACCACAATAACACCCGCTGTAAAGACACGACCCAACCAGCTACCCAATTCTGCTTTTTTTTTGCATGAATCTTCAGGGGAGTTCTCTCTGGGGATTGGATTGGTACCAAACCGGTGCATCTAATCAGATCATCATCAGATTGAACAATTTATAAGTAAGATAATCTTTCTGTAGGCAGTTAGGATCGGCTTTGATACTGATCGCCGTCGTCGTTGTCACCACTCACCAGTATATATGAGACTCTCATCATCTCATCTCAAGTAGTCAACGGTCCATTACGACGACCAGGCCCTAAACCTACTCACGCACTCAAAGGGAGAAACACCAGATTATCAAATGCATTTCAAGTACTCCTAAGTCCTAACCTCAAAGTTTGAACCCCCTCCCCTCCCAGAGTCCCAGATCAGAGCTTGTCCGGAATAATACAATACTAAATTCTCACGCAAGCGAAGGCCGTGAATTTCAACGGTCAAACCAAAAAGGCAAAGGCGTTGTGCAGGCTTGCAGTTGTAGCTGTTGTACTAAGGTAGGTTGTAGGTATATCCATCGTCCACCACCTCCCAATGTCGCACTCTATTTTTGAGGTGTTTTTCATACACTCTTTAATTTAAAATGGAGCAACAAATGTCACTTGCACAAGCAAATCTTGTCACATGTCATTTTAGGAGTTAGTTGGGAGGGTTGAGATTGAGATTGGGATTATGAAGTACATGCCATAAGAACACATCCAAGTAGTTTCAAGGTTAGTCTACAATTGCTTTTAGGGACCCTATGAGTTGTAAATATGCCTGTTAATATAAAATGTTCTACAACATTTTTTCCCACAAAAATGACATTCCATGATAACTTGTTGAAAGGCTAGCCCCACGGATTTTTTTCTTGCATTTTCCCAAACCTCGCAGTACCCCAAACCCTTAAACGGTTGGGTATGGATATACCTACCTTTAAGGTAAGTTTACACTTGGTGACTTGGTGTTAGGAGGGGTATTAGCAATATGAATACAGTTTCAAGGTGTGTCTAGATGCATCTAAATTTCCTTTGCTATGACCACTTTTATCCCTTGAGCGCCCTAGCACCCTAAATCTAACCTTTCCATATTCACCAATTTGTTGTTTTTGACCGTTATAACCTTTTGATTTGTGTAATAAAAACTTACCAAAATTTTCATACAGTGACAGACCCTAAACCTTATGCATTATCAAAAGCTAATTCTTCTAAATGTTGTTTTTAAACTTACGGTGCCAAATTGTTTGCAAATGAGGTCCAACACAACATGAATTTGGCATGGGCGCTTAGGGGTTAACACCAATCGTGAACACTGAACATACCCTTAACTGTTTGTACTAGTTTACACTTTCTTGGCAAACGCTGTAGGGTCCCACCAGGCAGGCAGGGCAGGCAGGCAAGCGGAGAAGCTGCTCAGCTGTCTGAGCTTCCCGTGCCAAGCATAGCATACTGATGAACCTGCTTTGATGCTTTCTGCCGGTGATAGGAAGTAAGTCCATGCACTGCACGCTTGGCTGAATTTTCCAGGTTGTAAAGCCCAGAAAGCAGTCGTTGCTGCTAAAGGCCGTGAATGTGCAGGAGCAGCAACCCCGGTGCCTGAGTGCTGCTACCAGCCACTAGTACATCTAAACTTAAGTTACATCATGTGTGCATCTTTGTGTTGAGTCATGCATTCACGAGCTCGTGGGAATCCTACGGGAATCATGACCGCCGGGAAAACGTATTCGGAGCCTGAGTGAGGACGGATGGGCATTACGATGATCCCCCCCATTCGGCTCATTAATTATAGGGTCCCTGTCTGCCTGCCAGCGTTCCCAAAACTGGCTAAATTTTAGATGGATTTCTACAAAGTTAAAATGTGCGCTATATGTATATAGGAAAATACTGAAAAAAAACGGAGATTTGAGCAAGAAATTGTACTTGGAAAATGTCAAATCGTCACTTGCTATTTCCTCCCACTTTGTAGCTAGCATTCATCCCTTCTGTCAGTTTCAAGGATGTCACTCCTTAGCTATCTCGAGCGTACACCTATTACTGCAGCGGCTTCATCTTTACTATTCAAAATAGTAACCTCTAATTTGCTCTTATGTAGAAATAGCAAGTTGAGGTTAGTGGAGGGGCTGGTTGCACCAATGGAGTTTAGGTTTGGTGGTTTACTCGTTGAGGCATTGATCTTTGTTGCAAAATTGCACTTGTGCAGAATCACTTGCATACTTGCTGTTGTGTAGTGAATTTGGTGGTCCAATGCTCAATTGCTTGTTATTATACAATTTATGTTTGATTGTGCAAAATGCACATCTGTGCAATTGAATTGGAGTAGAGGATAAGCATGCTGTGCAGTTCTAAAATTGAACCTTAATTCCAAAGGTTCAAGCCCATTTTTTTGTGAAAGTCACTGGAAATTGCCACTTTTGGGAAATTGAGTAGAAAAGTAGGAAAAAAGGTTTAAAAAAAAAAATCCAACCATAGAAACTTGCCTTGGACTATGGGAGGTACTTGTGGGAAAAAAATTGAATCATTCTAAACATAGAGGAGTAAGATATTGACATCTGAAGTGACAAAAAAAGTTTATTTCTATGCTACCCAAAATTTTCAAAAGCCTTTGACCACTCTTATAGCAAAAAAATTGCTTTACACAAAGTTGAAGTTTATTTTTTCTATGTAGAAGACCTAGGTATATATGGGAGACTTTTTAGACCAATTGGAGGTGTACAACATGCTTCAAAAAAAATTTGAATGTCGAAAGGTCACAAAATTTGCAAATACACTACATTGAATATTGCATTTAGGTTGCCTTCACAATTAGGTTGCCTTCACAATTAGTTTGCCTTACCCTGGTATGTTACCTCATGACTCATCATTTGGCCACTTGGAGGCACATGCAACTCTCTAAATACTTGAATTTCACATAGTTTACTATTTGAATGCCTAAAGTTTCTTTTTCTACAACTTTGTTGTTATTGTTGTTATTGTTGTTGTGTCCTTCAAAAAAAATTTATTGCAATAATTTTTGATGAAAATTATTGTAGCAACAATAGATATTTATATAGTGTAAAATATCAAGAACCTAGTGTGCGGCAACCTAAATGCAAAATTTAGTGTAGGCAAAAGTGGAGGATTTGTGTAATATTCAAATATTCCAATCACATTGATCAAAATAGCTAAAAACAAGAACTCTTAGCCTACCACAACTTGGGAAAAAAATGTTCAAAAAAAAAGTACTCAAACCACTCAAAAAATTAAAGCACCAAATTTTACAAGAGGCAAAAGGAATGGAGGTTTGGGAGCCCCCCAAGATGGACACCTTTCACTCCACTCCCCTTTGCCCAAGTGTTCACACCTTGTGCCCACAAGGGTTGACCCTCTTTGGAGTCAACACCCACGTACAAAGGAGAAGCCTTGCCCAAACTGCCCCTTCTTGCCTAGTTTCAAAAAACTCTTGATAACTTTTTCATTGAATGTTGGATTGAAGAAAAAATTAGATACCCACGTAGGACTGGTCTTAAAATTCCCCACCTTCAATAAAAGTTTCAAAAAAATACACAAACTAATTTAGCTATAAGTACATGCCCAAAATCCATTTGTCCCCCCAAGGGGACAATTGGGCCTTTAGGGATTAACCCCTAAAGGACCATGGCCTTTATTTTGTCAAAGACACTCAAAACTATCACCTCTATGGCTAAGAGTAAAAAACTTTGAAAATCGGTCTTTTTGCATATTTGATCATAGGGTCTTATACCAGACTACTATAAGAATGTGTCATACAAAACTCAAGAACTTTGATTGCATAGATTGGAAGATATTTGCATTTAAAAAGTAAGAAACAACTTGTATTGTACCTTGCCTGACTATATTATTTGACTTTGAACCTTTTTAACTTAAAATTTTTGCACCACAGAGTTTGGAATTCTATTTTTGCATGGTGGGAAGTTGAATTGGTAATCTTGGAAAAACAAAAAAAAAAACAAAAAAAAAAAAAAATCATTCTTTAAAAAAACATTAGGCAGAATAAGGTGTGAGATTGAACAAAAATTTAAATTGCTAATAACCTTGCAATGGAATTGAAGAGCAATAATCCCAATGATGAGATTGCTCTAGAAAGAAAACTTCACCCTCTACAACAATTTTTTTTGAAAAAATTTTAAACTTGCATTCAAAAATGAAGTTTATAAGTTAATTTTTCAAAAAGATGCTTGAATTGCCCAAAAAACAAGATTGTCCATAACTTTCTCATAACTAGTCCAAATGGAATGAATAAAAGCTTCAGATGTAGACAAAGATATAATCTATGAGAGAAAAAAATTAATATTTTTTTTCAAGTTTTTATAAGATTAATTTTTTGCTGCCCGGAGTCCCAAAATTTGTGCTTGTTTGGGCATAACCGTTGCTAGTTGGGATCAATTGGAATAAAAATTAGATGCCCATGCACATCTTTGAATTCCCCATCTTCAATAAAAATTTCAAAAAATCATGCAAAGTAGTTTAGCCATAGGTACATGCCCAAAATCCCATTTGTCCCCCAAACTGACAATGGTCCTTCAACAACCTCTACTAGATTTTACATGAACTTGCTAGAAAAGTTGAAAAGTGGAGTTTTTTCCATTACTTATGTCAATTCTAATCATTAAAATTGTGGCTTGTTTTTGTTAGAATTGTGCAAATCACTAATACTGCAGAATGGGCAAGTTTGCTAATGCAAGATGGGTTTCCTTTCCAAATTAGTGACACTATTGTGACAATGTTTGTTGTACAACATTTGAAATTTTGTACCACAATCACAAAAATGTTTTACATTTTCCAAGATTGGTTAGCAATTGTAACAAATTGATTAACAAAAAGTAGCCATCAATAAACTCCTCAATTTCTTTCAAATTTGCAAGTCATACTCTACTTCAAAAAACATTTATATCCAAAATTCTACACTTTTTCCCCTAAGTCATCTACCATGCTTTTACCATTTTCTTCCATATCGCAATAATAGCTCCTTCTTCTCACGATTATTGCCATTTGGCTAAAAACCCAAAACCAATTCTAGGAATGCTGCTGCATGCCTTGGCGATTGCTGTGCACTGTCAAACAATATGAGGTACATGAACCTAAAACTGACACTTAGTACTTCAGATGTGGTAATCTTGAGGGTCTTTTGAAGATACAATGGCACGTGCTTGTTAGAAAATGGATGTGTTGATCTTGAGGATCTTTTGAAGAATGATATAATGGCATGTGCTTGTTAGGAAATGGGCATAGATGCAAGCAAAATAAAATTGGTTTTGAATTTTTTTGAGATTATCTGAACAAATTAGGGACTATTGAAGGCAACTTTGTAGATTTACCTATTGTAGATTTGTAGATAGTAGACCCTCATTGAAATGCTCGACGCAGTGAAAAAGAAAATGAAAAACAACAACAAAAAGACCATAACACATGCGTGTGGTGATGGAAATAAATGATTGTGATTTTCTTTCACTTGCACAATTTGTTCCTGCTACTTTCCTAACTCAATATTGGACCCTATAATTGTGACAACTTTCATTAAATTGTATGTCTTGTTTGCGTCCAACAACAATGTAGCTTTAGGTTGGCTTTTAGATGTCAATAAACAACTACGGTAGGTGGGGAGCAGATTTGGCTACTCACTGCCAAATTGATTGTTTTTTCAGAAAAAAATAATTAGGCATCAGATTTTATAATTAAGCAAGATTTGGCACTTTCAAAAAAAATTATTATTATTTGGCATTCAATCCAAAAATTAGTAGAATTAAGCCTTTTTCTAAGCATCTTCCACTTTCTAAAATTAGTCCTTGGTAAGAAATTTGTAGTAGATTGAACCTTCTTGGAATCAACCTTGACCTTCCATTGTTAGTTAAGCTTAATGACTTTAATAACATTCGGCATTTCAATTTTTGATTTGTTTGACATTGGACATTTTTGAAGAATAATTTATAAAATAATTAGGCAAAATTTTGGAGAATTATTTTATGCCGAATCTGCTATCAACTTACAGTAGTGTTACTTTTAGGTTGTGTTACGTTAACTGGACTGCGCTTTGAGACTCTCTCCCACCAGAGTTCGCAGAGTAGCAGAGTAGCAGAGCTTGGAATGCCTTTGACGGAGCAGGGAACAATGCAAGCTGCCTCCGCGACAGGCCTGTTAGCATGCAGGTTGAATCATATTTATATAAAATTCTCCAAGGCTCTTAGAAGTTAATGCACATCCAATTAGAAAAACATAATTCAAAACATGAGCTTTGAACCAGCCTTCCCGCCTGAATTTGTTGCTTGTCAGGAGGCTCTAATCAGGTCAGGGTTTTTTTAGGCTTTTAAAAGCTAGAAAGCTTAAAAATAAAAATAAAGAACTCAAGCTACATGCCTATACAAAAAATTGAAGAAAAAATAGCATTATAAGGACAGATGTTTCTCAACATTTCAAATGTAGATGCATGCCATGTATTAGAAAAAAGAATATGTTGTTGTTTGTAGTTAATCAACTAGGAACTTAGGCACAAAACAACATGATCTTCACGCTATGTGGAGCTATATTATTTGAAAATCAAGTCATCCTAAAATCTTTTTGAGATAACGTCTTTTTTGTTATTAAAATTTGGATTTTGTGACCCATGTTTCATAGAATTCATTCTTGCAATACTGGTTTTTGGTTTTAGGAAAATTTTGTCACAATCAACAAGCTCAAAGAGTAAATACTTGCAACCTAATTTTACACTTTAAAAAAATCTTGTGTGGCCATATCTACACCATTACAAATTACCTTAACTTGAGAAGCTGCCAGTCCAAAACCCAAAAAAAGACCTTGAATCAAATTCTCCGGCTCATTACTTTAGGTAAGAGGCTCATAAGTTGACCATCTAAGGGCTGAAACTGAATTTTGGGGAGCTGAAACTTCTTGAAATTATTTTTCAGTACATTTTCCTTGAAAGACAAGAGGAATTGGCATCTAACCCAAGTTGTTTCATATTATTTTGAAGCTTTGTTTAATTAGTTATGAAATTTTGAAATTGAAATGGCATAGGGCTCTAAAACTGCCCACCTCCCCAAATGTACATCTACTGTACATTACTGAAAGGCTATGAATAAGAACATGTACTGGCAGAGTTCATTTGGGGAGGTGAGCGGCTTTAATGCCCAAACAGAGTTCAAGCCTCCAACTTTGAGACTTGAGCTTACTTCATCATTTGCAATGTCAGTCTAATGAAAGAGAGAGACGTTGAATGAGTTGTTTGTATCTATGAGCCATCTGTGCGCTTCAAAAGGTTGGAGTCTTGGAAGCTCCGTCCCCATTTGAACAACGTTGTTTGGTGAGTGTAAAATGGTGAGCCATGAGCTAGCAAAGATCTAAGATTTTGTAAGCAGGAAAGGATTCACAACCCAAAATTATTAGAATGACTAAAAAAACAACAAAATTTTCAAGAGATAGTAGTTTACAATTCACATTTATAGGGCCCTATGTACATGATTATAGGTGGAATTTGTTATTTTGACAAAAAAATTCTTGCTTACTACTCACGGCTCACGAATCCCCACTCATGAAATAGCATTTCCCTTGCAACACGTAAGAGATTGTTTGCCACCATGCTATATGTGGTGTTCCACATTGAAGTTCTTTAGGCACTTGTACACTGTAAAACTTGCCTTGCTATTGTTCCACTTGAATGAACCATTTATGCAGCAAAGGCTCAAATACAATGCAAGATTGTCATTTTAACCCATAAAGGCCCAAGGTTTTTTTTTTTTTTTTTTTTTTTTTTTTTTTTGTAAAAATCACTGAAAATTACCACCTTTAGCTTTTAAGAGAATGAAACACCATATTAGATAAATTGGGAAAAATAGTACATTTTGGGACTTCTGAGAATTAAGGTGATCATCTTAATTTGAGCTCTAGCATTTTTTTTTGTACACGTGCCCTCACTTGAGAGGAGGAATTTGGGAGGAAAGAAATCTTAGTGGTTTGGACTGAATTTGATACCTTTGAATGTGGTTTAAGGTAACATTTTGGGTTTAAGGTGGAGTACAAAATGGAACCCTTGTTTTTCCCAATTTATCTAATATGGTGTTATGAGTAGAAAGATAAGAAAATAAGTTTTAATTGAAAATCCAACCCTAGGCTCTTGCCCTAGACTATGGAAGGTACTTGTGGAAAAACATTAGCTCATTTCATATGGAGGGGAGTGAGACATTGACATCTGAAAAGGAAAAGAGAGTTTTTTTTCTTGTGCCCAAAAAATTTAAAAGCTTTTGACCACTCTTATAGTAAAAAAATTGCTTTACAAAAGTTGAGGTTTATTTTTTCATGTAGAAGATCAAGTATGTGTGGGAGGATTTTCAAATAAATTTGAGGTGTACAACATATTGCAAAATTTCTTTGAACGCTGGAGGGTCATGAAATTTGCAAATTCACTAGGCAAAATTGGAGGATTTATATAAAATTCAGAAATTTGAGTAACACAAATTCAAATGGTAAAAATTGAGGTTGGAAAAAATAAATATACTAAAAAAATAATACATGAACCATTGAAAAAATCAAAGTACAAAATTTTACAAGGGGCAAAAGATATGAAGGGTTGGGAGTCCCCAAGACGGCTCCTTCCACTCCACTCCCCTTTTACACAAGTGTCTACACCTTGTGCTTATAAGAGCTTACCCTTTTTGAAGTCAACACCTACTTACAAAACAAAGATCTTGCCCAAATTGTCCCCCCTCCCCTAGTTTTAATAAATTATTGCATAATGTCTTTGTCAAATGTTGAAATGAAGAAAGAGTTGAATGGCCCCGTAGGTCCTTGAATTCCCTACCTTCAATAAAAGTTTCAAAAAATCTTACAAAGTAGTTTAACTATAGGTACATGCCGGAAACCTCACTTGGCCTCGCAGTTTAAACTTCTTTCCTACATTTGACTCTCTAAATTTAATGTTGAATGTTGACTTTGTTGTATTAGACAAAAAGTTGAGTTTAGGTCCTAAAGCCTAAAGCTTTAAATTAAAACTCCAATTCTTAAACCTATACTTGCCTAAACTCCGTTTTTTAATGCACACTGATTTTCCTTGGAAGTGTCACATAATAAGTGCAATGCATCTAATACACTGGCGCCCTTCATGTATATAGTATTTTATGAGAGAAGATCAAATGGATTGTTTGCTTTACAAACAAAGATGGGATTTTTGTGATGTAAGGTTGTATTTGACATACATATTTGATTATTTATTGTATTTTCAAGAGAGATAAACTTATTCAATAGTAAAGAGGTCCTCTCAATTGTCCACCAAAGCGATATAATCCTTGAATATCAAACCAAATTGCATGCGTGGTATATGCAGCATACTTTGAAAACTTTTGACATTTCAGATCTAAAAAAGCACAAAATACAGGACAAAAACATAGATGTATTGTAAAACACTTGTCTTCCAAACATAGTTATTTTTGAAGTATGAATTAGAAGAGATGAGTGAGGTATAATGAAATAAAAAAATTGTCTAGTTATATAATAGGCGTAACTATTTTGAACTTTGTAAAATCGAATTTTAAGCATTTTCTGTTGGAAAATTGATCAAAACTTTCCTTTTTTTTTTCTTTTTTTTTTCTCTCTTAGAACTCAACCCTTAAAGGACCAAGCTACTATAATACATAGTATGTATGCTATTGTATGACTGGCATTTGCTATTAACAATTTTTTTTAATCTTGGATCTTGGCTACCTCACTAAAACAACATTAATCTATATTCTAACTTTTTTGTTGATCTCAAATGTAATAAAGGTGTGAATGCATTCCAAATACAAGAAAAATACCCCGTATTGTACTGATTGCAAAGAGCTGCTTGCTCGTTTAAGGGTTAATGTCTGTATGATAGGCTATAAAAATATCTAATCTTATTTTGTGAACTGAAGATAATAAAGCGATTGTGAAGACACCATTGTTTTTTCAGTTTTTCTCATGAATTTTTTTATACCAGCTTTTAAGAGTCAGAAATTGCTAAACATATGCTAAACATTTGAAGAGCAAAGAGAGTTTGCAACACACTTTTATGAAGAAATGAGAAGTTTGATATGGGAACATCACATTTAAAATGTGACATTTTCTAAGGGGAGTCAAATACGATAGTGTACAAGAAATTAAGAGTCTGATTGTTTACAGGTATATACAAAAACTCTCATTATTTATGCTAAACTATGCATAACTAAATTTAAATAAATTATTTGTAATCATAATGCATTTAGCCTTTGTTACATAATTGATAATTGTGATCAGCACCTTTGAGCTCTCAAAATTTTCTTGAACTCACTTACATTATTTTCATATGCTATGTGACACATTCATAACTATTGTATCAGTAGGCTTTTTATAACACACAATCTTTTTTTGCCAACAAGTTCTTGAGCAAGTAGAAGCAATTTATAAAGCTTTCTAGTCAATAAAAAGTGGAGGATGACGTTGAGTGACTCTTTAGTTATTGACAGTGTATCTTTTCTTGATGATATATTTTATAATATAGTATTTTATTCTAATTCATCTTATGGGATCTTAGTTTTGGTTCACTTACCATAGTTTAAACCAATTAAGATCCTGTTTCACCTTCTACTATCTAAATTTCCTATACTAAATTTGTATACTAATTTTTTTTTGTATAGTTTCCAATCACATTAAACCAAAAATCATCTAAAAACTAGCATGCTTTAATTTAGTATCCATTCTAGATTCTTAAGGAGAAATTTGTCTTGCTTTGCATCTAATTATTCCATGTCAATTGATCAAGACTAGTTGGATCATATCAAAACTTAGTCTTTTGTGATGAAGAACAAATCATCCTCCTTTTGTAAAGCACAACTTCTATTTAGAAGTGATATACTATATTTGACTAACCATGGAATATTCAAGTAATTATGAACTTCTAGTATACAGGTACATGCTTTGCTTGAGTTGGACATGTTTGGGTAATGTAACACTCAACTTTATGGAAAATTGATACCTCACAAATTAATTGGTCAAGAATTTTGATGTAGCTTACTTTACATAAAATCAATATCTCACAACTAGTTTGAAATCTAACTTTGATGGGCTGTCATTTTGGTCCTTTTTGAAATAAATCATAATAATTGTCTTCATCACAATGCTACTCTTCAATACTTTGCTAGGGGGCGTTTGACATTTTATTACTTGTTTAGCACATGGTTGGAGGGTGCTTGGTGTTTTATACTTAGGGTGTCCTTTATTGCTTCAACTTACAACAAAAAGTTCTAAAAACTTATTAAAAAAAACACAAAGTTGAAATCCTCACACTTAATAGTATAAATAAATGCACGTCATACACAATTTGTTGAGAGATCTTTCAATGTTAAAAACACTATATTTGATAAATTGGGAAAATGTCACGTTCCACTTTTGGGAATACACTCCACCTTTGCTCTTGTGAATAACTTTTTTTATTGAAGTGGAAAAATGTTTTCCAAACAAAGCAACTTACTAGAAAATTTACGCAAGTAAAAACATACAGATTTCAAAGATATAAGAAAACCAATTAAACCCATATTCGAAGAGAATAAAAATAAAATAATACTCATGAATGTGCAAGTATGAATTTCGTTGGAATGCAATGAAAACCAGTTTGATAGCGCACTTAAAATGAAATGACAACATCACAACACTACAATGTACTCAAATCATTAAATCCGTAAAGGACCAAGTGTCCGTTCACTTGAGGACTCGGGCAAAGTCATACAAAGTTGATTTTTATTGGATGTTTTCAAAATTGTCACGCAAAGTGGATGTATGTATTTCTTAAGTAGAAATGTAATTTTTCCTCAATAAAGATGCCTAATTTAAAATTTATGTTGTCCAAAAGAATTTGGGCAGTTTGGGCAATTTGAGCATCTTTGGAAAATCTTATGTTAAAACTTTCATAAGCTTTTGAAATTTGGCATGTATGTAACTAATATAATATAATATAATTCTTTTGGAATAAAAAAATTTGAGCTCTCAAATCACATTCTAAGAGGAGTCAAACATTGTTAACTATGTTCAGGTGGTTTCAAGAAAATATATTTTCTTCTAACCCTAGGCCCTTTTATCTTGCAATTTAAAATTTCAAAGCTTTTGATTTTTCCTCCACATGTTCCAAATCTTTTTCCCTAGCTTTTTACCATGATTCATATTTCAAATAAAAACTTCTTCATTGCGTTAGAAATGATGAAAAATGACTAGTGTATTGCCAATTCACTTAAGCTCCTTGTATTGAAAGGTGATTTAGAATGAGCTAGAATTGATATTTTCTTTTGAAACTTTTCATGAGTTGATCTAACATCATATACTTATGTTGGTCCAAAAACTCATTTTAGTGTAGAACAAAAGTTTCACTCTAGGAGGGCTCAAAATTTGTTGACATTGTTTTGCAAGAATGAAAAAAAGTTTTTTTTTCTTACTTCAAACATTATGATATCACAATTATGTGGTCAAATGGGCTGAATTTTTTGCACACCGATTTATTTGTTTAATACACTTTTGTACGATTGGAATTCAGAAAAAAAAACATATATTTTCAAATTCAGAAAAAAAACATATATTTTCAATTTTGGGGAATGCACTAAAAGTTGGCAGTTTCTGATATTTATTCTCAAAAAACACCCTTGGTTCTTTAGGGTTAAGTGATTCGATGCCTGCACTATTTTTCATATTGCTCTAAACTTTGCTGTATGTTGAGAATCTGTTTTGCAGCAATTGAAGTTTGAAACTGCGGATTTGAGGCTATCTCATTTTGCATTTGATTTCCAACAACTCAACATTGAATTAGTTTGAAGTCATTGAGGAACCTGAATGTCATCCGCCTTTTGTTGTAACAACTTTTGAGAATCTCATCCTCTGTACGTCATTTGCATGATATACAATTTGGGTGAATGCACACTAGAGTGTACCAATTTTTTTTGTCCTAGCGCAGCAATCTAGCCAAAAATGAAATTGCCTCAAAAAAATTCAACAAATAACTATGCCGCAAAAAAAGATTAGTAAAAAAAATGGTACACTCTAATGTACATGTGCATTCACCCATATGTAATGTTGAGTTTTAATCATGTTGGAATGATCAATGTTTATGTTGAAATTAGTCAAGGTCAAGCTATCCAAAACAATCTGAGGTCTTTGTCATCTAAACGAAAGACAACAATATATCTAGCTAATAAATTTTGACAAACACAAAACAAAGTTCTAGGTTGGTCACACATTCTCCCAAGACTCCTTTCATTTCGAGTCGGTCTTCAAAATTTAACTTAATCCTTAATATTTGCCCAAATCAGTTTCACAATCTTTAATAATGTGGACTCCCTACAATAAGAGATTATTGAGCAATCTCTCAATACATAAGTAGGTGTGAATGTTTAATCCAATATTCATTAGATTAATCTCCATCATAAAAAGTTTTCTAGTTGTTGATGAACTCACTAATGCCTTTCACAATGTAGTCAAAATGCTTATACCGGAAGAAAAGGCCAATTAAGTCTCATCAATTGGGAGCAATAGATTTTCAATCACTACGTCTTTTTTAAGATTGAAATAAGGAAATTTACCCTATTATCATTGGATCTCAGACAAAAAATCAATAAAAAATTAGTTACAATATATCAAATGACAAGGCTTTGATCTCATCTCAAAGATAATCAAGTCAAGGTTTTGTATCAAGTTCCAAATTCCTATATGAATGTAATACGAGTTAGTTATTAAGGCTTCAATGAGGTAAGGTCAAGGTTCAGCTCAATTTTGAAATTGCCCAATTATCACTTCCTTATCACTTTCTTAGAGGTTTTCATTGTCATACATGATAATATTTTGTTGTTTTCATCTTTGAACTTCTTCTTCCTTTCCTTGACCTCTATAATCGTCCATAAGTGCTGACTTAGTTGACAATCTTCATTTTTTTTGGATATTTTGCAGTTGACATTGCTATAGCTAAGGTGTTAGGGTAATAAATAGTATATCTAACTAAGGTCTTCATATCTAATACGCTCTAAACATCATATTTGTTATAATGAGAGAATGGGGACCTCTCAAAATAAATTTGTTAGATTTTGACCTTAATCACCAGTTTCCATTAAAATGAGAGATATCAGCTTGATTTAAGCTAAATTGACATAGAACCTTTCAATTTTAGGTCAAAATTGGTCCTTAGGGGTTAAAAATCAAATGAAGTATGAACAATTGAGACTTGGCATCCATGAGCAACTTTACAAGGTATTGAATTGTGGAGTAGTTGTTTTCCTATAGTATCATACTCCACCTCCAAAAAAGAACACCTATGTTGTTGATAACCCCAATAGTTGCTAGTCGTTTGAGCTCATGATTTAAACTTACAAGCTCTCAAGTTTAATCTTCCTTCTTCAAAAGCCCTCAAAAGTTAAAAAAGTTTTGTCTTTGGATTTTATGATCTCCTCCTCAAGGGTTAGGATCTAATGTTTGGAACAACCCATTAGATTATAGCATCAGTTTGAATTTATGATCAAGTATCAATTAAACCAAAGAAAAAAAAAAAAAAAAAAAAAAAAATTCTACAAAGCAAGGTTAATTTCCAAACACCCATACTTTCTGTCAATTTGGGAAACAAAACATGACTTTAGGGCAAGGAACTTTGTCTAGGCAAATTTAGTCACGATCTTACTTCGTTTTTATAATGGCTATTTTAACACAAAAATTTAGGTGAAAAATGGACAAAATTGCCAGAGCCAAAGCCCTCTCTCAAATAAAAACCAAGTTTGCCAAAATTTAGATGAACTGTATTGACAGATTTTGTGAATGAACATGAACACATTCTATCCATTATTTCTTGCATTCTGAGGCGCATGTTGCTGGACCACCACAAAAAAAAATATGCCTACTTTAGGGGTCAAAAAAGCCTCTTCTTCTACAGTAAACATTGCTTGAACAAAATTCTTTGCGTTTTTGGTTGCCCTTATACTTGTGAATGTAATAATGGAATTTGTAAAGTGGTGTCATGTTGCGTAATGTCACTCCTACCAACAAAAAGAACATGTGACAAAATTTTCTTCAAACAACTTCTATGTAGGATAAGGGCATCCTTGATCCAAAGCCTGCATTAGGCTTAGCTAAAGGCAATTATTGAGTTTTGTCAAGTGGCTTTGACCAGTGTGGGTGGCACACTACCTCCCTTGACCCAATGCACACATGTAGCAAGAGATGTAAACTTTGATTTTGTTAGGCTTATGTTAGGCTTATGTTGAGCTTTTCTAACAAGATCTTTATTTCTAACTTGCAAAGTAGCCATCATTTCTTTGCTAGCAATATATAAAGCAATTTGAAAAAACTCTTGAGGGCCACTAAAACTACTGAGTGTGGGTTAGGTTTTGCTATCCCCTCTAAGATCTTGTCCCACTTGCATGGGGCATTGGACCAGGTTTGCAATTCGATCTCAAGCTAGGACCCACTGTGAGTGCTGATACAGAGTCTAGGTATCTATATACCTGCCCAATTGAAGATGTTCTAAGGATACCTTTCCATGTGGAGCTAGAGGGGTCTGGCCTAAACATCCAACCTCCAATTTTGCAAAAGTCAAACTATATCCTTGGAAGACCTAGACCCAAAATCAAAAATTACTATCTAAACTCTATTTATCATAAAAATTTCAGATTTTTTTCTCCATTTTGCCCTAGGTCAACCTCGATGGACCTCTCGTCCAAACAACACCAATTACTTGAACTTCGTCCTAATTCCTTACGGCTTAAATGTGAAAATGCCTTGCGTGAGGCCCTTACCCTACACGTGTTGAGAATCTGAGATTTGCCTTAACTGGAGCACGATCAATCCACTGCTGTTTTGGGGGAAGAAAGAAATTGAGTACCGAAGTAGGATCATCAGAATTTTCTCACCGTCTATGTTTAAAAAATAAAGTAAAAGAAAAATAAAATTGAAATGCTAAAGTAAATTAAAAACAAAAAGAGATTAACTCCAGCAGTGACACATTCACTTAACTCCTAAAAGATCAGACCCCCTTTTTTAGAAACATAGCAATTTTGGGCAGGTACCTCTGATTGGAGCTTTTCATATTTTAAGCTGAAATTTTAATAGAATGTGAGGACGAGGTTTATCTTTTATATGCACTAAATTTCATGACATTTGGAATTATGAGTAAAAAGTTTTGGCCTATTATGTAGTTTTTTACGTTCGGCGAGCGGCTTGGGCAGATTTTTAAAAACTACCTTTTTCAAAAAAAATTAAATTAAATTGGTTTAGGAGATTTATGTGAATGTAGGAAGTTTTGAGTCATTATGTTTTAATCAACAAGATATAAGTTATGAGGAATTTTAGTTTGTAGGCAGTTATGGATTCTCTACTCTAAAATAAACTTTAAAATCATTTATTTACTCAATTTTCATTATTTTAAAAAACACAAAAAACAAAAACCAAAGGCTACAAATTGTTTATTACAACACTACAACCATTGGGATTGGCATTTTTCAATTCCGTATTTAAATTCTTGACAATTTTGTGTTTTGAATCATTCTCTACTTCTTTTTACATACTTTTTTTTTCTAGAGGTTATATAACTCCAAATGATTTGAAACTTTTTTGACATGTACTTTACTTAAGCGGAATAAGGAATTTAGAGAAGCACCACCCACATGGCCTTTTTTCCTTAGGACTTTCTCCTTCTGTAGGGTAGCTGCCTGATTTTTCACAAGACGTTTTTGAATATTCAAACCATTCTAACTTTAAATCCACATAGTGGAAAACTCTGAAATTTTTTCCACATCATCTAAAACCATTCTTCTATAAGATCCTACGGTCACATATGTATAAAAATGTTTTTGTTTTCAAATTTGGTTGATGCTCTAAAAATGGCAATTTTGAAAAGTTTTTGGTGAAAACTTTGCTTGGTCCTTTAGGGGTTAACCCCTAAGTGCCCAAGGGTGTTTTTTCTTGTTTTCAAAAGGTGGTTTTGAATTTTTTGAATTATCCTTATAAGATCATTATTAAACATCAAGACAAAATTGTAACCGTTGAATCTTGAACTTCAAGGTTTCTAGATGGCACTACCCAAAAGAATCCAAAATGGTCACGCAGATTTTAAGATATTTGTGATTGAATGATGATGAGTATGGAATTTTTTGCTTTTTTTGGAGCTGCCCAAAACTTCTAATGCAAATTGGCGACTTTTGGATACAAAATTGGGAAACAACCACTTAGGATACTTTAATGTTTATTGTTGTTACTTCAAACCAATGGCCCCTCTTCCAAATCCACAACCACAATTTCACAGATGAGCCTGCAATGAAACTGTCATAACACAACTATCTTATACAAAGAAATTTTCAATTTCAATTATTGACCAAAAATCATTATGAATGAAAGAAAATTCAATGGTGAAAGGATCCTAATTTCTATAACAAAGACATTCCAAGTGAAATTAGTCTAAAAGCACTTTCAAATTTTGTTAGATGTCAAACTTTTAGTAGAAATGCCCTTATTTCCCAAGGGAGTGCCCAAGGGAAATCATCACCTTTTGCTCAACTCGATGCCCGCCTTTTCAATGTGGCAACTTCTCATAGGCTCTATGACACTATTCACAACACTATTCATGACACTATTCACGACACTATTCACGATTAGAAAATGTATGCTTGTAGTTAACCTTCCACCAAAAACAAATGAAATAAAATATGGAGGAAGTTGAATTTGAACGGCGAAGCTAACTTCAACGTGCAACTTTTCCACAAAAAAACCTCAAAACAATAAAATTTGTAACTTCAACAAAGTTTCAAAGTTTCCTGAAATTTTTGGACACCAAAATCTGGTGCCTTAGGCATTTAGGGGTTCATGCAATTACAGCATGCAGCCAGGGTACTAGTAATTGGCATATTTACTGACTTTAAACAATAAACTATAGGTCTTTTTGCTTGTAATTAGCAATTGCATTCTACGTAGGCTTATCCTCGTGGGTTGCCATGCTGGATAGTTAGCATCCCAGTAGGGACTTGGCATCTACCTGAGATTAGCCTAAAGGACCAAGCCCTTTTTTAATGCAAAAGTCACTAAAAACTGCCACTCTTGGGAAAATTAGTAAAAATGTGGGAAAAAAAGTCTTCTTGAAAATTCGATAGTAGGATTTTGTCTTAAATTACTAGAGGTATTTGTGGGGAAAAAATCAGCTCATTTCACACAGAGAGGAGTGAGATATTGGCAATTGAAGTGACGGAAAAAAAAAAATCCTACTTGCCCGAAAATTTCAGAAGCCTTTGACCACTCTTGGAGCAAAAAAGCTGCTCTACTTAAAATTGAGGTTTATTTTTTCCATGTAGAAAACCAAGTTAGGTATGTGTGGGAGAATTTTCAAATCAATTGGAGGTGTACAACATACTTCAAAAAATCTTTAAATGCCAGAAGATCATGAAAAGTGCAAATACACTAAACAAAAATAAAGGAATTATATAAAGTTTGAAAATATGAAAAAAACTAATCTAGACGGTGAAAACCAAGGAAACTCAGTGTCCTACCATGTAAAAAAAATTAAAAAATCATACAAAACCCGCTCAAAATTTTAAATTTTGATTTTTTTAAGGGAGCACTTAGAATGGATAGGTGGGGGTCCAGTAGGAAGGGCCCATCCTCCCTGACATGGCCCCCCATGTGCCAACTTTTGGGGCTTTGGATTGCTGAGGTTCACCCCTCCCCCCATCCTTGCTCCTCGCTCAATCTGGATTTCCCACGTGGGTCCTGCTGGCCAAATTTGGACCCTCTCCTCCCATGCTCCTCGTTCATGCTTTGTATAGCCGCCAGGGCATTTTTTTCCGTTTCAGGTCATCAGCCACTATGGCTCCTTGTTTAAAAGATACAAAGTCAGGCAGGCGATTGTTTTTATTTGCAAGGAGAAAATATATGGCATTCAGTGAAAGTGTAGGCAGTAATTTGGCGACAAAGTAAATTCATTGCATACAAGTACATGTAAAATGTCTTGATGAGGAGTATAATTTCAAAGCTTACAATAATACAATATTCAACATATTTTTGCTCCCCAATGTCTATAGTAATACAATTTTCAACGTATTTTTGTTACTTGTGGCAAGGCTTGCATTCAAAGTCCCTAACAAAAAATAATAACTTCAAAAACCCAAAACAAACATGACAATCTCTCTACATAATATTGCAATTGAGCAAAAAAGCAAACATGAGCCATTAAACACACACCGCAATCCTAAATCAACACATTGTAACTCCATGAGCTTCTCATCAAATACAACAACTTCAAAGTTTTACTATAAACGACTGTCTTGCACTCTTGCTATGCAACCACCATTATTGTAAGTTTTGACGCACCGTGTATCTAGCACAACTACAAAATTGGCAATCATATAAGTGAAACAAGGCAATTTACTGAGATTGCATCAAAGTAAAGAAATCCATAACTTAAGTGGGAAGCACACTTAAGAGCTTGCAATATGGCGCTTTGAAAGTGACAACCAAAGAGAAATAAGCGACAGGCAACAATGCGCCAGTGCAAAGTGGCAAAGCCACTTGCAATGCATCGGTCTTCTCCTTAAAACCAACTAGCAACTTTGGTAAAAATAGGAGTGACATGCAAAGCCACGTGGTGATTACTTTATCGTGGAGGGAGACAACTTGGCCTCATGTAAAAAAAGTTATCATTTTTTTTCAAGGGCCCAATCTCTAAAACTAAAAGCTTGGTGCCTTTTGGCTCCAAATTGCCTAAAAGAAATGGCCTAATAGCCACATGTCACTTGTTCAAGCCCATGCAACCCTACCATTTTTAGCGTGGGAGACTGGGCCCTATCCAAGCCCCCACACCTCCAGCTGCCCAACAAGCAAGTTTGTCTTGCCCATCATGGTTGCCCAAATTGGGAGTCAACTCTCCAATACAAAGGAGAACTCCTGCCCTTGCTACCCCATCTCCACCTTTTTTCAAAAATAATTGCATAACTTCTTCACCAAATGTCGAAATGAAGAAAAATTTAGATGGCCTCATAGGTCCCTCAATTCCCCACCTTCAACAAAAGTTTCAAAAAATAACCTAAACTAGAAAATCTGAAGGTACATGCCCAAAGTTTCATCTGTCCCCCAAGGGGACAATTGGTCCTTTAGGGGTTAAGACAGGCTTAACAAGATTGAACACCATGACAATACAACATTCAGTAGCCTAAAGCAATGTACAAGGATTATCGGCATTTAGTTACAAGCTAGTCAATTGATTTTGAGAATTGCCAAATTGAATTCAAACATTTAGGAAAAAAATTGATCATTTAAGAGGAAAAAAGAAGAATATTCTTAATTTTCTATAGGTTGAGCTAGGAGTATACTCTAGACAACCGGTTGGCACAAGAGAATGTAGGATATTGGCTAGTTAAGCTTAAAAACTCCCCAAACTGTGGTCTTAAGAGAGGCTGCCTTTCCCTCTCTTTAGGTATCATCCATGAACTTCATTTTGACAAAAAATAATTAATTAATTAATTAATTAAACTTTCTCTTTCTGACATTTTTGGACCCCCACATCAATGTATGTGCACTAAATTGAGCCTCCCTTTCATAAACTGTGACAAATTCAAGCAAGCATCCCCATAGCTAAAGAATGGTGTGGAATATTCCACACCATTTTGTTGGAGGGAGGGTAGCCTCTTGTAAGTGCAACTAAATGTTATGAAAGGTTAAGGGATCCAAGTAGAGTTTCCTCCAAATTCCGGAAAAGTGAACATGCTTTCATTTTTATCAAAAACCCCAAAATCCAAATATAAGAAAGGAGTTGATATTTGTACCCACAGTCCACGGAGTTTTTTTAAACTTAATTGGCCAATATCCTACATTCTTTTGGGCCAACCGATTGTCTAGCTAGGGTATACTCCCGGCTAAGCTTATAGAAAATAAAGAATGTTATCTTTTTTACCTCTTAAATGGATGGTTTTTTTCCTAAACTTTTGAATTCAGTTCGGCAATTCTCAAAATCAATTGGCTAGCTTGTAACTAAATGCCAGTACTCCCTGTACATTGCAAAATTTGTACCACATACTTTTGACTATTCTACCACACCTTATATACATATAGTCAATAGGGAATTGCTAACATGACACCTTTGTGAGCATGAAATGTGATTTTAAACCCCTAAAGGATCATTGTCCCTTTGGGGAACAAATGGAATTTTGGGCATGTATTTATGGCTAAACTATTTTTTGTGACTTTTTGAAACTTTTATGGAAGATGGAGAATTCAAAGATCTATGTGCGCATCTAATTTTTTCTTCATTTTGACATTTGACAAAGAAGTTATGCAATAATTTATGAACATGTGAGGAGGATTGCCCTTATGGGCAGCCCAAAAAACTTCTTTAAAATTCACATTTAAAAAATATACATGGGAAGCTTTGAAACATTCAATTTCAATCAATGAGATGAAAGTTATGAGGAGTCTCGCTCACAACCCATGGCTCACTGTATAGCATTCACTACACTATGACTAAAGATGAGATTGTCAAAACTTGCATGTACAACATTCTCAAAGCTTTGTGCAACCTCTATATTGTCAAGCATATCCTCATAATTTCTACAAATACAAGAGTAGTCATCAAAACATTCCAAATTCCACAGGTACCTTTTAGTTGTTTTTATTTTTATTAGCTACACAAATGTATGAAAACCACAATGTTAAGTGTTAACCTCCATGAAAGCAGGTGTGAAGTATACAGATGTGGGGGCTTCCAAGGTAAAATAAAATTTGACTTACAAAAAATTTAGAAATAAAATTTTCATTGTTTTTTCTTCAATCTTTTCATGAACTAATTTGCCTTTTAGAGTTTTGCACATAAAATCATGAAGCATTCAATGATCAAACTAGTAACACCATTGAAAAGCAAACAAAATTTGCTTTCTAAAGGCCTTTTACACTAGTGATCAAGAGCTGGTCCATGTTTATTTACTGGTTGTGGCTCTTGCTCAAGACTAATGACTAAGAGCATCTCCACCGGTGACTCCAACACGCTCAAGGTGGATGAAAAGTGTTGAGGAAACTCTCCAAACCCTCTCAAGACACTTGGTCCTATCGTGTCTAGCATAGGATTTAATTTTTGATTTTGTTAGGGTAGAGCGACCCGCACCCCAGAATGCAGGCAGGTAAGGAAAATTTGGCTAAAATTGGAACAACTGAATGATGTACAAAATTTCATCCAAAAAATTGCTAATATAAGCAACTTTCATCCAAAATTTGGAGAGTTGGGATTTTGCTCAGGAAGGATTTGGAAATTTCATCCATTTTTTTGCATGGAAATCTTAGTGTAAAGGTAGCCAGCTGAGATTCAAGGTAAGATTTAGGCAAAGATTTGCCAAGAATTTAAACGCTAACTCTAGCAAAGGCCCTTCAAACCACTCTTCATTCACTATTCATCCTAAGTTTAGTGAGCTTTATCCTCTACTTTCCTTGGTAAGTGGTCAATTGCTTATTTATGGGGTGTGTTGGAGTGCAAGGCCACCTTTTTGAAGAGCATGGGTAGAGATCGAGCTGCTTGACGGCTGGCCAAAACAAATGGAAAAATCTAAAATGGCCCAGACCGGTGGAGATGCTCTAAGAAACAATTTTCTCATCCATTGGTCAACCCAATCGTGTAAAGTGAACTTATACCAATTTGTTGGAGATTTGGTCATTTATTCTATTCTTTTCCTTGTTTTCTCTCTACTCTCTCCTCTCTCATTTCTTCTCATCTCTTAACCCGTGAGCGCTCCACAGCTTGGAATATGGTGCTTGAGATTTAGTTTGGGTTGCAAAGCCTGCAGATGGAGCGGTACTGGGGATTTAAAGATACACATGGTACAAAGAGTGGTGTTTTTATGAAAGGGAGTGGTGTTTTGGGACTTTGACGGTCATATGGTGCATCAAGCTAGATTGAATGATGAGAAAAAATGGTTCTGGAGCAGTTTTGGGCAAAAGAGAAGACCCCACCCATACAGGGTTTATGGTGGATGATTTACGATTGTTTATTTTTGTGGTCAAATTTTGTACTATGAATCTTGTCGGAAAATTTTGAAATTTGGAAGGTTAGGAATGAACCTACTATGGAACCCTGTCCCAAAATTTTGTCCCATTATTCCATCAGCTAACCCTAAATCAATGAATACCACTATTGGACATCCATAAATTTGGGCCCTAACTCAAATGTCAACCACCCATTGACCATTATAATATTGGAAATGGTAATGTTAAACTGCCCTAAATTTGAGAAGGATCTTGGGATTCAAGGTTACAACTAGTTTCAAAGGCTCATAGGCATGGATCATATTTTTGCATATGCCACAAGCTTCTTGTTGTCGAGTGGCCTCTTGACCCTACGTTGGAGTGATTTTGAGCTAGGCGCTCAAGGGTTAATAAAGTTTCAAAAAAATTGGATGCCAAGAAATATTGGAGGAGGCTTATAACAAAGAAGACTACAAAATTTTACTATTAAAACCTTGGTCAATAGTATATAGTGAAAAATACAAAATAAATGACCATGCCATTGTTTGAATGTGTTCTTACAATGGGGTTATTTTTGGTATGTTTTTACAAGGGTATTAGATGTAAGAAAACATGATATTAAACATAATTCACTTATTACAATAAATACTTCAATAAACTTTAAATAATTGTGATAAAACTGAAATTTTCCCAATCAATTTTTTGTTTGTTTGTAGTAAAACAACATTTCAGCAATAAAGATTATGTTCATAGCAACTATGCTCACAGTTTTTAAAATTAGTATAATAGCATTTTCAATTGTAAATAGCATTAAATCTTGACTAAAGTAGACTAATCATTTTTTTAGGGATGGCTTGGTCCCCCTAATAACGTGGCTAGAGAACCTTGCGAAAGTTTCTCACACCAAAATTAAGGTGCCACAAAACCCCATCCATTTCATGACATGTAGGATTCCATGTCACTTTCTCACCCATTTTTGTCTGTGGTCACTTTCCTTTTTCTAGCTAGCATAAAGTAGCCATATATTAGCCGACTTTTCTCTTCCAATCATATCATTTAGATTGCCTTAATTATTGCCTCTAGTCACTAGGGCAAAGAGACCCTAAGTACTCTTGGTTGTTGTCCATCTATTTTACAAAGATTAGATAGATTATGTTGTGAGAATTTAAAAGCATTTGCTATCTACTTGGTCAACTTTGGCTCTCATGGTAATTAATATATGAAGTCTTTACACCGTTAGTGGTGTTTTAGATATTTTAGCTATATATCTTTATGACACAATTGAAAAATGTTTCATTGCAAATTTAAAATATGACACTCTAGTAAAAAACAGCTTAAAAGGGATAAAAGGACTACAAAACAAAAGTCATCACTTGCTCCAATACAACAACTTAAGCACTAGGCACCACAAGAACATTGATAGCTACTTTAGCAAATAATAAGGGATAGTGGTCTAATAGGTCAAAGGTTGCAGGAATAGTAAAAGAAGAATTTGGCATGAGTTACATAATTTGGAAATGCCTCATAATCAAAAGTGTTATATACATGATCAAAATTGATGGTTGTTTCAATGCTCAGCTGTATGTGAAGATTTGCAGTAACAAATAGATTATCACATTTGTGTATTATGACTGTAGAAAAGAAAACAATGTTGTCCAACAAGACAACAATCTTAAACATATGTCAAAATTGGCAAATAATTGATTAAAAAAAACAAAACCAATGTGCTAAAGTGGCTTTTGCAATTCCTCAACATTGATCCAATAGAATATTTTCGGGGAATGCAAACATTTGAAAAGGAGGTTAACCCCTAAAGTCTTGAACAATCTATTTTGGCAACATGGCAATTTTGAGTAGCTCACTACTAATGGGGTTTTCATTTTTTTTCTTTGGAAATTTCACACATGATTTTTCCAAGGAGTAGCTTCAAGGCCCAACAATTTCCACAATTCTTGACTTCATGATTCAAAAGTTATTGCATGATATGTAGTTTTCTTTGCTCGGCGGGTAGCCAACAAACTTCTTTAAAAATTACATTTTTTGAATTTTTTTTGAAATTGGTTCATTAGATTTATACATTCTTGGGAAGCTTTGAATCATTCCATTTTTATCAACAAGATGAAAGTTATGTGGAGATTTTGTTTGAGGATAGTTATGGATTCTTTACTCTAAAATAAACTTGGAAGTCCATAATTTTACCCAATTTTCAATATTTTGGAGAAAAAATAAAACCAAAAGATGAAGATTGTTTATTACAACATTACAAATATTGGGATTGGAACTTTTCATTTTCATAATTAAGTTCTTAACAATTTAGTGATTTGAATAATTCACTATTTTTTTTTTTTACTTATATTGTTTTTCCATGTATTTTACAATTCCAAATGATTTGAAAAATTTCAAGTGTGTATCCAACTTACTTTAAAGAACAAACTCAAAAAATTACAACCATTTAGGAGATTTTTTTATAGAAATATGACCTTGTGAAGTGCAGCTGCCTGGATTTTTGTAAAGACAAAAAATGGCTTTTTGTCAATTCAAACTCAAATATCTAACAATTTACATGGTGAAAATTTCTGAGTTTTTATTTGACATCTTTTGATACTAGTGCAGCACAAGATCTTACGACTACAATTGTCAAAAAAAAGTTTTTCTTTCTAAAATTTGGTATTTGTACTAAACATGGCAATTTTGGAGCAGTTTTGGTGAAAAACTTAGCTTAGTACTTTAGGGGTTAGTTCACATGAAAAAGAGCCAAAGAGCAAATACAACTTATGAAAGCGTGTACAAGAGATATAGGACAAAATTTGAATTGAAACGTGCTTGGTTTTGACAGTGAGCATGTCAAAGAGAGTAGAGGTGGTGTTGAAAGCAAAAATGGGATACACTAAATCTCAATAGAATAATGAAATCCAGATTTTAAAGGGCCAGAGAAAAATTGTAAATGAAGTAATATTACAAAAATTTAATTTCTTTGTCAATATGTGTGATGTTTTAATAAGGTATATGATTTAACAAACAAAATTATATCTACACAAATATTTAGTTTCATGTGTATTAACATAGTGGGTCAAGAAATCTGGAGCTTCAAAGTCAAAAGTTCAATTATTACTTTTTTTTATTGTTATAGTCCAGCATTAACACCTAAAGGACTAGCTATCCCCTTGGGGGACAAATGGGATCTAGGGCATGTACTTACAACTAAACTACTTTGTATAATTTTCTAAATTTTTTATGCAAGATGAAGGATTCAAAGATCCATGTGGGCATTTAACTTATTCTTCATTTTGACATTTATTGAAGAAGTTAAAAACAAATTTATGGAAAAGGTCAAGATTGGGCAGCCCAAAAAATTCTTTAAAAATTGCATTGAAAAAAAATAAAAATATGAAATAGGTTCTTTAGACTTATATATAGTTGGAGAGTTTTGAATATTTCAATTTTCATTAATGAGATGAAAGTTATGAGAAGTTATTGTTTGTGGGTAGGTGTGATTTTGGGAGAAACCATACCTACCCACAAAAAAAAATTCTCATGACTTTCATCTCATCAATGAGAATTGAAATATTCAAAGCTCCCCACCTATATATAAGTCTAAATGAACCTGTTTCATATTTTTATTTTTTTTCAATGCAATCTTTTAAGAAATTTTTGGGCTGCCCAGTCTTGACCCTTTTCCATAAATTTGTTTTTAACTTCTTCAATAAATGCAAAAATGAAGAATAAATTAAATGCCCACTTCGATCTTTGAATCCTTCATCTTGCATAATAATTTCATAATATTATACAAAGTAGTTCAGTTGTAAGTACATGCCTGAAATTGCATTTGTCCCCCAAAAGGGCGCTTGATCCTTTACGAGTTAAGATGACCATCAATTTGGTCAAATATTTAACATCTGTGGCTACAAATTATCCATATATCATTAAACACTTTCCATCAAATTTTGTTATTCCTAAGTTTTTTGATCTAATAGACCATTAGTTCTTTGTTTAAAAAAAAAAATCTACTTCCATCTATTGGAGCCTAGTTAATTGATGTTTTTTGATATCATTCCGAATCACTCGCTTTTAGTGTCTAATCATTCAATTTTTACGCTTCTTTTCAAATTTGTGTTAGCGTGTGTTATAGCAGTTTTGAAGAAATTTTTTTTTGTTTTTTTTTGTTTTTTGAGCTGGTATATCAATTTCATGTAATACACGTTTTACAATTGTATAATTAAACCTTTGCAATCCCACTACTACAAAGCTAACAAGCCACTTCTATCATTGTGTTTGTACCTCCTAAAATGATAAACTGATTCACAAGTTGATATATTGCTTTGGATATCTTTGTTGAACAACCATTTTTTGATTTTAAAATGGCTGGACAAATCTCATCTCAAACTCTTTTCATTGTCATGAGACTTACACAATAATGTATACACTATAAAATATTTTTCATAAGATATAAAAAATTGCATCGTCAATCTTGTTGATTGTGGAACTTTAGCTAAAATATTGCCAAACAACATATCATCAAGGAATATGCAAAACAAACTTGTATCTTTTTGTATATATAGAGATTCAAATAAAAAAATTATCAAAAGCATTTTTTTAACAATGCAATAATGTTACAAAAATCTTTGTTTTCTTTGAGATATGCATGATGTTTTAGCAAAGTTATATGATTCAGTAGGCAAGATAATTGTCTACACAACAATTTTAGTTTCATGTTTATTAGCGTAGTGGCTACGCTTCTTTCTTTGTGTCCAAAAAAAAAGGATTTGGGGAATTCTGGTCATTGTCCGAAGTCAACCCTTTTTTGGAAGAGTAAAGCAAAAGAAAAAGCAAAATCGATTTAGGACAGCACTGTAGTGAAGCTGATCTCATTCCATGCAATGATGTGTTTACAAAAAAAGCTGAATATAACTTCAGTCAGAAGATCATCACCAAAAATACAAAAAAAAAGAACAAATTTTTTCGGCCACGGGTATTAAAAAATGCAAAGAAAGGAGCAACATGCAGTCATGTGAGAGGTCAGCTAGTAAGCACTAAACAGATGAGCAGAAAAATTAGAGAGTTTCTAAAAAGAGCACTGGAAGGCTGATGGTAAATTGGTAATAATACAAATCGAAAGGTAGGCGCCAGAGAAAATGCAAGAAGTCAAGCAAGGAAGAAGGACCTGAGGCGAGATGGTGGAGCAACATCATCAGCAGCAGCAGCACTCTAGCACAGGTATTGGAAACCTTTTTTAGTTTTCTTGCTAATTACTGAAGTTTTGCCGTACCGGATCAAACTTTGTACACTCAGGATTCCTTCTATTTGAAGTGCCAAGTAGGGACTCTATGTTGGAGGGTACCTGGGAGACCGTGAAATTATAAAATTGCAATGACATTGCTTAGGGCATCTCCACCGGTCTGGGCTCTTCCAAAGTTTTCCATCTATTTTGGCAGGCCCTCAAGTCAGGGTTTAATTTTGTTTTTGCCAGGGTAAAGCGACCAACATTCCAAAATGTACAAAGGTAAGGAAAATTTGGCTAAATTTGGAAAGAATGATATGTAGAAGTTCATCCAACTAACTACTATTATAAGCTACTTTCATCCAAAATCTGGCAAACTAGGTTGTTGCTCAAGGTGGGATATGGTGATTTCATCCAAATTTTCACACAAATTTCTTAGTGTTCTAGTAGCTAGAGGCTTCTTGAGGTAATCTTTAGGCACAAATCTGCCAAGAAATTAAACTCTGCCTCAAGCCCCTTGATCTCCACCCATGCTTTTCAAAAAGGTGGTCTTGCACTCCAACACATCCCATAAATAATCAATTGACCACTTATCAAGGAAAGTAGAGGATAAAGTCCACTAAACTTATCATCAATAATAATGAATATTGCCTTGAAGGACCCTTGCTGTAGTCACCGGTGGAGATGCTCAAATTACTTCTTTAGTTGTGTCAAAAGTTCCTCAAACAAAACAAAATAAACCGTCAAAAAAAAGGGGGGGGGGATAAAATTAGTCCCCACTGACACGATCTCGCTCTACTGTACAGTACTGCTTTTCACATGCAGTAGCACATAGTTCGCATTTTGTTGGAATCCCGGGTGCAATTGCGTCAATTTCCTACTACTATTTCCCATGACATTCTAGAGAATCCTTATTGGGAAACTCTCTGAATTAGTTTAGAAAAGGAAACCGTGGTACCTGGAATTTACGAAAGTTGAGCTTGGTTTGAATAAGTGGGAGCTATTTTCGCCAACAAGCTACTGTGTACGAAGGTGGGCTTTCTTCTTGATGAATTGCTCTGAACTGGCATGACTTTGCACAGAATTACTGTTCTTGACGGTGCCTACATCGTTGTTACTTTAGGCAAGTTTAGGTTGTAGGACAGCACGGATGAACGAATTGGGTTAGATTGGATAGGCGGATGGACATGTCCACTCTTGTTTCTAGGGCATTTGTAGAGGATTTGACTTAAAAATGGAAGAATAAAATATATTTTGTTTCATTTTGACTACGTGAAACGACTTTATCCACATTTTGACTTCATGTTGGCAACGATGAGTGTCACCAACATGTAAGAAGTAAGTTTTATTCATCATTTTTTATCATTTTTTGAAATCAACTATGAGTTGACTACATCAAACGGACACAAGTTCAATTGGGCACTTTGAGTGGACGAGCAACTGGACAGACGGGCGGTCCAGTGTGACAACCATGCGTGCCTACACTACTCAAGAATTTCTGCTAATGATTAGGAAAAGAACCCGAGCTTGGCCCAAGGTTGTTACTTTGGGCGACTTGACCATGTTGGACAGCACATGTAGACTGCCCAAACAGACAAGACAAGCGGATGTGCCCACCTGCTCCTGTTTTTTAGGCCATTATTAGGATTTTGACCTAAAAATGGAAGAATCAAATTATTGTTTTTTGTTTCTATTATGTGATATGGCTTTGAATCCACTTTTTGGCATCATGTTGGCAACAATGAGTATCACTAGCATGTACAAAGTAAGGTTTTTTTAATAATTTTGTACCATTTTTTAAAGTCAACTATGAGTTGACTTCATTGTACGGACCATGAAACGTGTTATTCATTAAATTGGGAAAAAGTGACATTTTGGGACCTTTGGACTTTGTGTTTTTCAAAGAGTATTAATTGAACACTTTCTAAAAAACATAAAGTCCAAAAGTCCTAAAATGTCTTTTTTTCCCAATTTACACTAGAAGAAAAAAATTGTCCTAAACAATTGGTCCACAACAAATGCAAATGTCCTAAACAACTATACAATGACTCAATAATAGTCGTTTAGAACACTTGTAATTATTGTATACCAATCGTTTATTATAGGATTTCCTCATTAATTAATGAATGATAACACCATATTAGGTAAATTGAGAAAAAGAGTACTTTTTGGGACTTTTAATGGTTTTAGGTGATCACCTAAAACCAAGCTCAACTTTTTTTTTGGGTACATGTGCCATCAACTGAGAGGAGGAATTTGCGAGGGAAACAATCTTAATGACTCATATTGAATTTGATACCTTCAAATTTAGTTGAAGGTGACTTCTCTGGATCTAGGTGACGTACAAATTGAGATCCCCATTTTCTCAATTTACCTAGTATGATGTTTGATACGTTATGACCTCAAACGGGCATTTCAGATGTACGGGCGGGCGGACATGCGGCCCAATGTGACAACCATGGCCTGGCCACACTCATCTTGGCTTGAGGGATTTAAGAAACAGACTTGCTGCAGGTGAGTTTGATGCGATCACAAGGGCCAAATGCAAGCTGATGCTTGACGAATAATATTAATCCTCAATGATGGAAGCTCATCAAATGCTGATCAGGAGCTTCATGATAAGCTCGTAGTACGCTGGACGAAGAATTATACGAGGTGAAGCATGATTGTCCGTGCTACTTGATCAGTGCCCACTGCCAAGAGAGCCATAACTAATGGCGGTGCTCAGTCATACGAAATGTCTGCTATAGATGGACATTGTGTCGAATGATGGAATTGTATTTAATGAGCATGTTGATGGAATGAACAAAAATTAACAGATAACACCGTATTGATTAGTTTGGGAAAAACAGGTGTCTCAACCTGTACTCCCCTCAAACCTAAAAAGTTACTTTAAACTAGATTTGAAGGTATCAGATTCAGTCTAAGTCATTAAGATTTTTTTCCTTTCAAATTCCGCTTCTCAGGTGAGGACACGTGTACCAAAAAAACGTTGCAAACTTGGTTTGCAGTGATCACCTCAAAGTCCCAAAATGTACTCTTTTTCCCAATTTAACAAATATTCTCTATCCAATAGAGAAAGACATGAGTGCAAGGCTCTCTTGGTTTATTTCTAATGATAGGAAAATGACCAAACTAGTACTGAATAGTTGCTCCAATGTCTTGCTAAAAGCATTAATCTGGTCTTGCATGCAGGGAGCTGCAAAACATCTACCCAGTAGACTTGTATTATATTATTGGATGTCATCTAGATCTGCTCACCCTTAGGAAAAACCAAATGAGAATTCTTTGCCTTGTCGAGGTCCAAAATTCTGTGGTTTGTGTTTGTTGAAAGTCTGTACGTCCAAAATTCATATATTTATCAGAATCTGTGTCAAATAGTGCTTAGTACATTTGTTTTCATAGTTGTGTTGCTTGTGCAGTAAAGACTGGGAGCCTTGGTGGCCAAATGACTGGAATGTCATCTAATTTGAGCAAACAAGAACACTTATAAAATAAAGACATGTATAATAGACCATTACATAGTTCAAATATTTAACCCCTAAATATTTGAAAGTGGTTTTAATGAGCTACTTGAGATCCCAAATTAAAACTTTTTATTAGTAGCAAATGCCAATGAGCCAATCATACAATAAAGTACATTATGTCCTATGATCATTTATCTAAAGGTTAAAGGACATCAAGGAAGTAATCTCCGGAACAAGGTTTGTGGAGTCAGTAAAAGATCACCGTTATATTGAAATTGTGATCTAAGATGTAGCTAGCCACTGGATGGAAACAAATGATTATTTTCAAAATTAAAGAAAATTTGAGAAAAAAGCAGAAATGATTGAAAAATGACTGACAGAAACCTCTATTTGCCAAGAGAGTTCAAACTGTACAATAGTACATGAGGGGAGAAATGATCAACAACAACATGAATGTAATACAATTGCCAAATGGAGGAAACCAAAACCTACATCGTACAGTAAATGTTTTTCTTGTAGCGTCAAACCACTAGCTCTCTCAACCTCTACCGGTCCTTATTACCTTGCAGCAACTGAAATAACAGCCGACAACTTATAAAAACTGTACAGTCTACCTATAAACTCTTCCCAAACCCCTGTACTTTCGACCATGGCCATTGCATCTCTCAAAAATGAAAACCCACAAATTCTACACCAACTCATCATCTTTCTCAAGTCTGCTTAGAGTACTCTACATCCATTAACACGCAGTTCTTTCGGAAACAATGACTGTTTTAACATGTATATCAGCATTCAACAGGAAAGCCCTATGTACAGTACAGCTTCAGTCTGAACAAGTTACTATCTGCTGAAATGCAATATTCTAAATAGAATACAAGATGTTTAGTCGTCAGTATTCACACAAGTTCAGCAGACCAACTTAAGTACCGACTAATTCGATTGCCATCTTCCAAGAACACCATGTTAGTTATTATGAGAGTATTCCAATGAAATGAGAGGTAAAATACTTGAAATTCAAAAAAAATTATGTCAATTTGACGAAAGGTTTTATGTCAATTCAGTTTGAATCAAGCTGAAATCTCTCATTTTAATGGAAACTGGTGATTTTGGATGGAAATTGGTAATTTTGGTCAAAATCTAACAAATTCATTTTGAGAGGTCCTCATTCTCTCATTATAACAAATATGGTGTTCAAGTAAGAAAGCCATGCTATGGGTAAGATCTACAAGCCTGTGAACAATTGAGATTTGAGGCAAGATCTATTACGTATCAGTTACAATAAAGATAACTTAGGCATGGTTGTTACTTTGGACAAGTTTTTAGCTGCCGGACAGCACAGGTGGACGTACAAAAAAGCAAGCACTGACGGACATGTATGCCCTCTTGTGTTTTTTAGGGCATTTTTAGGGTTTTGACCTAAAAATGAAAAAACCAAATCATCATTTTTCAATTTTATTATGTGATATGGCTTTGAATCTACGTTTTGACTTCATGATAACAACAACAAGTGTCACTAGCATGTACAAAGTAAGTTTTTTTTTATCATTTTGTACCATTTTTAAAGTCAATTACATGTATTGAGTTGACTCCATCAAACAAACCATTCCTCAATTGGGCACTTTGGGCATACAAGCAGGCAGATGGGCGGCCCAATGTGACAACCATAAACTGAAGGATTCGTTCCTTGTGAATTTATTGACACTCTCATTGTACCCTTCAATGTACCCTTCAAGTTTCAAACCTTTGGCATCTGCCTGATAACTCTGGTTACATGTTTGAATACAAATTACCTGCTCCTAGGTGGAAAGGTCCGCACCTGCTTTAGAAGAGATTCCAATGTCTCTCGGCCACCAAGACTAGTAGTTTGTTGTGTTCATTATTGCAAAACCCTAGGAATAATTTGATTTGCATGGTCATAGATACATTTTTGATATAAAAAAAGACCTTGCTCGTGAGATATTCTAAATCTCTGAAAAGTGTATGATTTTTTGATACACGCATGGTCAACTTTATGCAAAGTGGAATAAATCTTGGGACCAACTCATAAGCAGCAAATTTTCCTCTAATACTGAAGTTGTGAAATTGACTGAAAACATTGGTAAGGGAAACTTACTAAAGTAAGCAAGGAAACCGCAACTTGACCCTCAAAATTCTAACATTCTGCAATGATCGATGACACATGTTTGGCTTCACGCTTGCATTTCAAGATGTCAGTTACCTAGTCTGAATGCTCAAGCTAATCAAGGAACTTCAAAAATACGGATAAAAATAGTAACTTCAACAAGATATAGTCAGGCCCGTTCTCTCATTGTTAAATTGAAAGTATGTGCGTTTGAAAAAGCAAGATCTTAAGAAAAAGAGATTCCCATAATATACCAAGTCCTCTTTAATTCCTTAGAGCAGTTGCACCAGTGACTCCAACACGCTCAAAGTGAATGAAATGTGCTGCGGGCCCTCTCAAAATCTTTTTTTGATATTATGTTGTACCGTGTCTAGCAAGGGCCCTTGAAGCCACTATTCATTCATTATTCATCTTAAGTTTAGTGAGCTTTATCCTCACTTTCCTTGATAAGTGGTCAATTGCTTATTTATGGGACGTGTTGGAGTGCGAGGCCACCTTTTTGAAGAGCATGGGTGGAGATCAAGTTGCTTGAGAATTGGTCAAAACAGATGGAAATTTTGAAAGGACCCAGACTGGTGAAGATGCTCTTAACTCCTAAAGGCCCAAGTGGTCTCTCGAGGGCCAAATGGGGTTTTGGGCATGTACTTACAGCTAAACTACTCTATGTTAATTTTGAAACTTTTATGGAAGATGGGGAATCCAAAGATTTACTTGAGCATCTATTATTTTCTTCATTCTGACATTTATTGAAGAAGTTATGCATGAATAACTAAAAAACAAGGGAGAATTGGACAGCTAAAAAAATTGCATTTTTTAATTTGAAATTGGTTCTTTAGATTTATATATATGTGGAAAGCTTTGAATCATTCAATTCTGATTAATGAGATGAAAGTTATGAGAAGTTTTAGTTTGCGGGTAGGTATGGGACTCCCAAACCTCCATTCATGTTGCCCCTTGCAAAATTGGTGCTTTACTTTTTTGAGCTTTTTGTGTATTTGTTTTTTGAATTTTTTTTCCAAGTTGTAGTAGACTAAAATTCCTTGGTTTTCACTATTTGGATTAAGGTAATTCATATTTCTGAATATTACATAAATTTTCAATTTTCCCTTGTGTATATGCAAATTTCATGATTTAACGACATTCAGTAAGATTTCACAAAGTATGATTCACATCTCCCATTCATTTGAAAATTTTGTCCCACACTTACCTAACTTGGTCTTCTACATGGGAAAAAAAAACCTCAACTTTGGGTAGAGCAATTTTTTTGATATAGGAGCTATCAAAGGCTTCTAAAATTTTTGGGCAGCACGGATTTTTTTTTTTTTTTTTTTTTTTTTTTTTTTTTTTTTTTTTTCACTTTAAATGTCAACACCTCACTCCTCTACATTTAGAATGAGCTGATTTTTTTCAAACAAGTACCTCCCATAGTCTAGGGCAAGATCCTACCACTGGAATTCCAAAAAAAAACATTTTTTCCTACCTTTCTACTCATTCCCCCAAAAGTGGCAATTTTGAGTGACTTTCACAAAAAAAAGGGCTTGGGCCTTTAGGGGTTAAGGTAGCAACATCCATAATCATCACTATATCCATAACCATCACTTCTAAAATCTTGGAAAATTTGTGAAAATGAATAGATGTAATTACAAGGATATACAACATGTGAACATGAAACTTTAGTATTGGTATTAGGTGCAATTGCAGCCGGCTTTTAAAAAATTCACAACTTTATTCTTACAATATCCAAAAAATACATTTGAAAGTGCAAACTCATCATTTTTCTCTTGCTAATACGATCCTATAATCTGCTAGATGTTTATTAGTAATCATCATGTTCAAAACCCTTAATTTGATGGTTATGGGTGTTGTTACCTTAACCCTTCAGCGCCCCAGGGCCTCATATATCACCTTCCATGATTTCAAAGCCTTGTTTTGAGGCACTAGATTTAATTTTTTGATCTTGCTATAAACTACAATTATGAAGGCATTCAAGTTGTCCATGCTAATGGAGTAATGGCTAGGAAAGCCAAATGTTGTACAAGTGCTGCAAAATATTTGATTGGGTGAAACACCATATGGGGCAAGGGGGGTGTGGTGGCAAGCAGTATTTTATAGGCTGCAACCGGTCAATATTCCTTGCAAGCTTCCTTGTGTAAGCTTTTTGGTAGCAAGAAGTTGTCGGCAAGGGTTCAAGCATGTTCTAAACCCTTATTATGGCAACTGTCATCAACTGAGCCGGTCATTGTTTTCCATGCAATAGCCATTTGAAGCCCTAAAACTTGACATAAAAAGAAGTGCAATCTTCAATAATTTACAAGCGTGTGCATTCACATCTGATTTTGTTGCTCACAAAATTTATGATGAATCAGGGGCTTGTAGAATTTTGTAAAAATCATCAAATAGCAACTACCTACCAAAAAATGAGATTTTGTCATTACATGTTGTTTGATCAAATGTTATATTCTCCCATCTCCCATGGTTAGTTGTTCTCAAAATTGCAAGCCATTTTCTAAATAGGTGTTCCATTATTTTCAATGGTCACTTTTTGTGAATCATCGGATTAACTGAGATATAATGCATCAAAGTTGTAGGTCTCCCAAAACCCTGATTTTGGTGAAATCGGCTTGGGCGCTCAAGGTTTAGGTACAACATAAATAAGGTAGCAACACCCATAAGTGTTGTCTCCCAATGGGCATCACTGACAGTGGTAGGGACTAATAAATGGAAAAACAAATGGTTGTGGGCTATGAAGTAATGGTTATGGGTGATGAAGTGATGGTTATGGGTGGCTAACGTGATAACTTTGAGTGTCCCATCTCCACTATTTAAGAACTAGTAACCATTGTTTTTAGCATCTCTTATACATGGCTTTACAATTTTATTAATTTTGGACTTTGAAAAATCTTTGTGAACAAATGCTTACAATTAGAATTTTGAAATTAATGCCAATATTTTTGATTTCCTCTTCCTGACTTGACAAAATTATTTTCAAAGTTCATCAATTGATTTTCCTACCCAAAATCCTTAGATTGACGCTTATGAGTGCTCCTACCTTTACACTTATTTAGTGTAGTCCATTTTCTACTTACCTTTGTTTAAGCACCCAAACGTGCTCCCGAGCCTGGCTTTTCTGCACACCAGGGTCTCTCGAATCTCGTTCCCAGTCGCTGGAAAAGCTTCTTCTGTGAGGATCACCGGAAGCGCAATAATTTACAAGTTTGCTGTGTATTGTGAGCACCCCACTCAGCCTTTCTTGTAGGAGAATTGTTGCGCAGGCATATAGGCACGGATACTATCAATGTGAGCAGGAAAAAGGTCATGCAGCGGCGATCAGGTAAGTTATTAAGCTGAAGTTCAAAATGCCAAAGCCTGTTTCATTTCTAGTCTTTTATCCAGCATTAATGCGTCCTTGGTACACACTTTCTGTCACATGTTCTGCTTTCTTTCTTCATGTCGCTTTACAATTACGCTCCAGTAATTCTAAATATGCTTTTCGAGGAGCATTGCGATCTGCAGCTCAAATGGGTTTCTTATAAAGTTTCTATCGGTCTTATTATTATCATCGTACTCATTTTTGTAGGTTCTTTGTAATTTTAGTGAGATTGTAATCGCACAAAAGCAGATATGGAGTAGAGTGCGAAGATACGGATTGAACACCCTGAGGATTGCATATGAGCGCATCCGGTTTGTTCGTGTTTGCTGTGATTTCTGATATTAGGGTTAGGGTTTAAGGCTCGCATTGTGGAGAGCAGTGTTTAAATGGGAATTTTGTGTTTGGTGCTAGTTTGGCGATTGCCTTTTTTTTGGGGGTGCAAATCTGGCTTCCTTCATTTATTTTTTGGTGAAGTCCACAGGTGATCCCCAGCTTTTTAGTGCAAAAAGACATTTAAAGCAAATGATTGTGGCGTGACATGTGGGAAAAGGGGGACAAAAGCAGTACTTTCATTGGTGAATTTTGGCGAATCATACTTAGTGTTTTCACTGATTCTGGTGCTAATTTCAGGCTCTTCAATTTTCTTTTAGCTTTCTGGTGATTTATCGCCCCAAACCAAAACACTGGTGGAGAGAGACAGGATTGGGATGATACAAAGCCAGGCGGTGAAGGTGGTGGACAGAAGCGGTTTTAGGGTTGGAGACAGAGATGGAGATGAGGCAACAACAAGGCTGGGACGTGTGGTGAAGCTTGCTGTTCGATCTCGCCTTCTCATTTTGAGCTTGTTCCTCTTGTGGAGGATACTTGCTTCGCCGTATGATACCTCGGCGATACTCAATCCGCCGTGCTTGGATGCCACACCAGGCAATTCCAAATGATCCCTTCCTTATCTTGTGTTACATTTGCATATTTAATGGGAAATGATATAAGGTAGCAACACCCATGCATAACCATCAGTGTACCCATAACCATCACCTCTAAAATCTTGGAGAATTTGTGGAAGTGAATAGATGTAATTACAAGGATGTACAACATGTGAACATGAAACCTTAGTGTTGGTATTAGGTGCAATTGCAGTAGGCTCTTTAAAAAATCACAACTTATTCTCACAGAATCCAAAAAATACATTTGAAAGTGCAAACTCATTATTTTTCTCTTGCTAATAGGATCCTATAATTTGTTAGATGTTGATTAATAATTATCATGTTCAAAACCCTTAGTTTGACGGTTATGGGTGCTGCTACCTTATGCACACCAGGGCCTAGGGTAAATTTTAGATTTCTACCATCAAAAAGCTGAATTTGAGAATTTTGAATTCAAGATTTGGGCTTACAGACCATGATTTTGTCTAGAACCATAAAAAAACAGTTGCAATTCAAGAACACCCAATGAAAAAGTTTATCTTTTTTTACAAACAAAAGTAAAAGTAACACTTTTCCCCCTAGTTAAACTTTTTCATTGGATGTTGTTGAATTGCAACCTTTTTTTTTATGGTTCTAAACTAAATCATGGTATCTAAGTCCAAATCTGAATTCAAAATTCTCAAATTCAGCTTTATGATGGTAGAGATCTAAAATTTACCCCGGGGGTGTGCAAATATCAACCCCCCGTGTGCACATATCAATTCCGATATTTAATTGCTGAGTTTATATTTATACTTTTCGATTGGTCAGAAAGTTACGGATGCGGTCGTTTCACCGAGATATTTGTGCCGGTGATTAAATTGCAGTGGCTGCGTGCAGGCAATGCTGTATCTGTAAGGTGGAAGAATCTAGGTGCTGCCATCGAGGAGGTCGTGGTTTGGGATGGAGTCTATTATGTGCGCATTGCAGAGTGTGGCTATGAATACGAACAGACACATGCTTTTTTCCCGGTGCTTCCTCTATTGATTCGTTTTCTGGCAAACAATGGTAAGATCATGCCCCTGGTTTTTCTCTCACATGGCTTGAATAGCGCTGCAACTCTGCTGTCAATGGAGCTGATAGAAAAGAACTTTTAAGTTTTTTTCCGAAATGAGGACGCGTAGAAGTGTGTATAGAGTTGTGGAGAGACCTTTCAACATGCGGCTATTCTTGATACTCCCTCTGTCCCATTATAAAGCTCCAAAGTACTTCTCCATGAGGGATTAACTGTATTTTTAGTCATTGTGCTGGTGACACATGCATTCTAGAATCAATATACCACCTACCAAATGTCTGCAAAATCTCTAGTTTTTATGTTGCTGTCTAGACACCCAAATTTCATGCAAAAAGTACCATATTTGTGCATAGTTTGTGAATGCTACCAGCTCCTCATTACTTTAGTCTTTGTGCTAGTGACACATGCTTTCTATAATAATTATACCATCTACTAAATGTATGCAAAATCTCCGGCTTTGATGTTGCCATTTGGACATCCAAATTCCGTACAAAAAGTACCATCTTTGTGCATGCTGCTAGCTCCTCCTTTTTGATGATTTAAAGATTAGTAGCAACAATGGTACCTCATATGGGCAAGGCCAAGTTTGTTAGGAGAGGAATGCTCCCTAAGTGCTTAACTAGCACCCCATGAGATCATTGAACATGGCAAACGCTTTCTCAACGTTTGAAAGTAGCAAAACAGAGTTTTTTTAGTGGGACAAGAACTATGCCTAATTCGGAGCTTTATAATGGGACAGAGGGAGTACTTGTTAGTGTTAACGGAGTGTCTGGCCAGTTTCTTCAAGTACCGAAAGATCGGTATTCTTCATCTGGAATTAGGTCAGTTCAGGGGTTGTGATGTACAATCTCTCAGATACCTTCTTTCTATCGACCGGACTTTGTAACCGTGTTAACATTTCAGCTTTGTGCACGGGTTTCAGTCTTCAGCAGGCTGGCGCCGCTGGTAGGCCACAGGGCTGTACTCGCTATCTGCGGCTACTTGATCACAAACGTGGCTTTTGTTTTTGCTGCACTCTACCTTTATAAGTTGACGCTGTATGTGGTGGAGAACGAGGATCTTGCTTGGAGAGCTGTGTGCTCATTCTGCTTCAACCCTGCATCAGTATTCTACTCCACTTTGTATCCTCCTCTATTATGATGTGGACTGCGATTGTGTGTGGTACTTCTGCTTCCATTACATATAATTCCTAAGTGTTCAAACTATGACAGAAAGTACACTTGAAGCTAATAGTAGCTAGTAGCGAATTAGAAGAGCTTTCAAAACATATTGTTGTCATCAAGGAATGTAAGATTGGGGTCTATATTTTCTATTGGTACAATCCTTTACCTCCCTTGAATATCTTAAATGCTTTATTTCAACTTTTATGGATATGAAAGTACACACTTTTGGCCATTTGAGCACTTCGGTTTAAACAAAGAAAACAGCCTGTAAAACTCCTGGTTGAACTTGTAGCTAACCAGTCCTCTGGCTTCACCTCTCGCATTTTTGCGAAAGTGAAACAAAAGACTAGGATCCGCTAAGGTGACTCTCGAATTACAAGCGGTTATCTACAATTTACTAGTAGAAAATCCCACTCCCAGCTTTTTAAGAAAACTTAGCTACATTATGTTTAGCAGGGTTTCTGTTAGTAACTGCCTTGAGCTTAATTCGCGTTACACTTGACAGGATTCACTGGGGTTAGGTTTTTTGGAGGGTAGGCTTTAATGATTCAACTCTGGTTTGTTTGTTTTTTTTCCTCCTGTGCAATGAGTATATTTTGAGAATTATACCAGATTTCGTCCCTTAATGTTCATGCAAGATACTCAGAAAGTCTACTTGCACTTTGCTCGTTTGCTGGGCTTTGGCAATTTGTGACGGGGAGAACGTGGACAGCAGCTCTTCTATTCGGCCTTTCAAGTGGAGTGCGTTCTAATGGTATCTTGCATGCGGGGTTCTTCCTCTTCCAGGCTATGCACTGTGCTTACAAGGCAGCAACTCAGCATGGCAGTTTTCTGGTATGAATTGCTCTCGTCTGTTGCCCTCGCCTTATAATGTTCTCCACATTGTGATCTTGAAATTCACTTTCTCAAGAGTTTTTCATGCAAATGTTATATAATGCATAATACTTATAACCAACAACTATTGGCCAAACAAGAAGTACTAAAGCACAATACATATACCCATTAGCTCAAATGTAATTCCACCACCAAGCGGGATAAACCCTAAGCTTCATCTTGGTGGACTTGATTTTTTGATAACTTTTTTTTTGACAAAGCCTGAGGCTAACCACTTGAATCGGGAGTTGTTGGTTATAAATGTCATGCACCGTATGCATCTTCAAAGCTGCGTATTTGGAGGAGGTTTTTCAGGACAATCTTCTCAAGTGTGTCAACTTAACACTATTCGACTCTTTGTATTGTATTATTGTATTCAATGTTGCAAATCCTTCCTTTTTCATGTGCAGGCAGCTGTGCTGACAGTCGCCAAGGCCATTTTCCAAAGCTTGGTCACAATCGCTCCACTAATTGCATTTCAAGGATATGGATATTATAGACATTGTGGGTTATCTGAAGGAGGATCCGGAGAAACAGATCGCCCTTGGTGCAGTGCAACAATCCCTTATCTATACGGCTTTGTTCAAGACTACTACTGGTAAGTTTTAGTATGAAGTTTGGTCTACTGTTACAGTATAATACTGAAATTTTTTGGCTAAAATTACTTCATTTTTATAATGCTTATTTTTTAACTGAAGATTGTCTTAAACCTCAAGAATACATGCTGTATTGTAGAATAGTTCAGTTTGGTCTCTACTTGTATGACGTTACTTTTAACGTTTCGATTGTTTTATAGTGAAGTTTTGATTGTTTGTTGTATATCCTTATAACAGACAGAAGTGACGTACCTGTTGGCCACTAGGCTCATGCATCACATCTTTTAAGGTCCTTCAGTGTGTTCCATGGGCTCTCTGCAGGAATGTGGGCTTTCTTCGCTATTTTCAAGTCAATCAGATCCCCAATTTTTTGCTTGCATCGCCTATGTTAATTCTCGCAGTTGGTGCACTTTCTGTCTATGGAAGATCCCAGCCACGTCTTCTCTTCCTGCTAGGGTTTGACATTCCTCTCTCGCAATGGCGGAAGCTGGCTTTGTTGCCTGACAACATTGTTCTAAAGACACAAGAAAACAAGGATGAGCCTGGAGTACTTCCCACACTCCCAGGGTTTTCTGCTCTTGCTAGTACGCCCCTTCACATTTCCCTCAATGTTGAGCATTTTTCTCTTAGAATGTCCTCTTGTGCACTTTTGAAAGGAGGTCTAGGTAGGTGCTAGATATTTGCAGAACAAGGCCACAGCTTCACACCACGTCCCAAGTCCCACGTCCCGATTGCCACCAAGGAAGGTGGGACTTTGCTTGACCTAACTTTCAACCCCAATATTTTTGCATAAAACATTCATGACTTTCTTTAGTACTCCTTTTTGCTTTTAATAACGCAACTAATTTGGGATCTTATGGCAGAGATGGGACATGGGACGTAGTGTGAACCGCCCCTTATTTTTTATCATCAACTTCTTTGAGGTTGTCTACACAAGCTCTTGTCACTAGCTTTGAATAACTATCTCAGCATAGTCTAATTTCATGATTATCGTGGCTGTTCAGATCTACGACACCGACGAGGAATCAAGGGCGACATTAATGCCGGTAGCACATCTGCAAAGGAAATTGTGGAAAATGTGGATAGTCTTGGGGGTTTCTACTCCCCAGCAGCTGTTTGCTTTTTGGTGCAAATGGCAGTCATGGTGTTCGTTGCCACATGCATCATGCATGTACAGGTGCGTCGTGTTTCTAACATTGTTTTCTGTTCTAAGTGGTAAGATCCTTGTTTAGTTCCAAGGAGAGCGCTCTTCGGGACGGTCGACACTAAGTCCCGCGTCTCACGTCCCATCTCTGGAAGTCCCACTTCAACATGAGATCCCAGCTGGGTTATTAAGGTAGGAGGTTCTAAAAGCGTCCAGGCTCTAAAACTGCCCACCTCCTCAAATGTGCTCTGTTTGTATATGTTGTTTTTCATAGCCCTTCAACAATGTACAGGTAATGTATATTTGAGGAGGTGGGTGGTTTTAGAGCCTTAGGCCACTTCAACTTCAAAATTTGATAACTAATTTCACAAAGCTCCAAAAAAATATGAAACAACTTGGGTTAGATGTCAATTCCTCTTGTCTTTCAAGAAAAATTTACTGAAAAATACTTCAAGAAGTTTCATTACTGAAAAATACTTCAAGAAGTTTCATCTCCCCAAAATTCAGTTTCAGCCCTTAGATGGTCGGTTTATGAGCCTCCTACGTGAGAGACGATATGAACTGCAGGCGAGGCATACTACTGTAGATAAAATGTATTGAACTGGGATGTGGGACTTGGGACAGAGTGAATTTCAAGTCTCAAGTCTCAACTTTTGGCTTTCAACCAATGGGATTCTGAGATTTCAGTGGGACGTCCAGGGGTAACGCCCAGCTTGAGTGCTCATTAACATGCTTCAATGTACAGGTGGCGACGAGGTTTCTATCTGTATGTCCACCCATTTATTGGTTTGCTGCATATACAACGAACTCGGTGGACGGCCTCCCCCTTGGGCGCATTATATGGACCTACTTCTTGAGCTTTTTCGGCCTCGGCTCTCTTCTCTTTATTAATTTTTACCCGTTTACGTAACACATTTCAAGACATGAGGATTGACAATTCCTCTCCGGTGGTGGTACGTTGACTCGGTCAATCACAGGTTTCTGCAATTGCTGATTCTGGGTAATCCTTACTGTCTTGCATGTATACCCAAGAAGACGAGGTAGCAGTTGGATTAAATCACAATGACAAAAAGTTTTCATGCCTATGATTTCAAGTGCTGCATCGTAACTTCCGCTTACCAACTGAGAGATTTGGCATGCATTTCTACCAAGTGTGTAGCAATATGCAATTGATACCCAAGAGGGTGAACCTAGTTAATTCGCTGCGCTCAACTTTTTAAGAACCACACACATTCTTACAAAATCCACTGAAAACAAGGGTGGTAACTTAGATGTGCAGTTGAATCAAATATGAATCCAATTTGAGTAATCCAATCATACAATTGCAAAGGACATCTTCTTTGTTGTAATGTATCAAAATTCAACTAAATATATTGTTGGAGGTGAAATATCATAATGATTGAATGAGTTGTGTGTGGAAAATCTCTATTTTTTCATGCTTGTGTGGCTTTGAATGTTAACATTTCATGCAAGCTTTGTTTGATAAGAACCTTAAATTTCTAAAAAGGAGGGTTTCCCACCTTTCTAAGACTAGTGTTGCACAAAACACATAAAAATAGCAATCACAAGATGTAACTAAGTGGACAAAAAGGGTTTAAAAATCTCACTTTCTTTGCTACCCTAAAATGGTTTTGCAAGAAATTTGATAAATGCCATGATAAATCCAATTGGTGAAAACAATCAAAGAATTGGCCTTACGTGTAGGATGACAATTTTCAAAAATGAAATGACAACACCACTTCAGTAGATCTTCAAATACTACAATTCTATTGCGAGAAACAATACAAGTCAATTCCACAAGCAATTTGACATTTTCAAAACAAAGCAATTGAAATTTGACATTCTTCTTTGGATATTTGATGTATTAAGTTGCTGCTTTGATCTATTTTTGACCAAAAATGGACACGTATTTTGAAGCCATGCTATATAAACACCATTATTTGTCAACTCACATAATCAATTTTACTATTTTTTTTCAGATGGATGCAAAATTCTTGTGATCACATGTATTCTTCAAGACCAAATTCCAAATTATTGAGCAATTTTACTCTATAGGCCAAAAACTGCTGTCTCCAACTAAAAAATGGTTGTGTGGTCCTTAACCCTTGAGCACCCTAGCGACCACTATGTGGTCACTCAATTTTGAAAAATGTCCATGTTTGACTCTTATCCTCTTCTTAATGATAAAGTCAAAGGACTTGTACTTTTTCATGTATCTCCAGGCATGTGTCTACTACCACTTAAAAAAAATTCAAGCTATTTGACTATACTTAGGTAATACTTTTATTGAACTAAGTACACAAGGGTATGGATTTGAGTGAATATGGCCTGGGGGTTGGGTTAAAGGGTTAAGGGACTCCGAGGGACAGGGTTCTCAATATTTGGCCGGCTGTCACAACATCATCAATCGAGCTTGCCAAAACTTGCTTAACCCCTAACCATCTAAGAGGACGAAAATCATCCTTTCACTGTTGAAAATACACCCTGAGGGTGGAAAAAGATTTTTTTTTCAATTTTTTTTCTTGAAAGTGGTCAAAGAGATGTGCCACATCACTAAATGCCAAAAATAGTTGCTTTCAATGTTTCCATATTTTTTAAAATGTCAATTTGTAAAAAGATGTACAAGGTCCATGCTGCCCTTTTTGTGAGGGCAGGATACACTATTGACTTTTCCTTCTTTTGAGGAGAATATTATCTCTCTTGGACACATACCACAGGCTGTGCACTGTACATGAACAGTGCACTCTCCTCAGTCTGAGCCACAGGTTCAGGGTCAGTGCTTTAAGGGTTAAGTGAAATGATATATACAGAAACACGGTCAAGTAGCGACTCTAGAAAGTTGGTGTTATGTCAAAGTTTGAAACCTCTTGTTAAGAGGAACTCCTCCTTTGAAAAAGCTCCGCGATGAAAATATATCGTTGAGAAACCTCAGCTCCAAATTTGCTGTTGTTACTCGGAAGAACATTGTTGCTCCCCCAGGTTTATAAATGACAGCTATGACATCTTCATACTGTTAATCTCAGTGAATGCTAAAAGATGGTTTACAAACCGCAATGAAAATGGCTTGTCTGCACTACATAAATGGAAGTCTCTCTGTAGTCAAAGATGGTAAAAGTCAATTTTTGCATTGTTTGATATTAAAAGAAGGAAAAATTTCATGGATACCCCTGAAGCTTGCAATATTTATTGAGACACCCTCTTCAGAAATTACACAATTACCCTTGGACCATAACTTTTAGGCATTTATTTTGTTGTACTTGTACTTTCTTCAAGACCAGTGTTGAAGAATGAATGTAATGAAACAAAAAAGAAGCAACGTACGCACAAAGGAAGAAGGGAAGTGGTATGCACAACAAAACAAACGTTTGAAATTATGGTTTGAGGGTATTTGTGTCATTTCTGAAAAAGCAAAGATATCTATGAAAATATTGCAAACTTGAGGGGTATCCATGAAATTTTCCCTTAAAAGAAATAGATAATTGGAGAAGGCAATTAGTTCAAAGAAGATTCTGGCAAACTTGCTACCAACTCGCAAGGAATCTTTGCAGCTGCTGATTGCTGGCGAGGACCGTCCTTGGTAGTGTGGGCCATTGCCGATGGAAGGCTAATATCTTGTCAGGTTGATAGTTATCTGATGGCTGAAGAGGCTCCCATGGAGGAATCACCTGCAGAGAAGGTAGGCATCTGCTCACTGCTACTTCCAACTAGCGCATAGTACGTTTAGTTATCAAAGCAAACAAGATTTTTGCTAGTTCAGAGTTTAGGTTTATTGTCTTGGCAAAGAGTTAAGGCTACGTTCCCTCTAAAGCAATGTTGGCTAGGTCATAATCTTTACTATAAGTGTCATACTCTCTATGTTCTATTTACTATTTCAGTGTGTTTTACTTGCACTAGCATTTTTGTTTACAAACTAAATTCTAGGGAGAGTTGGGACAACACTATTTTGTGAGCGTAAAATGGTGAGCCCATGAGCAGTGAGCAAAGATTTTGTGAGCAAGAACCAATTTTGAGTTCAAAATTAATGAAAAAACCTAAATAATTTTAAGTTTTCTTAAGAGATGAACATGTATAGGGAATTGATATGCGTATCACACCTTCTTGACTATCCCACCACACTCCAAGGTAAATTTTAGATTTCTACCATCAAAAAGCTGAATTTGAGAATTTGGAATTCAGATTTGGACTTAGAGACCTAGATTTTGTGAAGAACCATAAAAAAATGTTGTAATTAAACAACACCCAATGAAAAAGCTTAGCTCAAGGGAAAAGCATAACTTTTACTTTTGTTTATAAAAAAGATAAGTTTTTTCATTGGGTGTTGTTCAATTAGAGCTTTTTTTGTGATTCTAATCAAAATTAAGGTCTTTGAGTCCACATTTGAATTCCAAATCCTCAAATTCAACTTTTTGATGATAGAAATCTAAAATTTACCCCAGGGTGTATGGGACAAGCAAGAAGGTGTGATACACATATCAATTCCCACATTTATATTATACAATTATAAGGTGCTATGTACACATTTATAGGTGAAATTTAATATTTTGACAATTAGTCTAGGCACAAGGCTCACTGCACATGGAGCATTGCTCACGATTTAGCCATTCCCTGTATACTATACATTACTCTAAAAAAAGAGTATGCTTCCCTTTGAATAACATTTATGAAGTACATGCTGCTGGCTGAGAGGCATGGCAATTTCTGTAATTTGGCTTGTTTTTGAACTGCTCACATAAGGTAGGAGCACCCATAGGTGTTAGTATCCCCATAATTATCGCTTCTGAAATTTTGGAAAATCTATGGAAATGAATAGATGTGGTTACAAGGATGTACAGAGGGGTACAGTTGGCTTATGAATTTTTTTGCAGGAAACTAGCCAAAAAATTCAAGAACTTCCAAAGGCCATAACTTCGTCAAAAATTGTCTGTTTTTAAAACCAAAAATTGCGTAGGAATCCTACTGAAAGGTAATACATGATTTTATATAAAAAATTCTAAAAGTTTTACTAATGACAAAAAAAGTTTGGCTACTTTCTATATAGTGTCCACCATTCCTCTTATCAAAATCACCGCTTGAATTCAATTGGGCTACGCCACCACCAATGGCCAAAGAACAAGCAAGAATAATACACATTATTCAAAGAGTATGGGATGAGGTGTCCATGGAGCAATTACAAACCCTTATTGCAAGCATGCCCAATCGAATTGAAGCGATGATTTAGGGAAAGGTGGAAGTACTAAATGGTAGACACTATATAGGAAGTAGTCAAACTTTTTTATATTATTTGTAAACTTATATATTTTTGTTTATCAAATCATGTAGTACCCTTTAGTAGGATTCCAACGCAATTTTTGGTTTAAGAAATGGACAATTTTTGAGGAAATTATGCCCTTCGGAAGTTCCTAAACTTTTTGGTGCAGGTACTTATGAAAAAATTCGTAAGCCAAGTGTACCCCTCTGTACTATACAACATGTGAACATGAAACCTTAATGTTGGTTATGGGTGCAATGGCAGTTTGCTCTTTAAAAATTCATAACTTATTCTCACAGTATCCAAATAATACATCCAAAAGTGCAAACTCATTATTTTTCTGTTCCTAATAGGACCCTATAATTTGCTAGATGTTTATTAATAATTATCATGTTCAAAACCCTTAGTTTGACGCTTATGGGTGCTCCTACCTTACTGAATAAGTGGCTATTTCAACTAAGTCACTAAGTCATTGAACCAGGCTTGGGCTAGCTAGATTTTTGTTAGAAAAATTATATCCTAGTGAAATTCAAAAGGTGCTAGAATATAGCGAATCGTTCCTACTTTCACTCAGGTAGTGAAATTGGTGAATTAAATCATTGAACTTATTACGCTTAATAATTTACATCCAAGCTTATAAGGTGATGACGCGCAATTGAAAGTTTGAATTGAGTTTTTATGCCATTTTGATCTCTTGTGGGGAGGAATACTACACCTGATATCTTCAGCTTAAGTAATCAACTTGCCAATTCCTTTCTTATAGAAACTTACTGAAAGAGAAGCATGGCAATGCTCAGCCTGCACAAGCTCACTTGCTGGGGTTGCATGCACATGAAGGAAATTCTGAATTTGTGAATCCTTTTAACCCGCCTGGAATGTTCCAGCTGAAAAATCAGAACCAGTTAAGTAGAGTTATGCCCATGACAGTACTAACTTACATGAACATCAATTATTTTCAATTCAAATAACGGCTATGGATAAATATTACTTCGAACTATTCACATTGCGGGGATTATCATCAGGATTCAAATATTACCTAACTTCTGCTGCAGAGGATATTGGTTGAGGTCCTTGAGGAAGACAACATCGGCCACTTTTGTAGAAGGCTTGTGAAGTTTCTCCACATGCTTTTATAGTTCCATTTTCAGAGCATAATTGCCACTCAGTAGGATAATGGGACATCCAAACAGAAGTTGATGAAATTTTCGAAGAGATTGGTCCGGTTGAATTGCGGCAACGTATCTTGCAACGTGTTACTAAGCGAAGGCAAACGTTGCCATATTCCAGTGACAAGATCATACAGCACAGGCTTGCCCTTGGCTGACATGAAGAAAACAGCCTCGCCATAGCCACAGATGAGAGCATTGAAAGGGTCATCCAGCATCCTCCGAGTGAAGAAATCAGGCATACGAGCAATTTCATAGCTCTCGTTAGAAGCGACATCAAGCTTCCAGATATGATAGGTATCTTCCAACGCTCCCACTAGAAGCAACCAAGGTCCACACACCACCAACTTCACTCGTCGAAGGGACGCCGATAATTTGCAACCAACCTCCTTCCATTCATTTTGCATCAAGTAATACGCCAAGAGGACATGTTTTCCATTTTGCAGGTAAGAGGTGAGCAAGTCTTCGTACCAGAGTACATATATAGCATTGTCGTAGTGAACCATGGAGCAGCGATCTAACGATTGTTCACGGTGTAGTCCTTTCGCAATGCTGTTCAGTGATCTCCATTTGTTTAAGCCAGATTCATACACTTGAAATCGCGAGCTTTTGTCTTCTGTCCTGTTGCGGGAATCAAATAAGAATTCCAAATAGAAAATTTTGTAGCTTGCCATGTGTATGTTAGGAACTATGTGAACCAAACCACAGGCTCCAAATGCGGCGTCAGAACCTATAAGTGGAAGCTCTTGGAAAGTCTTGCGAATAGGATTGCAAGCCACCAAGGCTTCAGAGCCTTGATGATAAGTGGCTGATATGCAAATCATTGAACTGCAAGCAGCGAGCACTCTACGGCGGATGAGCCCCTTATTGGAGTCTCCGAATGCGGCTTTCCAATATGGTTGTAGAAATCTCAGATCAATAGGATGGCACCACTTGTTAGCACGCGCATCAAACATATAGGCCAACCATAACGAACTTAAACCTGGCAATCCTACCAGAATTACGTCCGATTTTTGGCAAGGTGCTTGTGCACAAAGAGCTGCAAACTCAGGCGATGAAATTAGATTATTCCATGATTTGCACACTGCACGGCATCGAAACAAGGTCGGAACTGACAGGAACGATACCTTGACGAGCAATTCCGGAGGAAGCTTGCTCCATATCCACGAGTCTTGTTCAATCTTCCTTTCAGTCACCACCACTCCCTTGTGGTCAACACTCTGCCATAGCTCATTCCTTGATTCCATACCTTGTCCGGCATGTGATTCTCCCTCCAACATGTCCGGTGGCGTCATATCATCCATATGATTCATACGCTCAATTAAACTCGTTCTTTCTTCAAAATTGGCAAAGCCGGATTTGATTGCCACAGAAAATCAACCTTCCCTCAAGCATGCTACTGGTAGTTCAAGCAGTCATCTTCTCAGGTTAGTGCCTATTTTCACAAATTCAATGATGCCAAGGACAACGGATGCCAAGCCGTGAAAGGATACTCTAATGTTCATATCTCTGCTATCGCCGACATCAACAAAATCACCAAAATAATACCTCTAAAACGTTTACGAGATTTTGCCAGGGTAGCCAGAAATCACCGTCTGCCTGATGCAAAGTAGAGATCCAAGGTCTAAAATGACAGAAAATACAAGACCGGCTGACTAAAGCTACTAACAGTACTCCTTGTTGAGCGTCAAGGCTCAAATTTGCCTGAACCTCTTCGATCGTAGAAAGGAGTTTTTGGCGGTCAACATGGCTGTGGCGTGATATCATTCTTATGAGTCATACTCTCAATCAAGCTCGTTCGTAAATCGAAATTGGCAATGCCGGATTTAGTTGCCACAAGAGCTTAAGTTTCCTCAAGCATTTTACTGGTAGTTCAAGCAATCATATTCTCAAAATCACGCCACAAGTTAGGGCCTATTTTGAGCATATTTAGTGATGCCAAGGACAAAAGATGCCAAGCCTTAAACGGATACTCTAATGTTCATATCTCTACAATCGCCGACATCAACAAAATCACAAAATAATACCTCTATAACGTTTAGAAGATTTTGCCAGTGTAGCCAGAATCACCGCTTGCCTGATGCAAAGTAGAGGTCCAAGGTCCAAGAGGTGGGAAGATACAAGAGCGGGCTAGCGGCTGGCTAAAGCTACAGTACTCCTTGTTGAGCGTCAAGGCTCAAATTTGCCAGAGCCTCTTCATAGAAAGGATCTTTTGGCGGGAATAAGGTTAAGTTCAAATTTCGAATTCCAGGAAATGGCGCCACTCGAAAGCGAATAAGAGAGGTGGTAGGTCGGGCCAGAAGTGTCTTATCGAAGGGATTCCAACCGTCGAGTGCAGGCATCATTCGGAGCGGGACTTTTCATTCATCCAGTGGACATCGGTCGTAGTCATCGGCGCGGCTGGCTTCTTTGCTCCCATAGTAAGAATTGAAATGTCGCTGGTATACCATTCATTCTGATCACCAGATTTATTCATGAAACCGAAAGGATCCCGAGCTCCTCGATTATTCGCATCATCGTCGTATAGCCACTGCCTGATCTAGTCGCCGAAAGTTTGTACAGTAGTGTCTGGCTAAGATGAAGGTATCTGTACAGAATATTCATTTCATTCTAGGAAAGTATTTATTGTAGCCAAATATTCCTTGGAGCTTCCCCAACTGACAGGGACAATAATCTACTTCATTTTAGTCAAGTGTTTTTTTTATAAAGGTTCATTTTAGCTAGGCACTACTATATATGCATTCACTGATATTTGTTCATGCAACGGTGAGTGGTGAAATGCCTTTCAACTAGGTGGGGTTGGCAACAGCGAGTGTACAGTCGAGTACAACAAACGTACAAACTGCCATTTTGAGGCTAGTTGTTTTTTGGTGAAATGTCAAGTATAAGCGATACATTTTTTTCAAAAAAATTACTATGGCATCCTTGCACAATACCAATCCAGCATGCCAAATATCAATTTTAGAAAAGAAAAACTTCATTTGTGGTGAATTTTTTGAGTGATTTTGTTTGGATTTACATGATATTTTATTAAAAACAATTGGTAATGAATTTTTGAGATTTGATTTCATGGGTTCAAAGGAAACATCCATATGCACATCTTCCATGCTAAAAAACACCCCCTTAAGTAACAAAAATTTGATCAATAAAAGATTCAATGAAACTTGTGATAGGCCCAAATAATGTAAAATACATATATTTCATTTTTAACCAGCTTTTCATCAAGTAAACAAGATATCATGACTGAAGATACAAACTTAGCCACAACATTTGAGTCAAACAATAAAATTTGATTTTCATAAATAAAATAAAAATTACAAAATTTGGGCCTATCACAAGTATCATTGAATCTTTTATTGATCAAATTTTTGTTACTTAAGGGGGTGTTTTTTAGCATGGAAGATGTGCATATGGATGTTTCCTTTGAACCCATGAAATCAAATCTCAAAAATTCATTACCAATTGTTTTTAATAAAATATCATGTAAATCCAAACAAAATCACTCAAAAAATTCACCACAAATGAAGTTTTTCTTTTCTAAAATTGATATTTGGCATGCTGGATTGGTACTGTGCAAGGATGCCATAGTAATTTTTTTGAAAAAAATGTATCGCTTATACTTGGCATTTCACCAAAAAATCAAATGGCCTCAAAATGGCAATTCATATGTTTGTTGTACCCGACTGTACTTGCCAAACTTCATCATCTAAATGCTCTCATAAGCAGGATGTTTTTTTTCTGGCAAAAGGATTGCAGGTGTTGACAGTAGGTTCGTTGATAATTGGAGAGACAACTATGATTTGTGAAAATTTGTCAATTGTGTCAGTTTTTTGCCAAAAGAAAGAAAAGCCCTAACTCACAATCTATCTTTATATTTAGGGGCTTCAAACATAAAATTTGGTCTTCGATCTTCTCACCTCACAAGATCTTCGAGCACTAGTGAATTGTTTTTGTTCCCTCCTATGCGCAAAGTCTGAGACACCTGTGAGTTTGCGGAAGTTTCTGCCAGAGAAGTTTCAAGATTTGAGGAAGCAGGTGAATGAGCCACAAGAAGCCACAAAGGTGAGTTTTTGAAATTCACTCCTCACGTGAATCACGTTAGGAGTGTAGTCTAGAGGTGAGTCACCTAACGATTCACGAGTGAATTCACAGAGGTGAATTGTAACGTGAGCCACCTAAAAATGTTGATGTTTGAAGCCCCCTATTGTAAAGGCTGGTGTGTCTATCTCATGATAAAGGTGTCTTCATTTAAAATGTCTCATGTTAGAAGTGTCTCATGATATAATGACATGTTATGCCACAAATTCTTTATAAACACCACAAGTTCTAATAGAAGGGCAAAAAAGAGAGAGAAACTAAGAGGGTCAAACATCGCAAAGGGACAGGAAAGGGCACTTAAATGTGAGGATGAAAAATCATTTGGAATTGTGGAGAGTCATTAATTTTTTCAAATTTGAAGTTATAACATTTTAATTCTACATTTCAAATGGACGCCTTCCGGAGCATGGGAAGGCACACTCGTATACAATTAAGTCAAAAAGGGGGATATAAAATTTAGGAGGTTAGGTTCTCAAATTCAATTGGAGTGCTTTATACCAAGGAGACAAATATTTGCACTCATCCAATGTGGCAGATACATGGCAAATGAGTTATACGTGTTATAGAGTGGTGCTTGATTAGCATCAATCTTTGCAAGAGCAACAGTTGAATAAAATCACAGCCCCTTTTTGCCCAAAGGATGTATTATGAACTTGGTCAAGTGCTTGCATATGGTTAAATGCCTTTTGAGGCTCTTTTCACAAATCTATGATTGAACCCTCAGCGAGATGGCCTACACAGCAGCGTAGCAAGTATCCCAACGTTATTACAAACCTTCTTTTCACAGAGTTTGCTATCTAAGGGTCCTTCAAAGAAGCCAAGATCAGAGGTTTAACTTTCTCTACAAATTCTTGGAAGCATCAGGCAACAGGGAAGAAACCCGAGGACAGAATATTTTAATTTTCTCCTCTATTTAAATACAGACTGTCTGGATTGAAATATTTCACCGAAACCATCAAGTTTGCTACAAGATTCAGCTACGACCCTAAGAGCTCTCAAAAGTTTGCTACAAGATTCAGCTACGACCCTAAGAGCTCTCACAAGCAAATGTTTATGGTGCATCCACGATCACAGACTCGCTCAAATTTCCAATGTCCCATCCTTGCACTCAAGTAGGTACAAGCAAGCACTAAGCACATATCACAAAAGACAAATATCACAAAGGACAAATATCACAAAGAACAAATATCACAAAGGACAAATGTCGAGCTTCAATTGTGGGCCACATACGTATCACAAAGGACAAGTGTTGAGCTTCAATTGTGGGCCTCTTACATATCACAAAGGACAAGTGTTGAGCTTCAATCATGGGCCTCTTGTGTTGACCAATCAACAAGTTTCAATTATCTTTTACATGGGCGCGCTAACAATTTATCAAACCCTAAACATTCCGATGTTTGAGTTACACTTGGGCAAGCCTTGTCTTGTATAAGACCTTGTATAGGCGTTGCCGTCAAACAAAGCGGTTGTGCCAAGTGCTCTTGCTGTTGAACGTGTATGGGTGCAGATGCTCTAACAGAGGGAAAGAAAACAATCCCTGTACACAAAGGTGAAGCAGCAATCGATGGACCAAGAGCTGCTGGATATTCCGAGGTCGTTCTTTACAAATTCTTCAACGCATCGAACTAGAGGGAAGGAACCCGAGGACAGAATGCTTAATTTTCTCCTCCTGGCTCTATATACAGATAGACTATCTAGATTGAAATGTTCCCGGAAACAATCAAGCTTACTGCAAGATTCAGCTACAAACCCTAACTGACGGGACCAAATCAATCCCTGCACACGGCGATGACGCAGCAATCGAGGAACCAAGCGAGAGGATAGAATGCTTAGTTTTCTCCTCCTGGTTCTATAAAATTACAGACTATCTGGACTTAAATGTCACTCGGAAACAATCAAGCTTGCTGCAAGATTCAACTACAAATCCTAACCCTAACTGACGGGAACAAAACAATCCCTGCACACGGCGATGATGCAGTAATCGACGAACCAAGCGATGTCGGATATTCTCTACCGGAAAACCAAACCAGAAAACTGCAAAAAGTGCAAAAAATGCAGAAAAGTGAAAAGAAATCATGTTACGTGAATTAACGCTCATGACGGAGCAGGACTAGGGTTTGCGTGAGACTGGCGGTCGTGATCATCAACGCGACGCCACAAGCTTGCGACGCCTCCGCCCTCCATTCGCAACACCACATGATCCTGTTGCTGCTGCCGATTTCCCGTTGGTTGTGCGGTTGGAATTGATCCAGGTGTTTGTGCTGCAACGGTACCAGGAGCTCCATCTCTCCCTTGCTCGTTTTGCACTGGCGCCGTGTTTCTTCGCTTGTAGTTATAACACTCTACGATCAGCGTGCTTGTCACCATGGCGATTCCAAACCCTAAAAATGTAGCCAGCAGTATTGCCAGCACGGATTCCACTTCTACCTGCTCAAACCGAATTTCAGCACACAAAAGAGTTACTTTAGGGTTACGGTAGACCGACCATCTCAGGGCTAGGAAGAAATTTTGGGGAGGTGAAACTTCTTGAAATATTTTTCAGTAAGATTTCCTTGAAAGACAAGAGGAATTGGCATCTAACACAAGTTGTTTCATAGTTTTTGGAGCTTTGTGGAATTACTCATAAAATTTTGAGGTTGAAGTGGCATAGGCCTTTAAAATGGTGTACCTCCTTAAGTGTACATTGTCTATGCATTGTTGGAGGGCTATGAAAAACATCATGTACAAACATAGTACATTTGAGGAGGTGCACTATTTTAGAGCATGTAGGCCTTAAGGCATCAAAGAAAGAAGAAAAAAAAAACAAAAAGACTTCATTGTCTTTGCCCAATCATGCAAGGAATTGTATGTAAAGTTTCTCAAACTCCTAATTCCAATAGAACAATCTGCCTTGTAAACGAAAAAGAGAACAAGAGATTTCCTTGCAATGGTTGGCATTATTGAGAGACAAGATTTAGTTGAGAATTTAACCAGGAATGAACACAAACGTTGCTTGAACAAAAGCCTTTGCACTTTTGGTTGCTCTTATACTTTCTTAACGTAATAAAAGAAATTGCAGAGTGGTGTCAAGCTGAAAAATGTCACTCTTGAAAACAAAAAGGACACATGGTAGCATTTTTTCAGGAAAGAATTTCGTTAGGGTTATAAAATGTGCTCAACAAAAGAGGGCACCATAGCAAGAAAAAGATGAAGAAACGAAGAAAAAGAAAAAGCTTCCTTTGTCTTTGCCCAATTATGCAAGGAAGTGTATGTAAAGTTTTTCACAAACTCTCAATTTTAATATAGCAATCTGCCTTGTGATGAACAAGAGATTTCCTTGCAATGATTGACATTATTGAGAAACAAGATTTAGTTGAGAGTTTAAAAAGATTACTTAAGTGAATGTAAACGTTGCTTGAACAAAATCCTTTGTGTTTATAGTTGTCCTTATACTTTTGAACATAACAATGGGAATTGAGTGGTGTCACGGTGCGTATTGTCACTCTTGCTAGCAAAGAGGATGCGTGGCAGTATTTTCTTTAGAGAATGTTTATGTAAGCTAATAGCCTCACGCATGGGTAATCCCACATTTGCACCATTGGTTACTCTTCAAGCTCTGCCGTCATTTTTAGTGGCTTAAACATGAGAATGCCCTTGTGTGAGGCCCTTACCCTACACATTACATTAACAATTGTTGATGGAGTGCATACAAAGAAGAGGTGGTGATAAATTAGCACTTACCAAACTGTAGAAAATGTGAGCAAAGGCAATGACTAGCGCAAGTTGACACGTGGCATATAACCAGACATACCGCTTTTCCACTGTAGGAGCAACACATAAAAAACAACTTTTCAATTCACACAATCTAGATCATAAAGCCTCAAGTGTCTAAATTTGTCAAGCAAAATTCAAAATTCTCTTTTAACACCATAAGTTAAAATTCCTCTACTATAAAGCACTGGATGTAAAGCATTGGGTGTATGTTTGTCCCTTTTAATATGAAATTTAAAGAAGGGAGAGGGAGAAGAAAAGGTAGGAAAAGAGAGGGTGAAAAGCCACCTATAAAAAATCACCCAAAGAGAGACAGCACAAAGCGTGTACAAGGCATACTTATATATGATAGGTGACAATCCCCTATCTTTTTTGTTGAACATGATCTATAGGTATTATCTATAACTCTACCTTGTCAATCAATCTAAAGTAAGTTTCCTTTACAGAACATTATCCTAATTGAGTACTTCTATGTTATTATATTGCATGACGTTCATAAACCCACCACGTTAAGTCCACCTTCTATTTCTAAATGCAAGTCATTGTGACATGCAAAAAAACTACAAAAACTTAAATCCAATGATTAATAGTGAGATTATAGACACAAAATGTTATGCATTGGGTGTTTGAGCCTAGGTGAGGCGTTTTGGGGAGTAATGATCTTGCGTATCATCTCTTAATTTGCAAGTGAAGAGACTAGAAGCACGCTAGACCATTACTCCCCCATAGCACCTCTATTTGAGCATTATCATATGTAAAAATTTATAACAAGAGTTCAAATGAAGCTTGAATTTTGCTTAAATGAGTTGAATTCAAGAATGGAACTTTCATTTGTCAATCCATTGATTATGAATTGGCTTCCACTAGCTTGAGAGCTACCTACTATTAATAGCACAGTCATGAAATTATATCCATCAAGTCAATTGTTACATGTAAAGAGCATCCATCAACCCAATTAGATTAGATGGTGATCCAGTAAATGAGAAAACTGACCAAGTTGTAAACTACTGAAAATATTACTTAATCTCATTTTTAATCATATGTTGTCACATGGTAGTACACCTTATTAATTACATATAAATAATACAAGTTGTTGTAAGAATCATGACCTACCAAGGTTAGAGGAAGTAATGGCAGCAAGCAAACCCAAAACGCAGGAAAAAGGAAGAGATATTGCAAGTGCTCCAGACCCCATTTGGCTAACCTGCAAAATGAGCAACCAAAGTTTTATGTCATTATTTCTCCAAGTACATTGACAGAGCATGTATGAGGATAATAGTAATTCTTTAATCTAAATCTTCAGTTATATTAATTATAAATAGCAGTACATCCCAAGTGATATCCAAGGGATACCCAATTGTTTCAAATATAATAATCATAAAAAAAGTACCACTCAAGTGCTCAACAAAGCACACTAACAATGATTTCTTCCAACTTAACATGTGTGTGTCTAAATTATTCCTAAAATTGCTTCCATAATCACAATAGTTGAATAAAATCACTTAGGAAAGGATTATAGAATATAATACTGGAAAGAAAAAAAGTATGGTTTAAAAATGATGAAAAATTTGATAGATACCCCTTAAATTTGTGATATTTGTACAAATGCCCCAAGTTTTTTCAGAAATTGTACAAGTAACCTTGACATACTTTCATAATTGCAGAAATATCCTTCTTTGCCATTATCAAAGGTGCATGTCACCTATAAGAAAATTGAAAAGCAAATCTGAGCACAAATCCTGTCCAAATGTAAGTGACATGCACCCCAATAATTGTGAAGAAGGGAATTTTTGGTGATTATGAAAATATATTAAGGGTATTTATGTAACGTTTGAAAAATCAAGAGCATTTATACTAACATCACAGATTTCAAGAGTATCCATCAGATTTTTCCTTGAAAGGAGAGAAGTTACTAAGATTCATTCATAGATTGCGGTAGGACTAACAAGAAAGGTAGGAATGAATTTTGGTTAAAACTTTGAACTAGATTCACTTTGCTAAGATTTTCCTAAGACCCTTCCTAATACCAATTTTAACTAGGGAAACTTTAGGGAAACTTTCATGGATACTCCTAAAGTTTGCAATATTAACATAGATACCCGGCTTTTTCAGAAATTACACAGAATACCCTTGGACCAAAAAACTAGGCATTTGTTTTGTTGTGCATTTCACTTCCCTTCTTCCTTTGTGGGCACATTGCTTCTTTTTTGTTTCATTACATTCCCTTCTTCAACATTGGTCATGAAGAAAGTATGAGCACCACAAATAAATGCCAAAAAATTATGGTATTTGTGTAATTTCTGAAAAAGCAAGGGCATCTATATAAATATCGCAAACTGTAGGAGTATCCACGAAATTTTTCCTTTTAACCAATGTTTCTCAAAATGAAGGCGCACGTACCAGGAGCTGCTCAATGAAGCAGAAGTACACTATCATGCTGAGCATCGCCAACACGGATGAATCCTGCCAGGCACTGAACCATTCATGTATTGCCTAGAAATCAGCTCTACTAAAAGAAAATGGCTACTGATTTGGTCAGTGAAGAAGATGAAAAATACATTACCAACTAATTCAAAGAACTTCCTCAATAATCTCTTTTGAACTCAATTGAAAGGATATTGAACACCCCACATAACATTCATGAACGGTAGCAAGAACTCACCCTACGAACTCAAAAAAGGATTAAAAACTTTCAAAAAGAGTTCAAATTCTTCTACAGAAAAGGATATTAAAATATCACAGTTGACTAGTTTTTGGACAAATCAAACTTCAGAAGTAAGAATCATTTTGTAAGGTGTAGAGAAGTTGGAAGTTCATGCTAATCTTTGGAACATCAAGAGATCCAGATCCTTTGATAGTGGGTCCAATTCATATTTGGAAAGGTTAGTTCTAGATGATGTGTATGACATTGGAATCCCTCAATCCCCATGGCTATGTGCCAATGTACACTCTATGGACTGATGAATGATTCAAATCCTTTTTGTGGCCATGTACAATCTTGATTTGCCAACGTACACTCTATGGACTGATGATTGATTCAAATGCTTTTTGTACAAGATGAGTGACACATATGAAATACATTCAAGTACATTTAGAAAGCTATATTTTACCTACTCTTCAACTATGTGATTAGTTATATCACTGAATGCTTCATAAATTTTGTGCAAGGCTTCAAATTAGTTCATTAATTAGATCATTGGATGCTTCATGAATTTTGTAGAAGGTTCCAAATCAGTTCATATCAAGATGGAATAAGATAAAAACTTGCAAAACTGAAGATCTTAATAAGGCGTAACTTTGTTTAGCATCAAAAACTTCACTTCCACATGCTTCACCCCCCTGCACACTTGGGTGTTGAAGGTAGTGCCAGGATGTTTATCAAGTACCCAGCAATTTGAACTTTGCAAAATGAATAGAATGGAATCGAAGTTTGGGGGAAGAGTTGGTTACCGTGTGGTGGCAACGAGGACTGGGGGAACGGTACTGGGAGGAAGAGTTGCAGGCTGGTTGTTGTGCCGCACAACCGTGACCGGCAAATTGCAAACCTCAAGGCCACAGACGTCGCAGAAGCGGTTCCCTTTGATGCTGAACCACTTGAGGGCGCACACTTTGTGCGCCAGAGCCATCTCGCCCTTGCAGCTGCACTCCATCTTCAGCGTCTCGCCATGCTCCTCCGACAATCCCTCCAAGCAAATCCTGCACACCGCCTCCTCCTCCGGAATCTCTTCATGCCCTCCTCCATCTTTCACACCTTTCTCACCTGCCCCCAACAAAACAGGTCAAAAACTCTCCCTCATCAAGCAACTCCTAAACCCTAAACCCTAAAAAGTCCTACTTGACCTATCAAGTCACCAAGTGTACTTTGCCCAAGTGTACTTTGTTCAACAATTAATGTACAATACTGTACATTGATGTTTGGATAGGTTAATGCCTTGGGCAAGAAAAGAATGTTTGACCATATCTAAGTATTGAACATAAAACAAACACTTCATTTAACCCTTAAAAGGATTTTGCTTACAAAAAGGGTTGGTTGTAATACATATAAAAACCATCTAGTATTTGAAAAAATGGCTTTATGACAAATGTAAAAAATACCCCAAAAGTATGTTTGTGGCTTGGCTTCAAACTTACAACTCCATTGGGATCATATGCTACCCAAGTACCCCATCCATATATAACATGAACAACACAGGAGAGTGTATACAATATAACAACATTTTTTAGGGGTTAACTAGGCCTAGAACAAAACAAAAAAAGGGGGACCTTGACACTATCTAAACATTTCTCTTACAAAGATCTATCCTATCTAAGCATCATTGTATTTTTATCTCAACAATGCCATCTTTTAAGCACATAATTAATTTTCTCAATCTTTTTGGATGTGGACACAACAACGCACAAAGGAAAAAGGAAGTGGTGAGTACAACAAAATAAATACCTAAAAAGTATAGTCCAAGGGCATTTTTGCAAGCTCCTTCTTTCCCATTTTGCAAGCGCACAAAGGAAGAAGGAAGTGGTGTGTACAACAAAACAAATGCTTGAAAATTATGGTCCAATGGCAATTATGCAACTTCTATAAAATTAGGGGCATCTATACAAATACCACAAACTTTAAGGGTATCTATCAATTTCTACCTACTTTCAATTATTCTTCACAATATAGGTTTACTTTGGGTTTTTATCATAAAAAATTTCCAAGAGAATCCTTAATTCTTCAATATTTGAACATGCCACTATGACCAATACAATACAAGGTAGTTTTCTTGTATTTGAAATGGATTCACGCCGTTACTACATTTGAGATCAACAAAAAAGTTGGAATATAGATTAATGCGGTCCTAGTGAGCTATTTGAGATCCCAAATTAAAACTTATTGATGGTAGAAAATGCCAATTACACAACAACGTATTTGCCATGCCAAGCAAACGTTTAAGGTAGGAGGCTCTAATTTAGGTTAGGCTCTAAAATGGATCACCTTCTCAAATATACTATTGTTGTACATGTTTTCCATAAGCTTCAGCAATGTACATATAATGTACATTTGAGGAGGTGCACCTATGGCCTTTCCACTTCAAAATTTCATAACTAATTTCACGAAACTCCAAAAAATATGAAACAACTTGAGTCAGATGCCAATTCCTCTCGTCTTTGAAGGAAAATTTACTTAAAAATATGTCAAGAAGTTTCACCTCCCCAAAATTCTGTTTCAGCCCTTAGATGATCCATTTATGAGCCTCCTACCTTAGCGGTTAATTGTGTGCAGCTCCAAGTCCAACTAACAGTACGTGCAGAAACAAACATGAACAGCACTTTTCGTACCTTTTTCCACATCTGTGGAATCTGAGTCTCTGGTGGCCGAGCTGTCCTCGCCATCGCCATGGCCATCGCCAGTGCCAGAGGTGGCGACACCTGTGGTACGTGGAGTGATGGACTTGAGCAACACAGTAGCTCCACTACTCGGCCCAGCCGGCTTCCGCAAGGGAGGAAGCAGAAGCTTGTTCAACGGCACGGAGGTAGCTCGAGCAATACTCTTCATCTCCACTGATCCCCTCTGCAAAAGTCACAACAATTCAAAACTCCCGAAAAGATGGAGTTCTGCAATGAACGATTTTGCACAAAGATGGCTGTTTTCCACAAACCACAAAGATATAGGGACTCTCTATTGAATTTTTGGTGCTATTGCCGGAGTCATAGGTACATGCTTCTCAGTACTAATTCGTATGGAATTAGCACAGCCTAGCAATCAAATTCTTGGTGGAAATCATCAACTTTATAATGTGTTAATAACATCTCACGCTTTTTTAATGATTTTCTTTATGCTTATGCCTGCAATGATAGGTGGATTTGGTAAAAACCAGCAAAACCGGCAAGAAGCAAGTTTGAAAACTATTCGCCTACAAAATTTAATTCTAGCAAGATTCCTACAGCTTGTGAACTTGTTGAATTAATACCAGTGGAATATCCTGGTGCGTTGAACTGGGTCCAGGGCTATCAGAGGAAGCGGACTGTTCCAGAAATGCTTTCATCGGCATAGAAACTGTTCGCTTCTCAGAAAGTGGAAGGGCAGGTCTCAAACGAGCTTTAGATTCAGAGCTTGGCTTCGGCGACATTCCTCCGGTCAAAATCACTTCTACTGTCTGACTTGATGAAGAGTTTTGGTCCATAGATTCCTGGAAAGAAACACACTAAACGTGAGCAATGTCACTAGACTTAGCATCAACACCCACACACGCTCAACAGCCTCGCAAGAGCACTTGTGCAGCAGCTCCATTTGACGTATCTCAAACACCCCAATAATAAGACGGAGCTTGCTCATTTGTAATTCAAACGTTGGAACATTCAAAATTAAATGAATCTTTAGCTAGCCCAAACCTAGGACAATCAATACTTGTTGATTGGTCCAGACCCACGATTGAAGCTCAACACCTGTCCTCCGTGATACCCTCTCAGTGCTATCTGCTTACACGGCAAGGATGAGGTATTGGAGATTTGAAAGAGCCCTTGATTGTGGATGCACCCTAGACACCTGCTTTCCAAAGCTCCAGGTTGTGTGCAAGGGTGCTGATGGTCTAAATAGAAGTACACTCAACACGCACATGGTTTCCTAGTAAATATCTCAATTTTGGGAGAAAATAAGGGCACCTTGGACTATAAGAATCTCAATTCTGGGAGAAAAGAAGGGCACCTTGGAAGTGGAAGGATTCTCGTCGACGACCCCGATCGACTTTCCGTGGTAAGCAGACTCCATCTCCAGTGAATTGCAAGCTAAAAAGAAAAACCTCGTCCAGGAAGGATTTCTTTCTCTTTTCTACCGACACTCACTCCAACCTCTCCCTCTCCCGCTTGGCCATGTCCATCTTCTCATTCTGAACGCACACAAAGGTCCCCACATAACCTAAACCTCCAACACTCACCAAATTCGCACCCGGCTCTCTCTAGCTAACACTCCAAGGAGAAAAGTGCTGAGAAGGGATTCCTACAAACTTTAGAAGCAGCTTCGGTTGTAAAGTTAAGCTTAGCGGGGGTCGACATGGACAGCACTCACAGCAGTACGTTGCAAAGTTAGTCATGCTTTGGACAGCTGCTGGACGACTCCTTTCACCCACCCGAATCCCGGAATGAATAGTGCCACTCTCGTAGTACCGACATTCTTACTGGCTGGTAAGAACAGAACCTCATTCCTCACTCAAGATGCTCACTCCCAAGGCAAGGATATATTCTAAAATACAGAGATCTCCATCTTGCTCACTTCGTCTGCAATCAAACCTAACTTAGAGAAATGGGTTTCCATTTTGGTAGTTGGAATAGCGGAGAGTGATTAGTGTGAGCAGCTTGCCGAGAGAGCTGACATGCCAGCTATATATGTCGATCGTGGCTTGCCCCGTGGCATTACAGTGACCCAGTCGGCACTGACAAGCTAGAGAGGTGAGTTTAGTGCCGGGATCTTCGCCGGAGGTGTGAGGAGGGAGGTTGTGATTTGTGAATCAGGCAATCGTGCCGGGGCTATGGCGGAGCAAGCAACGCCAAGGAATTTGAAGTGGACTGTATAACTTTTGTGTAGGAATCTGAGGATTGTGTGGAATCTGGGCGACGTGGAATGCGGCGGAGAGCGAGAGATGTCCGGGCGAAGGACTTTTGGAGGAGCTGCAAGTAAGGTAGCTGCCTCCATAAGCGTGAGTTTAAGCACTTTAGTATGGCTAGGGTAGTTGGACAAGAGTAAAAATTATATCATTAGATTGGAAACATAGAACAAAAAATATTAATTTAGTTTGGGAAGTTATCCACATAGTTATGTGTGCGTGGGTATTTTTCAAAGTGCTCAATCATTAAAATTGTAAGAATCATGTGTAAGAGATGTTAAAAACAAGACCTGTTGGTTCTTGAATAGTGAGATGGGTACTCAAAACCGTCACACCAGTCACCCACAACCATCACTTTGTCACCCATAATCATCACTTAGTTCACTCATAAGCATCTGCTTTTTTAATTATGATGTCAGTGACGCCCATGGGGACAATCACGCTTTTGGGTGCGGCTACCTTAATGATTGGGGAAGAAAGGGTAATCAGGCCCGGTTCAGACTAGCGGCCGGACGATATTATCTTAAACTTCATTGGTTGAAATATTGGTTTTGTCTATTGAAGGGTTGACACTTGGGGTTTGCTTGAGGTTTGTTCTCGGGGAGATCACTAGCCTATGTTTTAGGAACCACGTGAGTTAAAAGATAGGGTCCATTGTATTCAAAAGACAAAAAAATTATATAATACGTAAACCTACTATAGGGTTCATGAAATACTATATACTTTAGTATATATAAATTAGGGTACATAAAAATATTGGGATGTAGGATTATTTTTATTAATAAATTAGCCTCGACAAATAGGGGTTGTTAAAAAATTTAGTGTTGTTTGCTGCTCTCCATGTTAAATTGTTTTAAATACATGCCATAGAATTGAGAAATACTAAGAACTTGTTACTAAAAAATATCACTTAGACAATAGCCTCTAATTCATATGCTTGTTATTGGTTTCATGGTGAATACCATGTGTGTATATGTAATAGAAAGTAAGATTTTTTTTTGATGAATTATGGAGATAGGATAAAATTGGACAAACAAAATTTATACAAAACATATCCCCATTTAAAAACCAAATGAATGAATTTATAAAGAAAAATAGGGTACTAGAAATATGATCCGTGTAGCTTTTTATATAAAAATACAGTCACTTTAATTACCATATTTTAGATAAATAGCCCTACATCAAATATCCTCTTAACTCACGTGCATACCATAAAATCACAAGGAGTGATCTCTTTCAGGGTTATTTGTTCAGTATTTCAACTTGTCATGTCACCAACCAATATGTTCACGTCAACAAACAAGATAGTGAAAATTTGGGGCTTGCTCAAATGGTGGTACCAAATTTGTTTAGTAGAGGAGCACTCCAGGATAGCACACCCACCGATTGGATGACGAGGAAGTGGTCCTAGCGGATGAAACACCAAATGGGGTGCTAGTTTTTGTGTTTTGTCTAGCCTCTCGTCTAAACCAAGCCTCAAATTTGCAACCAAACAATATTATCTCAAACCTCATTGGTTGAAATAGCAGTTTTGTCCACTAAAATTTTCACTCTAAAGGTTTGTCTAGTACTTCAACTTGCCATGTCACCAACCAATATTGTCACGTCAGCAAACAAGATAAGTGAAGTTTTTTGGGGCCTAATATGAGAGTGGCCTACTATGAGAGCGGCTCCAAACTCGTCATGTAGCTGAACACTTCTACTTTGTAGCAACTTTTTCTCCAACACTCTTGAATGACGTGAAAATGCTCTAGAGGATGACCAGGTACCACTTTTTGTATTTCATCCAATTGCTAGTCTGAATTGGACCTTAGTACAAAAGTCAACCCGTTTAAATGGCAAAAGAAATACCAATTGAAAATTGAATCTACCAGGAAAAAAATCCAACACACACTTTCTTAGTTTTAAACTACACTAAATAGTGCATTTGTCCCACACTAATTTCTGAACATTTCACACCATTTAAATATTTACCAATACTACAATAACTTTTGTCAATCATAATCATGATAAACAATGGAGGAAGCAACCAAAGGTTAGGCATAGTAGCAACAATTGTCAAAGCCAAAGAGCAGGGAAGTTGGAACTTTAGATAAAATCAATAATTATTGTAGCATAAAGAGAGTTGCATGCCCTTCTAGGCGGCAAAAGGTGAGTCATGTCTATCATGAGGAAACTTTGCCAAGGTAAGGCAACCCAATTGTTGAGGCAACCTAAACGCCGTATTTTGTGTACACTATTTAGTGCATTTAGGTTGCCCCATATTAATTTCTTGACATTTGACACTACAAATACTTACAGATACTACAATAATTTTCATCAAAAACTATTACATTGTACATTTATTTCAATAACAATAAGGATATGACAACAACAACAACAACAACAACGCTAAAAAAAAACAAATTAGTATTGTCCAAGTTGTAAACCATGTGAAACCCTAGTATCTAAAGAGTTGCATGGGCTTCCAAGTGGCCAAACAATGAATCATGAGTAAAATTTTTAGGATAAGGCAACCTAATTGTAAAGACAACCTAAGTGCACTATTTAGTGTATTATACCTAGTATTCTAAATACCTAGCGCATGCCCAAGAAAAACCGGTTGAAAATGAAAATAGAAGATTTAGTTGGTGAAGCTCAAAAGAATTTGCAAATGCTGACTACAAGTGCTGTTGCATATCATAATAAAATTCAAATAATTTATACATCTCAAATTGACCAACTTGGCAAGTGTTTTTTTTTTTATTGATATGAATAGGCTCAGGACTTAATGCCCTTTAGGAACCTCACTCAGTTTTTAACCCCTGAAGGCCCAAGCCTATTTTTTTGTGAAAATCACTCAAAACTGCCACTTTTGGGGGAGTGAGGAGAAATGTAAATTTTTTTTTGGAAATCCAATTATAAGATCTTGCCTAGACAATGCGAGGTACTTAAGCAAAAAAATCAGCTCACTCTAGATGGTGAGGAGTGAGATATTCACATTTGAAGTGAAAAAAAAAGTTTTTTTTAGTGCTGCCTAGAAATTTCAAAAGCATTTGACGGCTCCTATATCAAAAAAATTGCTCTACGCAAAGTTGAGGTTTATTTTTCCCATGCAGAAGACCAAGTTAGGTATGTGTGGGAGAATTTTCAAATGAAACTGAGGTGTGGATCATACTTTGTAAAATCTTGCATTGCCGCAAGGTCATGAAATTTGCATATACACTAGGCAAAATTAGAGGATTTATGTAAAATTCAAAAACCCAAATTCCTTTGATCCAAATGGTGAAAACCAAGATATCTTAGTATACTACAACGTGCGGAAAAAAAAGTCAAAAAACAAATACACAAAGAGCTCAAAAAAGTAAAGCAAAAATTTTACAAGGGGGAAAAAGAATGGAGGTTTGGGAGTCCCATACCTACCCGCAAACTAAAACTTCTCATAACTTTCATCTCATCTATCAAAATTGAATGATTTAAAGCTTCCCAAGTACATAAAAATCTAAAGAACCAATTTCAAAATTTTATTTAAAAAAGTTGCAGTTTTTTTTTTCTTTTCTTTTCTGCTTGATTCTCCCTTGTTTTTCAATTATTCATGCATAACTTTTTCATTAATTGTTAGAATGGAGAAAAAATTGTACCCCCATGTAGGTCTTCACTTTCCCCACCTTGAATAAAAGTTTCAGAAAATCACGCAAAGTAGTTTAGCCATAGGTACTTGCCCAAAATTCCATTTGCCCCCTGAGGGGACAATGGGCCTTTAGGGGGTTAATGCAGAACCTATAAGATTCTTGATTAAGTCAGCATGCAAATAATATGTTGAAAATGAATGGATATTTACTTGGAGGTAATAGAATGATAGAGAGATAATGGAAAAAAATGGTTTTATAAATACTATAAAATTTTCAAAAAACTGTCATTAAAATTTAATCAAAGTCACATTGTGATCATGAAATGTCTAAGTGACGTAATTAATGAATTTTAAACAATTCAAAGTCCAAAAATAAAAGCCATATCTTAGGACAAAAAGAAGTTGGAAATTATGTGATTCCTATAAATCGCATGAAGATATCCCGGGAGACCAAATCATATTTGGAGAGTTTTACTTTTTAGATGATATGTACAGTTGTTAGAATAACTTCCTATCACCATGGCCCTTCATAGCTCCAAATTTGCCTTTATAGTCCATAATTAGTTAAATATGGCATACAATCTTCCAAAAAAATAATCCACAGCACCTATTCAAGCTCACTTGGCTTTTTTCTTTATGAAACTCAATTTTTGCAAAGATATTGCATTCAAACACTTCAATAGAACCCAAGTTCACATTGATACACCATAATTTCAATTTTGAAGTGCTTTAGGCTACATAAATATGGCAACATTGCAACATTGCAACCTTTATAGTTTGACCAAAGCAAACTTCCATGCTAGCTCACAACTGTAAAACTTAAAACTAGCAAATAAGTTTGCTACATAAAATTGTTTGTTGGTTTTTAGATTTTTGACACCATGACTTGCATGGAAGTTTGCTCTAAGTGGAGTTCCAATGCAACACTTATTACATGATTTGAAACTTAACACATATAAATACATCCCTTTCATTAACATGTACCAAATTAGTGATAATATATAGTAGGTGTTAAATTGGGTAAGTCTATTCTCTAGGATTTTTGAGAGAGTGATATTTAATTGCCATGAGTACAATATATGACAACTATGGCAAAAGACTAATAAGCTAAAAAGTTCCATTGATGCACCACTTGTGAAACAAGTAAGAACAATAATGTAGGTGTAATAATTTAAGTATAATGGGATACATTCAATCCTCTATATTTGCACCACCTCAAATAGACTTCTAAATGCATTCTCATGTACAATGGTGCTTGGTTAATGTCAACCTTTGTAAGAGTAACAAATGGATAGGATCACAACCCCACTCCCCTTTTGCTCAAAAGCATGCATTATGAGCTTGGTTAAGGTCAAGTGTCTGCATATGGTCAACATTTTCTTTTCATCAATGTCCATTTTTACTCATCAGTTAGAAAGACGTTTGGTTGGTGTACCAAAAGAATGGGTAGGAAAGCACCTCCAAAGATACAACCCCTAAAACTAGGGAAAGTAATACAAATGGAGTGTTTGTTTATGATCAATACTTGGATAAGGTCAACACTTTCTACAAGCCCAAAGTGTTGATGCTAACCAAGCACCACTGCATTCACATTCACAATGACATGTGAAATTTGTCTAGCAGGTGGGTTCAAATGCACACAGATTCTCAGAATATATACTATGAATGTGCAATTACAGAGTATGCAATGTCCAGTATGTGCAAATTCAGGTACCTAGCTGTAGCTTTCCCTCACAAATTACATACAACGTTCTTACAAAACCAGTTGTCAACACACACTGAGCTTATAAGAACGATATAACCTCTTAAAAAACTACTTGAAAAAAAGGGGAATTGCGCAGTGTAATTTCAACTGATTTCGGTTTTGCGTGCATAGACGAATTCAGCTAAACTAATATATGGGGTTCAAGTTATCATTAAACCTACGAAATAATGTCATACACTAAATGGAATAAACGGTATGGTGTCGGTAACCTCAGAGCTTGGACTTGGCTATCAGTCGGTCTGGTTTTTGAATTGTCCGCGCCAACCCTTCTTGAGTAGCTGAAATAACAAGCTGCAAGATATTTGGTGCAATTAGACGCTTGCTGAACTGTTTACCACAGTTTAGCTGCTACTTCAACCTTGCACAAAATGCAGTGAAAAGCAGGAACATAGACATCCACAAATTCATACCTCTCCGTTCTGATTAAAAAAGTGACCATACACTAATACTCGACCATTGCTTGCACGAGGGCTCGATTGCTGCGACACCATTTCACAAGTTCTCAACTTAAGCAGTTAAATATCCTCAACTACATCGTGCAACAGCATCTCAGAAAGATTCAGACATAAGAAAGGTACTTAGAGATACAGCACAGCAAAAATCCTGACAACTATTTTCATTGCATGCTCCCTTCCACTGTACTCGTGAACCCTTTTTTTCACCTCTTACAAGAGGAGACAAGTTTAAAGATAACGTAATGTGCCATGGCACGGAGGAATAAATGGACACTTACCACGAATAGCAACCAGTCGTCAGCTCTGAATTCCTTGTGAAACCACATCCTGGAACAGAGCCACCACTGGTTGAGCTCATTAACATGCAAATCAAGCAGACTAGGTTGAAAAACATCGTCGTTCTATTATTCGTTTGTTCACTAGTTAAATAGTTAAGATTATTATAAAGTCGTCGCTGCAAGATCGAGGTAAGAGTATTTTCAGGTCGATTTCAAAATTCTACGACACAATGTTCAACCTCAAAGAAAATGCCCTAAGATGCTGATTGTTCATATCTCAGATGTGCAGAAGAAAAAACTGATACTGAACCTTCAGACATCCTGCGTCATTAAACCACGAAATCTTTGTAACACATACACATTGGAACCACGTAAGCTGCAGACTCCAGTTTATTAGACCCTGAAGTTGGCTACTGTACAATTAAATTCGTACACGGCTGAAGAGAGATTTAATAAAGCAGATAAGCAAAGACGTACGAGTGATCCAGACTAAGTGCCTGAATTGGTGTATTCCGATAAGGCCGCAACGCAGTATTTAGGAAAGTCCAATCGGATGCATATGCAGCTGCACACCTGCAATGTTAATTCGATATCAGAGATTCTTCAAGAATAAAGACATTGCCCAAGAGGCAGTGCTTGACTGTGCAAATATTTCCAGATCCTACAACCGGAGGAATATACATAATTGAATTCAGATATCGTAATGAACCAGCGATAAAACTTGTGATGGATGCCAACTTTAGAGGTAATTATTTCACGTGCTTCCAGCCAGCAAGTTTTTTGGAAAAATTCGCTGTCAAAAAATGGTATTAACTACTTGATGGGCCCAGAGTTTTGGAACAATACCGGTGAAGAGCAGGCTCGTCGGTTAGTTTTCCCTTAGATTTAATCCATGTGCTCTGCCTGCACCACACGACATTGGAGTTGGTACAAACGGGAAAGGTACCACTATTTCTCAGTATGAACTCCAGTAGGGCACAGAATTAACGGAAATACAGGTAACAACTCCACAAACTGACGCTGCAACGTATTATCCAAGAAAGCCGACCAAGAATTAAAATACCAGGGTGGCAACGGCTCTCTCGATACTTCATCGATGGGGTCGACTTCCTTCACATCCAGAGGATTAGCTTTTGCGGATCTTCCACTCGCCAGTCTCTCCCTCTTCTTCCTGACATAGCACAATGTTCGGTATTATTTGGTGCCTCATTTCAGGCTTTTATACAGAGAGATAGCACCAGTTTTCATGTTTGTCAATTCCTGGTTGTTATGACAGAGGCGGGTACTACAACACAGTCCTTGAAAATTAAGCTGCACAAACTCACGATTATGGCTGACATCACAGTACTGCAATTTCAGCCTTCTCGACATAGTAGAAGGATACGAAAAGAAAACTTACAAAGGAATTCGAGGATCAGAGAAGTATCTCTTCCGTATATCCTCCTGCGTTAAAAGCTGGGCATCCAGACAGTATATAGGAATTGAGTAAGGAAATTGAGCATAAACATTACACTCAAAAAACACGCATACAGGACAAGATGCAGAAAGATGCAACAGGAACGACCATACAATAACGTACGAGCACACCTTGTCCGGCATAGGAGCATTTGGCATTGGTTCTTGATGCTCAAAACCTTCACCGGATCTCTGTAACAAAGCACACATAAGTGACTAGAAGGGAACTCAAAAGCAGATCTCGCTGTGTGAAAGTCCTATGTTACACATTCCAGCCATATTAATTACCACACACTAACTTGCTCGAATAGAGCTCTAAAAAATGAGAGTTTCCTAATAGTAATCAAGGAGAGTTCGCATTTTCATTCATAAGATCGTCGTCTCAAATCTCGATTAGCATGTCCTTCGACTACCAAGTGTTCTCGAACTGAGGCTGTTGAACCTACCTTAAACGAGGCAAACATTGTGAAAATCACTTTGCCTTTTTGTATGGCAGAAACCTGCCTTGTTGCAAAAGTATGGCCAGTCCGCGTCCTCTCCACCTTGTAGATAATTGACACTGCGTTCATAACATAAACGTCATAATTACGGCAAATTTTGTATTATCCTATGTTAAACTTGAACCAAGATATGAAAAGAACGCTGTCCATAAAATCTCCACTTCGCAGATAAATCTACAAGTTGAATTGAACTTCTTAGAAGCTTGAAAATGATGAAATCTAAACAAATACTGCGCTGATGTATGCATGGATAAATGCACAGAAAGTATTTAAACCATACTTCGATCATCTCCAGTGAGAAGAAAGTACGCATGGAGGCTGTGAACCAGTAAAGCAGGGTCCACGGATTTGCTTGCAGCTGCCAAGGCCTGCAACATACATTTGTAATGAGCGCTCTCTTATCCAACAACATAGAACTTCATATTTCTCGAGGCGTTATTATTTAGAATAAAATAAACCTTATGTCAAAAGGCCATTCCAGGTCGTAACATAAATAAACAAAGCACATTCATTCAGGATAAGGATGCATGACTTACTTGACCTAATAGCTGGCCACCATAGACATTTCCACTGAAAGAGGGATAATCTTCCCTCGTCAATCCTCTATATAAATCAACCTGCATTCAACAAAGCATGACAGACTCTTAGAATTCTTCGGCCACAATTCACACATCTCAACAGCCAATCAATGCAGCCTGTTTTCAATAATTGTCATTCAAATTCTACTACTGATTGTTACCTCTAAAGTCTCTAACTGTAGTATGCTTTCAAGAAGGGCAACTTCACCGTCTTCTGGTTGTTGTGCCCATATAGAGACACAGGCTAGCAGATCCGCATTTTCATTGCGAAGCACAAAGCAGGTCACCTGCAGTAAATTACACACCTTAGCAACTCCCGGACACACAAAGTGAAACTTTTGAGTTATCGCAGAGTTCTCTTTCCAAATCAGATTCAAAGTAGTAGAAATAGTCTCGGAAAGAGAAGACCTTATCAATCTGAATCTAGTCTCTAGTTCATGCGAGAAGCAATGAGGTTAGCATCTAACCTCGGAAAGAGCCGTTATGTCGGACTTATTAAGAGTCTTAATTGGTCCAGCATTAGCTGCCAACAATGACGTAGATCAGCTGTCTTTCACAGAGAGTCAGAATAGTGTATACACAGACAGTGCTAACACCCGTGCATCTATTCAATATTCCTTTGACAATTAACCCCTGAGTCCCCAAATGGCCAAAAGCGGCTGCTTCTATATCTACAGCAGACGATGTAAATCATTTGAGATATTCAAGGAAGAGAAAAAACACATTAATAGAAAGAGGAAATCATACTCCGTACCTTCCATATTTGGATGATACAAAGATGTTTGAAGAGTTACTGTAATTGGCTAATAGTTTCCAAAGTGAGATTTGTATTTTTAGTTTACGCAGTAGGGAAATCTACACAAAAAATCTAGATAGCTCTTATGTTCACGAAGTTCGCTCTGAACACATCTCCAGGACGGATTTATAATCGCTAGGATAGATTGTTAATTAGCAAAGGAAATCTGGTCACTCACCATATCCAAAATAGTCCCCTGTTTTCAAAGTCCCCATGGTTTGGCTGATATCATTTCCAGAACCTGGAAGTGAGACTTCTGCCTGTCATGAAAAAAATTCAAGTAAGAAACTCACGAAGGAAAACTCAAGGAAAAACCTCAAGATATAAAATTAAAAATATTACAACATCAGAAATTCATCGAAAGATTGTATCTGGTATACCTTTCCTCTCCAAAGGAAGTACAATCCATCTTCCGGTGTACCTTCTCGCAAAAGCACCTCCCCTTTCTCTGAACGCAAAACTAAGTAGTCAGTACGTGTGTGAAATTACAACTACCCACTTGAATGAGGAAACAGGCAAGTTGGCATTCTCACCGAATTGAAGTGGCTCGACTACGTCGGCGATCTTCTGAAGCGATGTCCCAGGTAGCTGTTGCAGTAATGGTATCGAACCGAGAAAGTCCATTACTGCACCACATTCAAATTGATTTACTGCACTGATTTCAATCATAGGAAGATTGAATCAAAAGAGGAGTGAATGCGTTTGATAATAGCACACATTCACTAACCTAAAGCTGTTGCTTCAATGCTCAATAACCTGTACTGGATTCATAAATTCGACATTCTAATAAACCAAGTCCTGTCATGAACTCAAAACATACAGGCAGTCTGAAGTACGGTTAAGACACCTAATTAAGACACACACTTAAATGCGACACCCTAAACGGTCGCACGATGAGTACATACAGATTCTGAGAACATAAAGCAGAACTTGAGTCGATCTTAGGTCATTTACTAACAAAACATTAAGCTTTTATAACGTTTGCACCCCTTATCCAAAACAAAGCACTCTTTTAGTGCATTAAAATCCTCTTTGATTTAATAGCGAGCAAGAGGGATAGAAATTTAAAAAACTAACTCATTCTAATAATATTGAATATGCTCAGAGTGTCGCTTCTACACTGAATGTTGCGTTTAGGTTGCCCCACACTAATTTCTCAACATTTCACACTACATAAATACTTACTGCTGCTAAAGTACTTTCATTAAAGATTACTGCAACAAAATACTCCCTCTGTCCCATTATAAAGCTCCAAAAAACTTCTCCATGAGGGATTAACTGTATTTTCAATACTTTCTCTAGTGACACATGCAATCCAAAATAAGTAATTCATCTGCTAGGTGTATGTAAATTCTCCATCTTTAAAGCCGCCAGTTGAGTAGTCAAATTCCATGCTAAAAATACCATATTTGTGCATAGTTTGTAAATGCTGCCAGCTGCTCATTAATTTAATCTTTGTACTAATGACACATGCATTCTCGGATCAGTATACCGTCTACCAAATGTGAGCAAAATCTCCAGCTTTGATGTTGCCATTTGGGCACCCAAATTCCATACAAAAAGTACCATATTTGTACATGTTGCTAGCTCCTCATCATTGATGGCTTAATGATTAGCAGCAACAATGGTACCTCATATGGGCAAAGACAAGCTTGTTAGGAGAGGAATGCTCTCTAATTGCTTAGCTTGCCCCCATGAGATCATTGAACATGACAAACGCTTTCTCAGCAATTGAAATTAGCAAAAGAGAGCTTTTTAGTGGGACAAGAATTACACCTAATTTGGAGCTTTATAGTGGGACAGAGGGAGTAGTTCTCAAATGGCATGTTAACAATACTAGAGTTGAGAAATGACAAATTAGTAGCTTTCAAGTCTTAAACCATGTGAAATCCAAGTATTTAGAGAGTTGCATGCACCTCCAAGTGGCCAAGTGATGAGTCATGAGGTGACTTAACAAGGTAAGGCAACCTAAATGCAATATTAAGTGTAGCTAAATATACCGTAATACGAAGGTAATGAACAGTCCCTACCTTCCTCTGGAGAAACCGCAATTCGCAACCCCGCCCGTCTTTCCGCCATCGTAACTTTCGTCTGGTTCGAGAATCTACACACCGACATCATCACAGTCATGTTGGAATTCTACTTAAGGAATGAACAACAACCACAACAGTAACAGAACACTCTCCTCCTCAAACCCTAAAATCCCTGCATCATCATAATAACGTCATCTCCATCGGAGAACAGCTTAGAAAATTAAGCTTCTTCGACGATCTCGCAACTCCTCTACTACAGCTCAACTCGCACAAGAATAAGCGACACATATTTATAACTTCTTCGTCCTAATTGCGTCCAATTGCGTCCAGTTGCGTCCAATTGAGTAGCATCTCAAATATATAACTGGATTTGCGCTAATCGATAGTGATTTGTGTCCAATCGATCCAGCAACCTTACCTTTATCTAATTTAGCTTCAACATAAATCCACAACGCACATCAGAGCCTGCACGCAGTCACGAAGCAAACAGCGGTGATGAAGCAGCTTATCCCAAACAACACCTTACCACTGCAGTTTCAACTCCACAACAAATGCTTTGACTGTTGTAATCATTAACTCCTCAAACCCTAGAAACCCTGCATCATCATAAATAACGCCATCTCGATCGGGGAACAGCTTTGAAAACTAAGCTTCTTCGACGATCTCGCTACTCCTCTACTACAGCCCAACTCACACTATAATAAGCAACAGATATTTATAACTTCTTCGTCCTAATTGCGTCCAGTTGCGTCCAATTGAGTAGCATCTCAATATATAACTTGATTTGCACAATTGATAGTGACTGTGTCCAATTGATCCGGCAACCTTACCTTTATCTAATTTAGCTCCAATATAAATCCACAACGGACATCAGCCAGCGGTGAAGCCGCTTATCCCGAACACCTTAAGATTACCACTGCAGTTTCAACTCCACAATAAATGCTTTGACTGTTGTAAAAATTAACTAACTAGCGAACACTCTCCTCCTCAAACCCTAGAAACTCTGTATCATCATAATAACGCAATCTCGATCGGGGAACGGCTTCGAAAATTAAGCTTCTTCGACGATCTTGCTACTCCTCTACTACAGCTCAACTCGCACAAGAATAAGCAACAGATATTTATAACTTCTTCGTCCTAATTGCGTCCAATTGAGTAGCATATTAATATATAACTGGATTTGCACAATTGATAGTGATTTGTGTCCAATTGATCCAGCAACCTTACCTTTATCTAATTTAGCTCCAACATAAAATCCACAACAGACATCAGCCAGCGGTGAAGCAGCTTATATCGAACACCTTGAGATTACCACTGCAGTTTCAGCTCCACAACAAATGCTTTGACTGTTGCAAGAATTGATTAATTAGCGAGTGAAAGAGAGAATTGTTGTGAGAAGAGAAGCGGGGCGTGGAGGAGACATGATCAGATCGGCTTTCGTTGAAACAGGAATTCGAAGAGCGTGCGCAGTTTGAGAGACGGCAATAAGTTATACCGTGTGCTTTGCAGGGCAAGAAACGTCGCCGTTGCGAAGAAATTTGGTGCTGGACGTGCAGGATGAGTCACGTGCTACGCCACGCAAGCAACTGAGTGTAATACTCCCTCTGTCCCATTATAAAGCTCCAAAAAACCTCTCCATGAGGGATTATTTTTATTTTTAGTCATTAGGCTCGTGACAAATGCATTTTAGAATCAATATACCACCTACCAAATGTTTGTAAGATCTCAAGTTTTTATGTTGCCATTTAGACACCTAAATTCCATGCAAAAAGTACCATTTTTGTGCATAGTTTGTGAAGGCTGTTGGCTCTTCTTTATTTTAACCTTTGTACTCATGACACATGCATCTTAGAATCAATATATCATCTACCAAATGTGTGCAAAATTTCTAGCTTTGATGTTGCCATTTGGGCACCCAAATTTCATGCAGAAAGTATCATATTTGTACATGTTGCTAGCTCCTCATTATTGATAATCTATAAGATTAGCAGCAACAATGGTATCTCATATGGGTAAGGCCAAGCTTGTTAGGAAAGGAATGACCCCAAATTGCTCAACTTGCCCCCTGAGATCATTGGACATGACAAAAGCTTTCTTAACAATTCAAATAAGTAAAAGGGAGCTTTTAAGTGGGACAAGATCTATACCTAATTTGGAGCTTTATATCTGGACAAAGTAGTAGCATCTAACCAATTATAAGTTTTGTACTCCCTTTGTCCCTCTAAAAACGTCCAAATCAAACACATTTTTTGTAAGGTAGGAGGCTCAAGAACTGGGCATCTAAGGGCTAAAATTGAATTTTGGGGAGGCAAAACTTCTTGAAATATATTTCAATAAATTTTCCTTGGAAAGACAAGAGGAATTCACATCTAATTCAACTTGTTTCAAATTTTTTGGAGCTTTGTAAAATTAGATATGAAATTTTGAAGTGGAAAGGCCATAGGGCTCTAAAACCACGCACCTTCTTAAATGTACACTGCTTGTACATTACTGGAAACTCTGAAAAACAGCATGTACATGTCAAATAAATTTAAGAAGGTGCATGATTTTAGTGCTTGCACAATTTTAGTTCTTGCACGGTTTATGAGCTCAGCTGCCACATCGCCATAGAAACCGTCCAAAAGTTGGGTACCCCCAATACACATACGATCACAGAGGGCATTTGTGTTATTTAGGGGTTAAGCGATTAGGAAGCATTCCTCTCCTACCAAGCTTGGCTTTGTCCATATGAGGTACCATTGTTGCTACTAATCTTTAAAATAATGAGAAGTTGGTAACATGCACATATATGGTACTTTTTGCATGGAAATAGGGTGCCTAAATGACATCATAAAAGTTGGAGATTTTGCATATATTTGGCAAATGGTATCTTGATTATAGAATGCATGTGTCACTAGCACAAAGAGTAAAATCATGAGGAGCTAGTAGCTCTACAAGGGAACACAGTCAATTTGGTCATTTTTTGTCAATTAAGACATTTTTATGTTAATTAGGACACTTTTCTGACAATTTGGACATATTTTAGTCAATCAAGATGTGCCAATTTGGGCACTATTTCCTTGTAGTCTATTCAAAAATTATGCACAAACATAATACTTTTTGTATGGAATTTGGGTGCCTAAATGGTGACGTAAAAAATGGAGACTCTACATACATTTGATAGATAGTATATTGATTCTAGAATGCATGTATAGCTAGCACAAAGACTAATAGCACAATTAATCCTTTGTACGGAAGCTATTTGGATGTTTTTAGAGGAATAGAGAGAGTAGTATGCTTATGCAAAACAAATGAGAAGTTGAAGCATTATTTACTAGGGAAAATTTCATGGACACCCTTGAAGTTTGCAATATTTACATATATACCCCTGCTTTTTAGAAATTACACAAATACCCTTGGACCATAGTTTTTAGGCATTTATTTGTTTGCTTGTACTTCCTTCATGACCAATGTTGAAGAAGGGAATTTTGTGAAACTAAAAATAAGCAACTTGCTCACAAAGGAAAAAGGGAAGTGGCATGCACTACAAAACAAACGTCTGAAAATTTTGGTTTAAGGGTGTTTATGTAATTTCTGAAATAAAAGGTATCTATGTAAATATTGAAAACTTCAAGGGTATCCATGAAATTTTTACCTATTCATTACAGCAACTTTCTAATTATATCATTTTGGAAATTATAACTTGGGACACATATGTTTTAAAATCTAAGCTATAGGTTTTACAAAGTCTCTTCTATAGTGCAAGACACCATAAATCAACAAATCTTTGACCAAAAATGTCAATTAGTGACTAACTTTGAATACTATTAACTCTTTTTTTTGGCAAACAATAACTCCAATTTTTTTATATAGCTTTTCCCAAGATCCTCTTACTAATAGTTACAAAGAGCTTCAACTTATTGAGGGGTGTTATAAATAGCTCATATGGTTGTTAGGCTTTTGTTGCTTTGTGTTGTAACACCCCTTAATAAGTTGAAACTCTATGTAACTATAACAAGGAGATTTTGCAAAAAAAGTTATGAAAGTATATTGGGGTTATTGTTTGCCAAAACAAAGTTAACAACATTCAAAATCAACCACTATTTGACATTTTTGGCCAAAATTTAGTTGATTTACGGTGTATTGCATAGAAGCTATTAGAAGATTTATATGTAATTTTTTAAGAAAATTTCTCAAGACCTAGTGGTCTCAAATTCTCAAAAAAATAAGACATTGGTGTTTACAAATTAATCACCTTGCACCAAATGCACTCATATTTTTAGGTAACGCAAATTGTGAGAAGATCCACTAATACAATGTTAGGTCCCATGTTGCTCTTTTTGCAATTTTCACAAGGGCACCATGCACTATTCATTTTACAAATTTTGGAAACAATGTTATAATGGGTGGGCACTTGCCACACCACTCTACAAGTACCACTCTACAAATATTGTAGAAGGGCAATCACAGTGTCTAGCTGGGCATTTAGGGGTTGAACTTATATCAAGCGGGAGGAACCAACAACTATAAAAAAAAGTGTGTTGGCCATTCATTGCGTGCAATGCATTCTCTATTATAAAGAATTTTGGACTTTGGTATTTGTGTTGTTTTGTTGTTATGTATAATCCTTGAAAGAGGTTTGAGTTTTTGTTGTTATGGCATTAAAAAAACTTGCATAATTCACCGCATTATTGACATATTATTGTTTTGCATCGGTAACAACATATTCTTATGCAATTGTGATAAATCACACCAAATTTTAATTCAAAAAATCAAAATCTCATTTTTGGTGAATTATTTTGTGTAATATTCATGCTTTTAGATGATAATTGATTAAAAATATTGGTGATGAATTTTTGAGATTTAATTGCATGAGTAAGTAGGAAACATACATATGCACATCTTTCCTTCTTAAAAAAAAATCCCACTAAGTAACAAAAATATGATTTACAAAGAAATAAATGCGTGATGTTGTATGATCAAACTTTGTAACAAAGATATCTTGATGTTTAAACTAGTTTTTGGCAAAGTAAACTTATCATCAGGCTCAAAGGTACAAACATAACTATATTGTATGAGTCCAATAGTAAAATCTAATCACCATAAAGAAATATCTATTCACAAAAATCAAGTATGGTCACCATAACATTGAAATCTCTAAAAAAGAAATATTGAAGCTTTTTGGAGAAAATTGTAAGCAGGTTAGATGTGCATATGGATGTTTCTTACATACCAATGCAATCAAATCTAAAAAATTCATCACAAATTTTTTTAATCAATTATCATCTATAGCTTGAATACTATGGACAATAATTCACCAAAAATTGGATTTTGATTGTTTGGAAGTGAAATTTTGTGTGCTTAATCAATATTACATGAGATTATAATATTAGTTATGCAAAATAAATAAAAATGTCAATAATGTGGTGAATTATGCAAGTTGTTTGAATGTCATAATAGCAAAAACCCAGACTTCTTTCCGGAGACTGTAAAGTGGAGAAGAGTAAAAGTTTAATGAAAATAGATTAAACTCTGGTATTCAAAATCCAAAGCTCTACATTGATCTTGCAAACACCACAACCCCACGCGCTAAAATGCTTACAATGACATACACTCTCTAGGCGGCTTACATTGTATCTTCTAAACCATTTATTGATAACTAAATTAATTATGGTGAATGACAAGAATGCGAGGTGATGAGAAATTGCCTCGGCTCGGCTACCAACCAAGCTCTTATCTATCTCCTTTTCTTTCTCCACTGCTCACTATAGACAGGGTCTGCAAAACTTTCCTATAATTATCATCAAAGTACATACATGAAAGATCTGCACAAAGTAGATAGAACCGACAAAAGGGTTCTCTCCACAGTTCCAATTTTGAAGTTCCAAATGGTATGTCAATGCTTTCCACTAGAGAATCGGTAGCCTTTTGAAGAAATTTATGGGAAGTGCAAGCAACGGATCTTAGAACCGGGGGTGCCGCAACACGTACAAGCCCAACAGCATTGCCACCACTTGGAACGGTGTCACGTAAAGCACTATTGCCGTTATCAGACAAAACTCAATGAACACTGTTGTTGCCTTGTGCCGAAAAACATCACAAGCAATACAATTAGGGCTCAGGGATCTATGGCTTTTAGGGTTCACGCTTTAAGGCTTCCAAGCAAAAGCCCCTACATTTTGCATTGCATACAAAGATCACACTTGTCATAAAATACTAACTTATTGTCTTTAATACTTGCAAATTACATTCATTGTTTGAGAGCGCTTCTAAAACATTGCAAGGGACGGAAAAAGAGCGACAATATGAGTAAATGGCAAGTTGGAGACAGTTTGAAAGGGAGTTTTGTGGTACTTGGGATCACTCCAAGTGAGAAGCGTAGCTCAAAGGCACTCTGCCTCAGTAGAGGGTTGTCACCCTAGACTAAGGCAAAGTGTGAAGGTTACTTGGGGGTTTACAATGTGTGAGTTGGGATGTTAGGGGGAATCAACTTAGGCTAGTTAAGATGGACTCCCTAAAGTGGAACTAAGGGAGTTCATCCCAAGTGATGATGTAACCTAAGGCACTAATTATGTGGGTGGTTTGTGCAAGTTTTTAGGTTGAAGATGTAAGTGCAAAGAGTTCTTAGGAGTTGCAATGAGCTTTAAGTTTGGGCGTTGTGACACGTGGTGGTATTACAAAGAGCGGGATGTGATGTTATAGAGGTCCTTGTGATTTTAGTAGTATGATTATTTTCAAATTCTTGTTTTTGAATGGTGGAAAAGACATTTTTAGTATAGCAATGCATGGAACCTTGATCAACATGGTTGTTTCAAAACACTTTAAAATATGTTTTACTTCTTTGTCTATTCCATGCTAGTTGTTTAGGCAAGTGTGGTCTTGGCATGAGGAAGTTTATATTCATCTCAAATTTCTTCATGGTTGTTTCCTCATGTTTGCTTTAAAGGGACAACTCACACTACATCCCATGTCTCTCATCCCAATGAAATCTCAAAATATGATTGGTTGAGAGCCAAAAATTGGAACTTGACAATTGACACAATATGTTCTTTATCTTAAGTCATTGCATTTTGCCTACATGACTACATTTTTGAGAAATTTTGATGCTAAGAAGGTGAGACCTTATGTAAGATTTGTGTCAACCATTTTGCTCACCTCCACTTTCATCTCACATCCCACCAATATTTTTGCGCAAAACATTCATGCCTTCCACTAGTACTCCTTTTTGCCCTTAATAATTCAACAAAAATGACATTTTGCTTGCAAAAATAGGATTTTGGACGTCGTGTGAACTACCTCTAAATTGAAGAGTTGCTCTTTTTCATCAAAAAATTTGCAACCTTCATAATATTTACTTCTAGAAATCGTTGGTCATCAATCTTTATCCTACAAAGAGCCCTTATTAAAAATTATCTGCATTTCAAAGGGGTTGCATGCCTCAAGTTTAGTTTTACTTTGAAGAGTAGAAGTGGCAGCCAAATCCAGTCCTTTTTAATTCAAATTCTTTGAACTTGTAAAGATTGAGTTACAGTTTTTGAAGTTGGAAGGGAGCTCTTAATGACACTAACTTGATTTGATCACTGAAAACATTAAAATGTATCAAATTGGATACAATGAATATGTACTATTGGCACATCTTGGCTAGGGCATATTTTTTAAAATTACCAATTTTTTGTTGTACAATAGTGCTTGGCTAAGATGAACCTTTTTAAAAAAAAGGTTTGGCTAAGATTAATGTCCATGTCCCACCTCAATTGCTTGTTTTCACGTATTGCACTGAGTTACCTCAAAGTTGGCTACAATGAATGTTTTCTTACAATGAAACTTTTTCCTGTCCCGCTGCCTCATGTTAGGGTTGGATTCCATTTGGGCTTGGAGGAGTCCAGACCTGCACCTCTAGCCTCTAGGTCCTACAAAAGTTGACTACAAAACTGGACCTTCTGGACAGTTGACTGGAGGGTACTTTCAAAAATGTACATTGCGTGAAAATTTCAAAGTTTTTTTTTTTTCTCAACATGTGGGCAACCTGGATGTCCAGTCTAGGTCCGGTCCCCTATGGAATCCGGCTCTTAGCCAAGCATCACTATATACATTCTATTGGGTTGTTAACCCTAAAAGCCCATTGTTCCTACAAAGGACAAAGGGGCTTTTGGGTAGGCTTGTTCTACAAAGATTTTAGAACCATGTCCTCACTTTTTCTTTCACCCTGAATTTTTTTGGATGTAATCATTATTAATTAGGTACTTAGAATTTGCAGAATAGGTACAGAAAATACATGAAGAACATCAAACTAATGATGATAGAAAACGCCATATTATTATTAAAGTATTTTGATGAAGTAATTATAAATTAAATTACTACACACGCCATCTACAATTTTAAGCAATATGTTTTATTTGCAAAATATTTAGAATAAGCAAGTGAAATATTAACCCCTTAAGGACCGTAGGCCCTTTTGGGGATGGATGGTATTTTGGGCATGTACCTATGGCTAAACTACTTTGTGTGATTTTTTGAAGTTTTCATGGAAGAAGGGGAATTCCCTTGGGAATTCTAAGACCTATGTGGGCATCTAATTTGTCTTCACTCCAACATTTATTGAAGAAGTTAAAAATTAAAATATGGAAAACAAGGGTGGGCGGGAAGCCCAAAAACTTCTTTAAAACTTGAATGTTTTCATATAAAATATGACATAGGTTTTAGACTTATATATGTGAGGAGCTTTTAATTATTCAATTTTAATTGATGAGATGAAAGTTATGAGGAATTTTATTTTGCTGGTAGGTATGGTTTCCCTAGCTAAGCTTTTACATTGGGTGTTATTCAATTGTAACCTCCTTTAGGGCTCTAGACTAAAGCAAGGTCTCTAAGTCCAAATCTAAATTCAAAGTTTTCAAATTCAGCCTTTTGATGGTGAAAATCTAAAATTTACCCCAAAGGGTGTGCATATATCAAACCTCAAGTGTGCACATATCAATTCCCTTTTTTGTTCTTTGAGGAACTTCTAAATAATATACGGGGAGAGCCGAGAAGCAATTAAAAATGAGCCAAATGATATGTGAAAAAAATTGAGTGAAACTGATATCATAATTCAAATTTGTATTTTTTGGTGCTTAGATTAAATAGCCGGATGAAAATGAGTGGGGCAGGGTATGGGGTGGAGCTTGTGGTGTGGTGTCTCGGGTGGGCCTTGTGGTGGATTTAGCAAAAATTGTGGTGGAATTAGCAATTCCCTATTTTAAGCAAACATCCAAATTTTACTTTAGTTACCCTCAGCCAATCGGGTGGAGGAATGAGCCTCAAAAGTTGATCGAGTTTAGTTACATAAGTACTAGTATAGGCACCCGTCGGTTTGACAGACACAATATAAGATCAAGTCCAATTAACCAAAATATTTCTTTGGCAAGAAAATAAATATTACATTTTCTTAGCACACTCCAATTTCAAATTTTACCCATGCACTAAACATTTGCCTTTGTTTAAAAAATGTTCCCTTATAGCAAAGCATTTTTGTTCAATATTCATAGAGATTTTTACCCATGCACTAAAAGGAACGTCACAAATTTTCAAGCAAAAAAGTATTATTTATTTTCTACCAACACAATTTTTTTACCCACATAGTAATTATTCAAGCAAATTTTTTAATCTATTTTTGTTTTTTACCCACATAATTTTGTTACATTTTTTAGTTATTTACCCACGCATTATTTTACATATACATTTTTTTCTCACGCAAAATTTTACCTAAGCAAATTTTTACCTATGCAAGTTTATTCAACCAGGTTTTTACCCATGTAGGTTTATTTACTCACATTGTATAAATATTGCATATTCTATTATATAGATAGATGTACCCATTTTTCTCTTTTTTGGTTCATATATGAAATGCAAAGTACACTATCTATCCATCCATCATTTGAACAATTTTCATCCATCCATCATTTGAACAATTTTCATCCATCCATCATTTGAACAATTTTCATCCATCCATCATTTGAACAATTTTCATCCATCCATCATTTGAACAATTTTCATACATCCATCCACCCATCTAATGCACCATGTTCATCCACCCATCCTTTGCACCATGTTCATCAATCCATTCTTTGAAATTAGTTCAACCAATTAACCCCTCAAATTTTGTTCATCTATCAAATTTCATCCTTTGCAAAGCATTCATACACTGGCCATTAATAGTTCCCAATTGAGCGGATCTCCTTGTAGAAACCACAAGATGCTCTAATTTATACTAATACTAGTTTACTCACCCATTGAACCAATGGGTTGATCATTATAGAAAATGTAAAAGGTGCAACAATAGAAAACAAAAAAGGTGCAACTTGTTAAAGAAAGAAAATGTAAAAGGCGCAACTTACATGCATGGAATGCAACTCATAGTTGCACTCAAAATCTTTACTTTTCATCCAAAACAATCCATGAGATTCTTTTATAGATATAGATAAACCCTTTGACGTGTCCTCTCTCTTGCCCTTCATTGTCAATGTGGTGCTTTTTTGAGGATTGTGGCAGAAACATTCTGAGATCACGTAAGTTATTTTATTGCGTGTTCGAGGTTTTCCTATAACCATACTTTAGAGCTCAAAGTTCAAATCATTGAAAGAAAGAGTGTGAACAAGAAATAGACATATGAAATGAAAAAGAAGGAATATGGAGTAAATTTTCTAAAATTGCATGAAAATGACATAAATGCGCTAGAAAGTAACAAGGAAAAGGATAAGAGGATAATGCAATTTAGGTTTCTCCTTAAAGAAATAAGATTCTATGATTGCTCAACTAGAGCTTACAGTGTGCCTTTAGGAGATTCAAAAGCTTCCTACAAATATATAAAATTTGAAAAAACAAAATTTTTTAAATTAAAAAAAATTGTTATTCTTGAAGGAGTTTTTTGAGTTGCTTAAACTGTTAGACAAATAATGAAAACTACATATCATGCAATAGCTTTTAAACCATGTAGTCAAAAATTATGAAAATTTTTAGACCTTAAAACTACCCATTGAACAATGTATGAAAATTAAAATTAAATTAAAACAATAAATCCATTTTTAATGAGCTGCCCAAAATTGCTAAAGTTCCAAAAAAAACGTTGTTTAAGACTTTAGAGGTTAAAACTCTATATTTTACATTCCAACTTCACAAGCGCTAATTCCACGCTTTTTCTTAATTATATTGGATTTTAAATAATAACTTGAAATAATAATAAAATGCAATTACATTTTTACATGCAAGATAATAGTTAGAAATTGCATTATACATTGATTTTGATCTTTGCTACTTGATTCTTTTAACAAAGTTATATTCTTTGCACTACAAGGGAAACTATCCAAAATGACAAATATGTCCAAATCAACTTGGCTAAATTTACGGAAATTGTCCAATTTGACAATTTTTTTGGCATTTTGAACACATTTAGTCAATTCAGACATGTTAATTATTAGGACACAATTTCTTGTATTGTTGGCTTTAAATTTTTTTTAAACAATGCTTCATTAGACATGAAACAATTTGCATTAAGTTATAAGTCACATTTTTTTTAGTTCATAACCAACTAAATTTTGATTTAAATTTTCTCATATTTGCTTCATGATGAATTGAAGGTCCAAATTAACATTTTGAAAAGAACCAATAAACAACGTATTGCTAGCTAAATAAATCTAAAAAAACAAATTGAATTTTGAGAATTGAAACTACCATATAAGACTTGTTCAACATTCCAAATAACATGTTTATAAATTAAATAAAAAATGTTCAATTTGAATATTTAAAAAGTTTACTCAAAATGGGATATTAAAACATTAGCTGCACAAGACCAAAGCATTTTCAGGCACTAGTCCAAATCTTATGATAATTTCTATTGTACAAAAAGTGCTAGAGTTAAGCTACAACTTAGCTCAGGTGGGTCACACCTCCTTATGCTTGATATCCATGTATGATAATGGGGTATTTAGTAGAAGGTATTTATCTTCCTTAAAGAATTTTTTATCTACCTACAGTGACTACCAAAATTGTCTCAATGTTTGCTTAATCGCCAATTTTTTTTCAATATCTCCACTATATATAAGTAGCATTTTATCCTTAGGTTTTTTTGTGTGTGATCCTCGTGCAATCACAATCAAGCATACAAAATTTCAGTTACCAAAAACCAAAATCCTATTTTTGGTAAATTGTTTTGTGTCAAAATCAAGAAGTTGATTAAAAACATTGGTGATGAACTTTTGAGATTTGATTGCATGGGAATGTTGGAGACATTCATATGCACATCTGTGCTTCAAAAAAAATTCTAAAAAAAATCTATTATTTTAAAAATTTAGGCCAAATTTAATAAACTTGATAATTTTTCATGGAATCTTTTTTTGGCAAAATAAACATATCATCATGTTCAAAGGTACAAACTCAATCACAACATATGATTTATTTTGCCAAAAAATAGATTCCATGAAGAATTATCAAGTTTATTAAATTTGGCCTAAATTCAAAATATTTTTAGAATTTTTTAGAAATATTTTTTTGAAGCAAAGATGTGCGTATGGATGTCTCCAACATACCCATGCAATCAAATCTCAAAAGTTCATCACCAATGTTTTTTAATCAACTTTCTTGATTTTGACACAAAACAATTTACCAATAATAGGATTTTGGTTTTTAGTAACTAAAATTTGGTACACTTGATCATGATCTCACAAGGATCACACACAAAAAAACCTGAGGATAAGATGCCACTTATATACAGTGGAGGTATTGAAAAAAATTTAGCATCTAAGCAAACATTGAGACAATTTTGGTAGTCACTATATCTTTAAAAGAAAAAAACTACTTTGATGTATTTTAGGGCACCCTACACTTATTTATGAATGGTTAATAAGATTGATTTTTGGCACCCCATTCTTTTTTGCAAATTGAAATAATCAAATGATACCATAGAATTTTTTGGCTAAATCAATGGTAAGTTGTAATCACACTTTGCAACTTTTTTAAATTTATTCAATAAAAATTTCAAAATCAATGAAGGTTTTTTTATTATAATGAAAATAAATATTATATACAAATACAATAAAAAGTGAAAATAACAACAATCTTGTAAGTAATGAACTTTTCATTTTTTTTACACTCTCTTATTTAGAATTAATTTTATTATCATTTTGTATTAAAAAAAATTAAATAATTTAATTTATAATGTGGATTCATCTAATTTTTTAAAATACTATATTTTTCTTGATCTAATTTTACTAATTTTTTCATTAAGTAAACTCAATTAACTTTTTCATTATTTTCTTTAATTATAAACTAAGTTATACAATATGCAAACTTGCTCACCGCTCACTGCTAAAAGTTCAATGCTCACTGCTCCCGGCTCACACTATAGCACACTTGCCTAATATCATACCTAGCGCTCAAAAATAGCGGATGATTCACCCATCAGCTCAAAGATTTTCTTCAATTTCTCTTCATTGATCTTATGTATCCTTTCTTTCTTGACCTTCTTGTGCGCCAACTTGACTTTTAGAGCCTGCACCTCGCGCTCAAGCTCTTTGCACGAGCATCATGGAACTTGGTAGCTTGAAAGATACACCACTCCACCAAATCGGGTGATGGTGCCCGCAAACCGCATGCTGCCCTGCTTTTTGAGCAACTTTAGAGAGATATTCCAATATATTTTTTGCAAACTTGATTCTATTTGGATTGATGTTTTTATTAATTAATTATATAGCAAACTATCCAATTCTTTAGGACTCAACTACAAGTTAATAATGAGTATAAAACCCCATGTTTCTAAATGCATATTTATTATTTATATAAATTAAAAAATAGAAGCTAACTCCCCCTCAATAGTAGATTTTTGGCACCATTCACACCCACATTGAATGATTGAGCAAAAACAACATGTGGCAAAATTCATTGTAAAACATGAAGGTAAGCCTCAATAAGAAAACAATTTGGAATAAATTATAAAACATTACTGCTACAATTACCAAGTTACAATAATTGATATAAAATATGTGGCATTAAGTTAAATTAAAAAATGTACAAAATAAAAGGAAAAAAAATCTAATTTACCTACGTTCTTGCATGCTGCTCCTGGGTTCCCCCCTACTGCACTCGCATTCCTACCTGTTGCCCTTGCCGGAACGTTCTCCCTTGCTGCCCTCGGGTTTCCGCCTGCTTCTCCTTGGTTCCTTGGTGCCGTGTTGAGTGGAGCCCTTGCTCCTTTGCTAGGTTTTGCCATTGTATGTCAAGCCCTTAAAAGTAAGCAGAGAGATCTATAATAGCAAAAAAATAATGGATGAATGTAGATGGAAGGAAGACAACAAATATGATGCTAATGCATTTAGAATGATACATTATAAAAAATAATAAAGGCAGAGTACTCAAAAACTAGAGAATACAAAATTTTATAGATATCCACTTTTTCAAAGAAAAAAGATTAAATATAAGAATGTCCCACCTTTTCATATTTCAAATAGGGCAACACAAATCCACATTGCCATTTGTAATAATATAAGAGATTGTATCAAATGCTTTAATATTGAATTTACATATTTTTACATTTGCCTCTTTTACATTCCCAAATTCTAAATGAAATACAGTGACTACCAAAATTGTCTCAATGTTTGCTTAGATGCTAAATTTTTTTCAATACCTCCACTGTATATAAGTGGCATCTTATCCTCAGGTTTTTTTGTGTGTGATCCTCGTGAGATCATGATCAAGTGTACCAAATTTCAGTTACTAAAAACCAAAATCCTATATTTGGTAAATTGTTTTGTGTCAAAATCAAGAAAGTTGATTAAAAAACATTGGTGATGAACTTTTGAGATTTGATTGCATGGGTATGTTGGAGACATCCATACGCACATCTTTGCTTCAAAAAAATATTTCTAAAAAATTCTAAAAATATTTTGAATTTAGGCCAAATTTAATAAACTTGATAATTCTTCATGGAATCTATTTTTTGGCAAAATAAATCATATGTTGTGATTGAGTTTGTACCTTTGAACATGATGATATGTTTATTTTGCCAAAAAAAGATTCCATGAAAAATTATCAAGTTTATTAAATTTGGCCTAAATTCAAAATATTTTTAGAATTTTTTAGAAATATTTTTTTGAAGCAAAGATGTGCGTATGGATGTCTCTAACATACCCATGCAATCAAATCTTAGAAGTTCATCACCAATGTTTTTTAATCAACTTTCTTGATTTTGACACAAACAATTTACCAAAAATAAGCATTTGGTTTTTAGTAACTAAAATTTGGTATACTTGATCATGATCTCACAAGGATCACACACAAAAACTTGAGGATAAAATGTCACTTATATATAGTGGAGATATAAAAAAAAATTGGCATCTAAGCAAACATTGAGACAATTTTGGTAGTCATTGTAGCTCAAGCCCATATTGTAGTTTGTAGTATTACAAAGGGTATTGTCAAATGCTTTAAAATAAAGTTTACATCTCTTCAATGGTGCAAGTTCTACATTTTTGAGTTCCAAATAGGACAGCCCAAGCCCACATTGCAACTTGTAATATTGCAAAGGGCATTGTCAAATGCTTTAAAGTAAGATTTACACATCTTCAATTATGCATGCTCTACCATCCTAGGTTCCAAATAGGGTAGCTCAAGCTCACATTGCAACTCGTAATACTGCAGAGAATTGGCAAGTATTTTCAAATGAGATTTACATTTTGTGAAATTTGCAAGGTCTACCTTTTTAGAATCCAAATAAAGTAGCATAAACACAACAAATCATTTAAGGCAAGTTTGTGTTCACTAGATTTGAATTGATTAACTCAATATAATTTTCAAATTGACTTAGTAGAAAAATGGTAATTTTGGCAATTTTCTCTATGAAAGGTAATTTTAATTAGTTTTTAGCAAAAACAACTAAGTTTTTAATTAAAAACCTCAATTTTTGTTGAGATTGCTTATATTGTGCAATTTTAACAAATTTTGAGTCTCTTTTACAAGACACACTAGTAGTATAGCAGTGCCTCCTAGGTTTCGAGGAGCGTCCTAAGACAAGAAGATGTAACTTGTAAATACAAAAAACAAAAAAGAGTTTGATTTTTGTTTTTGTTTTTTTTTGTTTTTTCTATTCTTTATATGAGGGCTCCTCAGATTCCGAGGAGCACTTTGCAAAATTCATAATGGGCTCAAAATGACCTCCTTGGTTCCAAGGAGGGTCCTAAGACAAGGAAAAGTAACTTGCAAAAAAAAGAAAACACACAAAAAGCAAAGCTTGGAAAAAATAAAATAAAATAAAATAAAATGTAGGATTGCTCCTTGGATTCCAAGGAGCACTTTGTAAAACCCGTAATGTGGCCAAGATGACCTCCTTGGTTCCAAGGAGGGCCCTAAGACAAGAAGAGGTAATTTGCAAGGAAAAAAAAAAAAAAAAAAAATTGGAAGAAAAAAATTGAAAAAATAAATAAATTAGGATGGCTCCTCAAATTCCAAGGAGCACTTTGCAAAACCCGTCATGGGGCCAAGATGACCTCCTTGGTTTTGAGGAAGGTCCTAGCCCCCCTATTTGGTCTAAAGAGGGGGTCTATAGTGCGCAAGTGGACTTGTAAATGTTAGTATACTATATCATAGCTCAAAGATTTTTTGAAATTTGAGGTTTTTTTTAATGTCCTACTTATGCATGCCTATTCATTATGTATCCAAAACTCACATCATAATCTCATTCATTGGATGATAATTGGATGATAGTTGGATGATAGTTGGATGATAGTTGGATGATAATTGGATGATTAGATGAATGTTTTTTGATCATGGATGACTAGTATTCATTCTTCATCCGTTTCAAAGTTTTTTTCATGTTCATAAACTAGAATTTCTACCATTTTTGCCTTTACTACCCTATATTGTACCCCAGCCTACAACTTAATTTCATTCAGTGTGTTGTATGTTTCAAGAACCTAGGCATTTTATAGAAAAAAATTAGTATTTTAGAGTCTTATGTCACTAGCATTTAATTCTTACTCAATCCCAATCAAGCATACCAGATTTTGGGTTTCAAAAAACAAAAATCCTATTTTTGGTGAAATATTTGACATAATATTCATGGTTTTACATGATCAATGATTAAAAAAAATTGGTGATGAGTTTTTGACATTTGATTGCATGGATGTGTGGGAAACACGCACATCTTTTCCTTCTAACAAACATCTCCAAAAAAAATTAAAATTTCTTCTATGTAGATTTTAATGTTGAAGTGATTACAATCAAATCTTGTAAAATAGAAATTTGTATATTTTTAACTAAATTTTGGCAAAATAACCATATGATTATGCTCAAAGATTCAAACCTAATCACGTTGTATAAGTCAAATACAAAATTTTGATTACCATGCACAAATATGTAATTTACAAGATTTGATTGTAATCACTTCAACATTAAAATCTACATAAAAGAAATTTTAATTTTTTTTGGAGATGTTTGTTAGAAGGGAAAGATGTGCGTGTAGATGTTTCCTACACATCCATGCAATCAAATGTCAAAAACTCATCACCAATTTTTTTAATCATTTATCATGTAAAACCATGAATATTATGTTAAATATTTCACCAAAAATAGGATTTTTGTTTTTTGAAACCCAAAATCTGGTATGCTTGATTGGGATTGAGTAAGAATTAAATGCTAGTGACATAAGATTCTAAAATACTAATTTTTTTCTATAAAATGCCTAGGTTCTTGAAACGTACAACACAGTGAACAAAATTAAGTTGTAGGTTGCGGTACAATGCATGAGTCTAAAACAGCTCTTTTCCTCCAAGTTATTTGATGATTTTTTCATTTTTAATAGTTGGTCTATTACTAATTTATGGGCTAACTTCAATTTTTATTATTCAAAAATGATTTTTTTAAAATAAAATGTGAACACTCACTGCTCAAATCTAACTGCTCACTGCTCACCGCTCAACACTCACCGCTCCTTGCTCACAATCTAGTTGAGTTGTGATATTAGGTAGGTCTGGAGCATTAATAGGTTCAAGTCTTCTGTTTGTAGATTCTTGGACCCAAACTGACTTAAGCTTAGTCTATTCAACTACTCCTTGCTGGCGGAGTTTCTCGATGGGGATGTTTGTGCATCTTCATTTCCTAGGCCTGAGCGAGAAGATTGTTGCCATTCCTACCAGGGACGGGATTGAAATCTAGTACCCAAGACTCGGGAGTGCTTTATTGAGCTTCAATAGCTCAGAGCGCGAGAAGGGTCAAGATTATGGGTGTTGAGTGCTCTGCAACTGTAAATCAATGTGGATG